>JAQMYJ010000036.1:30996102-31010635 GCA_030014305.1 Clarias laeviceps | reverse complement strand
GTTAACCCAGTGTAAGTATGTATCCAGTGATGTAAACTTTAAAGCACTTTTTGTAAGTCGCTCTGGATAAGAGCGTCCGCCAAATGCCTAAATGTAAATGTAAATGTGTAGCATTTTGCACACCAACCTGACATTTTGGGTCAAAGCAAAGCGGCAAATAAAAAATAAGAATGTTGTTACACCAGTCAAGACATTGATACTTTTGAGTGAAGCCAAGCTTGGAATTAAGCTAGATCTACTGTATATCTCTGAGTATAAAGTATCTATCACTTTTTCTTATCCCTACCCTCTATATTGTGTTTTTCCCAGGAACTACTGCAACATGACATGAGGATTGCACAATTTGTCATGGGCTAAAACCTGCACTCGCTTTCCTGAGGCCTTCTAGGGCAGTGGTGGCTCAGTCGGTTAAGGCTGTGGGTCACTGGGATACTGGTCGGAAAAGTTGGAGGTTCGAGCCCCAGCATCGCCAAGTTGCCGCTCTTGAGCAAGGCCCTTAACCCTATGTATCTGCTCCAGGGGCGCTGTAAGCTGACTGACCCTGCGCTCTGACCCCAGTTTCCTAATTGGGATAAGTGAAAAATAATTGAATTGTGCTGTAAAGTACATGTGCCAAATAATTCAATATTCTATTGTATTATATTCTAAAAACGATGCATGGTTGTCTTCAGGACTAGTGGTGCTGAGATTCCCATTTCCACCAACACCCAGCACATATCCCTCGACTTTACCTCTCGACGTCCCTTTTTTCCAATCAACCAGTTTTTTTTTTTCCTTTCTTGGCATGAAGGCAAATCGGCATGAAGAGGCAGCATGCTTCTTTTCCAGGGTGTGTCCTCACCAGTGGTTCAAAAGGCCAGAAGAGACAAACCCCCATGCCACCAGACAGGAAAAACTGGAATAAGACTCATTCACAGTTGCACAATAGTCCTGGAGAAATCTTAGGTGCCAAATAAACAAAAGACTAGTAGCAGCAGTGTAGTAACGAGCATGCCCCTGTGCAGGAAACTTTGCCCCGTTTGAAGAGCTCAGGCATAAACGTACCGTACAGCCTGCAAGGCACTCTAGCTTAACTGACAGAACTCACTGGCAAATGATCAAGGACTTTGTGACCTGAATCAGGTGTGACAGGAGTGAAAAAAAACAAAAACAAAAAAACTAAACTGTGCAATGCAGATCAGTTCTTCTGCATTGTAGATAATTTTTCAAGGTAAGCAAAAGATGTTGCTTTGAAGGTTTAGGGTTATACAATACTTTGGAAACATTCAGAGAACTGCAGAAAGGGTGACGTTCTTTAGAGTGGTCGAGAATTTGCCAGTTATGTTTTCATTCCTGTTATACGAGGTGTTCATTTTCAAACATTTTGAACAATGTGCTTTAAGAAATCGTTTAACTGGCAACCAGGTTAAAAAAACAAAAAAAAACTACATGCTTCGAGAACAGATTACGGACATCTTTATGAGAACGTTCTTGCAGTTGCTGTCCAATTATGCTAATATGAAGTTGCTAAAATGTTTTTTTTTTTCTTTTTACCCCTTTCTTTGCCCTACAGAGATAGTGGTTAAAATAAGGAAGCTATCAAAAAAAAAAAAAAAAAAAAAAAGGCTTCTTCACATCAGGCTACACTCATGACACATTTACCACAGAAGGAGAGACGCAAAGCCAGAAGCGCCTTTCAAGTTTTGGGCACAGGTCACTTTATATTTAGCCCTGTTTCTGAGAATTAACTAATCTCTGAATGCATCTTACTCCATTTCTTTTTTTTTTATCACTCTCTAACGATCCTATGTCTGTAGCTTTCTCTAGACAGCTTCACTTTTTATTTGAAATACTCATGCATTTGTTTGTTGTGGCTCTAAACTGAATATAGAATTTGCATTTGTAAATTGATTGTCAAATCAGTCTTAGACCTCGGCGAGTCCATGTTTTGCAAGACTGGAGCAGAGCCAGCATTTGGGTCGACCTCCTAAAAATCAAAGCGAGACAGTTAAAGAGATAAACTTCACCGTCAGGATGTGAGTCATGTGCATGCTCGATCAGCTCAGCTAAGTCTAGAAAACAAAAGAAGAACATCTTGAGCAAGCTGATAAAACAAGAAAGAGGGTAGTGTAGGGGATACAATTGCACAAGTCTCAGCTTATCTCAAGCATCGCAACCCCTTTTAATGCAGAGAACAATGCGCATTTCACATTACGCTGTGCATGCAAGTTTCTCGGAGGGGTTTCAGAAAAAGCACAGAGCACTTCAGAGTAGATCGCACCATTTGATGGGGGGGCAAAGGGGGGATGCCAGCTTTTACAAACAAGACATAGATCGAGGAGATACCCATGGGCTGGCATTTGTGTGTGGGGTAGGGACCACAAGCGCATGCAAAGGTCAGCGAAGGAAGCCACCATAATGTTGTTATGGCACAAAAGTGACGGTTATCAGATCTAAGGGGTTGCCACAACCTATGTAATTAATACATATTAAAAAGAAAATCACATCATAAAATGTTCTTCTTCTTGCTTGCAGGAAAAAAAAAAGCTTTCTAGACAGTTCTTCTGTGGTTCCTTAATGTTTATCTAAATTAAATCAAAACGTCTATTATGCACTTTGTCACAAAGAAGCTTTACAGCTAGATGGTCCCACCATCCAATGTCAATCACTTAGTCTGTGCTTACCCACCACAGTACACAAGCACACACACACACACACACACACACACACACACAGACCCCAATCAGCCTACAACACCGTTTTTGGACTGGAAGCACAGAAAGAAGATGCACACGGACCAGAGACCAGATTCGAACCCTCAGTCCTGGAGGTATGAAGTGACAGTGTTAACCACTAAGCGACCACTAAACATCTGGACAAATGTGTATTTTCAGGTTTCTTTATATGTATAAGTATAAATCAAACATGGCCTTCATAGTCCATGGTGCAGCTCGACAAATAGAAACTTCGAAACAATCCGAAATCAATACAGAAAACATAGATAGTTAGAGAAAGAACTAAGGAGCAAGGAGCTCAGAAAGGCCATCAGGCGTACAGGAACATTATACAGTATACGAGTTCACTCCAGGACAAAGAAACAAGGGGGTTTGAAAAGACTAATTAAAGGTTAGGAACAGGCGCACACATTAGGGAATGGACACGGGTGGAAACAAAAGCAAAAATAAACAAACAAATAAATAAATAAATAAATAAATAAAATAAATGCACCAGCACCATGAAGTGGGAAATTCCTAGCCACAGTATATGGGAGTAAGTGAATTAAGACAAATGGTAACAAATGGGTCATAAGCATGTTCAGTGTGAGCAGATTGTGAATGTGAATTCTATGAAGAGGGTACGACAGGTTTACTGATTACAGCAACACTTTCTAAGAAAAAAAAAAAACTACAGTCTCAATTTTTTTTTTCACAGAGAAACAAATTTGAAGAAGCCTTTAAACGTTCACATTACATGCCACGTTGCCCGATTCCGATCTTTTGGTTAGATCAGATTTGCATGTCATGACATCTCAAAATCATAATTACAGGTGACTCTTATCTGACTCTAATGTGGACATGTGTGTCCGCCTTTGCTCATGTTATCTGGGTTAAAACGCATCAAATTTGTGCGACAACTCGTTGATTTCCAACAATATATGTAATTTTAGCAAAAATACACTTGAGGTTTTGCTCTGCAGGACGACGAGCAGTAAGTCGCCACCAACGGTTGAGGTCCAGAAGGAGGAAGAAGGTCAGACGCATGGCTTTAGCTGTTTTACCAGCTGTTGTTAGCACTTCTATGAAATCCCTGCGCTGCCGATGCTGACTGATGATGTCATTGTCCTACGCATGCATGGCGCTAAAAAGACACATGAACACTGGTCTGACCGTTATCAGACAAGTCACATGACCACATATCGGATATGTATCAGAGTGATGTCCTGAACCACATAGGAAAGTAACTCAGATCCAACAGATTTGTGTGTTTATGAAGCCCTAAGCATCAGATCCGTGTCACATTAGGGTAAAAAGTCTAATTTAATTTTTTATTAAGATTAATCCTAATTTATGATTCATCTGACTTATTATGGATTCATGAAGTTAAAGCCTGAAATTACATATTTGACTTCTAAGCATTCAAGCCAAAAAGTGTGTACGTCTGAAACTGTTTCATCAGTGTTTAAGATTTAACAAGTAAATACGTAAATACTGTATGTTGATCGACCTAAAGTTGATTTCAAGTCACTTCCTGAACTTGGAGTTGAGGAAAGCATTCAAAATTTGGATTTCAAGGGACGTATCCTTTGTTTTTTCCTGGTCGGAGGGATAAATAAAGGAAATTACAAGTTATGACCTTTACTCAACTGCTAGATTATTCCTTTGTCTGCTCCTTCTATTAAATATAACATACAATTAAAAACACAGTTGTTTAGTTAATGGTTAAATTGTTTCTTAACAGCCAAAAAGTTTTTTTTAGTCATTGGTCTTGCACTTAAGCTCTCGATGACAAACTTAAAACCTTACTGTATTATATTGTTATCTAACAATCCAAAATGTCGAGGTCAATCATGTGCTTATTATTAAGTCCCCACAGTCTTCACACTAGCAAGTGTCAATATGCTAGTTTGTCTCTTTGCACTGTCCAAAAGTTTCATCTTATTTCAACCAAATTATAAATGCTTCTTCAGCTAATAAAGTTCAACACATATGAAGACACAAGCAGGTGTTAAAATTGGTTGTTTTCTTCACGGTACGTGCTCCACTCTGTTCTATCTTTATCAACAGTGATGATAATCTCTGTCTCTTTACTCTAAGCTCATTATTTTCTTCAAATTCTCTGTATACAAATTTAACGAAAGGTTGTATATGATACAAAAAGTAACAGGATCACAAAACAAATCCAAACAGCCATTTTTAATGCAGTATATATATATATATACTTCACAATTCAGGAAAAGAAAAACTTGTATAAATAGTATAATACTAAATGTATTGCTATATGTTGTATATTGATATATAATATGATAATACACATAATTTATACAATACACATCATACTATTTTTCTTTTTCTGAAAGAGTGTGTATACATTTCTTTTGTCTGACTCTACAGAAGTACTACAGTAGAGTCCTGTACTTTAAAGTACAGAAGTTTATAAACAATACAAAGTAACAATAAAAGTTTATAAACAACTGTTAGTTTCAGTACTATATTTAAATTGCAAACAAGAGGTTTGGTTTTCATTATTTTTACTCTGGAGATTAATTATATTAAGTGAACAAATGAAAATGATCAAATTTAAAGAACTGTGTATAGAGGCATGGAGACCTAGAGGACGTAGCAAAACTTCTTTCTTTCTTTCTTAAAATATTACATGATATAGAGATATGGATAAATAGATAGATAGATAGATAGATATGTTCACATTCACACCCACACCCTTACGCCCACACACAATAGTAACTGTTGATTGTCATGCTGAAACACGTCCTCTGTTTAAACGAGAGGAAAGAGTAGAAAAGAAAACGACACACGCACACACACATACACGCCACGACGCATTCAGAGTTTAAAGGTATTTTAATGCAGAAAAAGTCCATGCTTTATAATCCAACACCTTACAGCTTTCCTTCAGAGGGGCAAATGTCCAAAACATTAACATCTTGTAAAAAAAAAGGAGACTCTCCTTTTCTCTCTTCAAAAAGAAAAATCATTTCTACTGCATGAGTTCATTAAGATGCCGCATTTTTATAGGCATCTTGGCAACACAATACCTGAGAAGGCCCAAACGTTTAAACACACACACACACACACACACACACATTGAGAGAGAAAAAAAAATGAAAACAAAAAAAGTAAAAAGAGAGATGAACCCGATTTAACTTTTGTACCAAAATATACTGCATTTCATTCATACATATAGTCACTATATATATATATAAAAATACACTGCAAGGCCTCGTTTCTTTTTGCTGTTCGTAAGGCCCGCAGTAATAAAAAAACACTTCTTTCACAAAAATATATATATATTTACAGTAATGTTAAAATATCAACCCCATACACATGAATGTAATAACAAGCTAAACTCTGAGTGCCACTGCATTAACTTCAAGTACGTTCCACTGATCCCAAAGTGTAGATTTAATAAATGAACACTCGTGCGCTTGTGGATGTAAACATAGTCTTTACGTCGACGCGTCCTTCACCTCCTTCTTTGGGTCCTTTTTTTGTTTATGTTGACTTATTTTGTACATGTTTTTTTTTTTTTTTTTTTTTTTTTAAACACAAGCCAGAGTGTAAGCCATGATATGTAATGAATCTTCAGACTCGTTTTACAAGAAATATACAATTTCCAGTGAAAAAAAGCTACAGTGCACAAAATAAAAAGGCAGAAAAGAGTCAAACGAATTCAAATAAAATACATACAACTTATCATCTCAATACTTGTGTTTGTCTGGAAAAAAATGCACAAAAATCCTAAAAACAAAACAAACTAACAAAAAAACTAAACAAAACAAAAAAAAACCCTGCAGATTACATGTAAGGATGCTTTATGTTTAAAAAAAAAAAAAAAAAAAAAAAAAAATTGGAATGTGTGTGTTCGATCAGTGCTACGACTCACGGCCTGGGGATCATTCACAGTTTTTACCCATAATCCATTTAGGAAAGGAATGTAAAAAGCTCAGAAAGCACACAATGCTAACACTGATCACCATGCAGATGGAAAAGTAAAATGAAAACAAAACAAAAACAAAACAAAAAATAATCAGCCCAAAGTGAGAAAAAAAAGTGTCTGAAGCACTAAAGAGACAGGAAGCAATAAGGCTACAAGTGTCAGACCATCGAAACTGTTCAAGATATCCAGGCTACGCTGACTTACCTATGAATATAAGAGCTACGTTCAAGCTAAACGTTTCACAATGCTGATGTATTATTCTGTCTGAACTTTCACTAGAAGTACAACCTGCACTGTCATTGTTAAAGGTCTGAATTAGGTGAGAAGTAAGGAAGCGCTGAATAGCACACTTCGCGGTATGCTGTTATAGGAAAATAATAAAATAAATCACAATGTGGGGGGGGGGAGGAGGGGGGGGGCAGTGCTACCACACTTACAGTAAGTTGATTAGTTTCCTATAACAGCACACTTGAAAAGTTTTATCCCTTTTATACCACAGCAGCTGGCTAATGAATACCCAATTTTTGTGGTTAGTTGACTAAATACATAACTAGTACTGTTTTTCCGTCCACAAGGAGTTTAAAAAGAAGAAGTCTTTATAACTTCTTTGAAAAGAAGTTCCTGTATAGTAAAACATTACATGATTGTTTCAAAGTTCTGACACTGGAGACTCCTTCCTTAAATGTGAAAAAGTCAAGTTACAGAAAACCTCCCCATATTAACGATTAGACTTTATTTATTAATGTATGAGGAACTTCGGGTGTATATGCAGATGAGGCCGTGTGACTTCTTGTCATAGGAATGATAACTTTACGTATTCGAATTAAAACGAGTGCATTGATAATAAAAAAAAAAGTGATTTGTCATGCAAAAAGAACCTCTGTAATAATAATAATAATAATAATAATAATAATAATAATAATATTTGTCCAATGAGATTAGAGAATTTGACAGTGCTGTGGTATGATGTATTATGTCAATATTGGTGTAATAATTGAGTGTAACATTTGAATATAGAGCATTTTGCAAAAAAAAAAAAAAAAAAAGCATGTTCTGTTTTATAATAAACTAAAAACAAACAAACTTAGTTATATAAATAATTTGATCTAGAGTCAATACATAATTTTCCCGTATAAAATTTCATGGTCCATGCAACAGTGGATCAGATTTAGTTTTAACCCCCATCCATACACTTTAATCTAAAAGTAAATAACCTCCCTTTTTATAAAAAAAAAAAAAGAAAAAAAAAAAAAGAAGTCAATTACAACCTGAGGTGTAAGAAACCAAGCTAATACCCAGTGCTCCAGCATAGAGCTTTTGTAACAACCAGCATAATAAAGCAGCGTAATAAAGTGCGAGCTGTAATCGTTACCTGTTAAGTGAGTGAGTGGGTTAGTGAAGAAAAAGACACACTGCCAAACAGATAAGACATCGTGCTACCGGTGCAGTGAAGAGGCCCATTACGGTGTGCTGCAGTGCAGAATGCTGCTTTAAAGAAGAATGGAAAAAAAAAAAAAAAAAAAAAAACATAAATTGCTGCCTGTTAATGTGGCCACCAAGCTACATCATATTGGCAGCACAGGGAGCGTAGGTAGTAGTCAAGCATGATGGGGTGAGTGTGATCCTGCACGTACTCATAGTGAAATTAATAAAAAGGAAAAAAACGCAACTCAACCTCTAATGCTAAGGTTATAATATTATTTCTGAAAAGGGTGATGGAAAAGGCAAGCTTTAAATCAGAACAGTCAAAACATCAGCAAGGCACTGAGAAAACACAGCAGCACGAAAAAAACTAAAAGAAAAAAAAAAAAGGTTTAACATTTTTTAGTCTTTTCCCCTGAAGGTCCCTTGTGTGCAAGTGCACTTTGTTCCTGATGCTCTCATATGGCGACATCTATAAAATCTAATATCTATAATCTATTAGTCCTTTTGTGACAGTTAAGACAGCAAGAAACGACTCACAAACGACCAGACAAACATAAAACCCTTCATGATGTTCAAGGTAATATAGCTGCTCTGTTTTTTTTTTTTTTTTTTTGGGATGATGCAACAGATAAAAAAAACAAACAAATTAATAACAATAAAAGAATGAGTGTCTGTGTATGCGGAGGAAATTTCAACACATGATTCACATCATCTACGTATTTAAACTAAAACCCTCTCCCAAAATATATCGCCTTCAAAAATCTAAATTAAAAACCTGCTGGAATTAAACCTTCATATATGTATTTGCTGGATTTTTTGTTGTTCAGCTCGGGATCTCTGGCGCCTTCCACGATCCTGGATCCCAGGCCTCCTAACGAAAGGTGTGCACTCCGCGGACGATGTGCGAGGAGAACTCGTAGCGATCCTTGCAGCAGTGGCCGCAGATGTTGCACTCGAGGGGGTCTCTGTAGCCGTGGCAACCCATGTGGATGGTGTACATGACGTGATCTAAAAAAAGCACGCGGCAGTGGTCGCACTGGAATACCCGCACCTCGTTTCCTTCCGGCCCGAACACTCGGATCCCATCTCTGATGCCGTGCTGGTGGCCGCCCTCGTCCGGCCGTGCCAACGCTGCCCTGACGCTGATACTCGTCTGATTCACCGGCTTGTCTCGCGGGCTGCTGCGAGCCGAGTCGGCCGAATCGTGGCCGCTGTTGCTGGGGGAGCGGTCACGCCCGTCGTGCACCTCCCCTCGCACCGCCTGAGAGGTTTTGGGCCGCACCAGTGTGATGGCACCGTTGGCGCGGGAGGAAAACTCCGGTTGGTGGACTGGATGGTGGGACAGATGGAGGGATTCGTGGTTGCTCGGGCGCTCCAGGCGTGGGCCGAGAGGATACATGGAGTGGAACAGGGGGTTCACCATGGGCACCACCTCGGGCATGGTGAGCGATGGGTGAGACAATATGGGACGCAGAGTATCGCTGTTCATATAAGCGATGGGATTACTGAGCGCCTGGTCCATCACGTGAGCCTGCATGATCTCTGCTTCCTTATCGTACTTGAGGCCGACATCAAAGTTCAGGTCGGGGTAGGAGTATCGCATCATCTTCTCTCCTGCACAAAACATCAACAATTGTACAACCTTTAGACCGATACATTTTTACAGTATTTTTTTGCTTTTATAAATTAATGATCCCGGGGGGGGGGATTTAATCATTTAACGTATTACCAATGTAAAGATTTAAACACTATGCAAATCACGATAAAGAGTACACTTTGGATGTGAAACAGTAACTAGGCTGGTTTACGAACAGAACAAGGTATTAAAGATTCAGTCCGTTACTGTTTATGTACAAAGCTTCCGTAAAAAAAAAAAAAACTATATGATAAAATTCAGTTGAAATAAATAATTTACGATCAATATTTGCAGTTTTTATCAAACTGGTTTGATGCCTGGCACATTAACATGGAATATAATCACTGTGATGTGGTCATGTGTGTTTATCAAGTATTTATTTTACAGAGCTTTAAACACAGATCAGATTTCAAAACTGAAACTGTTCTTATAAATCCTGTTTGGGTCGAAATTACCGTCTTGAAATGTGTACTAAAGCACGGTAACAACAATCTACTCTATATGCATGGTTCAACTTTCTAATAATAATAATAATAATAATAATGATAATAATAATGCAAAATAAAGTTTCAAAATGGGCAAATTTATTACATTTAATTTAGCATTAATTTACCATAACATCATTTTATTAAGGTCATTTCAATTCAAAGAAGCTTGTTCAAATCATATGCAGATGCAAGTCCAGGTCCAGGATTTGTACATTATATTAGTGATTTTTACAGAAACTATCCTTCATCAAAAATTATAATTTTACATTTATGGCAGGAGTCTCCGGTGTCAAACTTTGCAAACAATCAGTAGTTTTTCTTTTATCCCACAATACTGTTTTGTTTTGTTCATTCTTGAGATGGATTTCTGCTTATTATTTGTTTATTAAAGAAAAATTATACCACTGTAATTATGAAATTATGGATTTGGTTGTGAGCAGCAGGAATAACTCCTCGGTTCATTAGTTTTCTAAAACTTACAAACGCTAATCAGACTTTTTGTTACGCTAGAAAGAACAGATGCTAACGAAAAAAGGCAGCCGATATATTTTGAGTTCAGATCATGCTTGTATGTTTTGATGTTTTTTTGGTCTGAATAAAGTTGGAAAGCCCCGTGTGAAGAGCCGGGTGAGCGAATTTAACCCCTGCCTAACGTGGATGTGGTAAGGTGTTGCGCGTTGCTAGATTAAAGTTACAGGTGTGAAAAAACCACAAGGGGAAAAACATCTCCAGCAAATTAGGCTCACTGTCTCTTTCGCTTTCCTGCAGTGTTTGGATTTAGCAAACACTTTCACCTTGAAACCACACTGCACCGAACCTTTTACATAAGGATTTGCATAATGAACGCTTTTGTAAAAAGCGCCGTAGAATGTCGCTAAAGAAGACGCGAGGCATTATACACACATTTCAGCAAAAAGAGAGAAGAAAAAAAAACAAGTAGAGTATGAAACCTGTTTTGGCTCTTAGCCCATTTTACTGACATTATGATCTTGGCTTGGAAAGGAAGTATTTGTGGTTATATTTAGCAATCAGTTCTCATTTTGAGTAAGACTACAGTATTTCCATTGGTGAGGTGATTGCTCGCACACCTTTGTAGTATTATGCATGTGTACGTGTTATTAACTCAGTAAGCACTTATTCGATGGAGAATAGATACTCACCGACAAATTTCTGCGGCGTGGTGCTCTTCCTCTTCGCCACACTGGCCTGCAGTCTCTCGATGACAGGCGGCCGTTCGAAGGGCACTATGCTCGGGACCTCTCCCAAGGATCTCGGCTCTTTAGGAACCTCTGATTCAAGAAATCATGCAGAAGGAGTTTTTTTTAAAAAAACGTGCTATGAAGCGAACTTTACATTTCTTGAAGAAAATGAAAATGAAAATTAGCTGGATGCTGCGCAGGTTTATCCAAAAGCACGCTCTGCATATGTTGTGGATCGAGTGTGGATCTTAATTTTAGTGAAAATGACCTTGATTAGTTGTAATTCTGAAAAAGTCTGGCTTGTGGGGTTAAATTGCGTTTAGAAATAGTCTTGGTAGAAGATGTAAAGCTGGATTTATTGAGGTCGCCACTTATTTTTTAAACTCATTAACCTGTAGGGAAGGGGCAGAGTTTTTACGTCAGAGTTTTTACGTTTGCAAGTCATCGAAATGAGGAAGGTTTTCAGTTAGCACAATGAAAGTACCACTGAACTTCCTACCACTGAAGGAAGATGCACCAAACCAAGTACCCAATGAACAGTCAAGCAGATTTGGCTAACATTGGCTGACATTGGTGGCTAAGAGCAACAGCATGACTCAAACTAAAATGGTGGATGTATTATGCGGTTATGATAAAAAAAAAAAAGAGAACTCATGACCTCTTATCAGAGAGGGATTGAGGTCAGAGGTTTAGGTGGCCCAGTTATATTATGTGAAACAAGGCGGAGATTGTAACGCAGACTAACCAACATGGACAACTGTACGACTCAAACCAGATTAGTGAATTCAGTTTAACAAACTGTCTTGTTAAAAGAGCAATAAAAGATTTATAGTAAAACAAGCAAATACTGCTGGCACTGCTTTAACTTTTCTCCACAAATCTAAAGGTGGACGGACTGACAGATGAATGCACAGACAGCTAGAATAATGGTGGAGTGAAAGCTACGAAACCACCAGGCAAAAGATGGATGGATACACGAATAGATGGATGGATGGATGAATGAATAGTTAAGATAGTGTACAGATTGATGAACAAATGGACAGATGGATGGATGAATGAATAGTTAAGATAGTGTTTAGACTGACGAAGGTATGAACAGATGGATCAATTGATCGATGGATGGTTAGATAACGCCTCTCGAACTTTGTCAAGTTTTCCAGGTTTTAAAAGTATTTTTATACAGCACCTCACCTTTGGACGAGATGGGATGTTTAACTATATGTAAAACTCTGGGTCTCAGGTCTTCTACAAGTTTCTGCCTTCCAAAACCCACATTCAAACCCAGTCATCTGATCACGCATTGAATCTGAACCATCTGCGTCGCTTAATTTACATTTAAGCCAAGCTAGAAAACTAACTAGCGTAAAACAAAGCCTGTATCCCAAATCCGTCTCTAATCCCTAATCAAGGACACTACTTGGTGTGTGGAACAATGGATTGTTCACCCTACTGTACATTCATGTTCCATTTAATGCTTTTTTGGGACTCAACCCTGGAACCTGAGAATTAACGAAGCTGATATTCTGAAGTGGAATAAGTGGCTACATAGTACCCTTAAATATTTAAAACTGCTTTCACCCCCTACTTTTCACCACTGTCAGTCGCCAGCTGTTCTCCAGGCACAGAAGGATATGTGTTGGTGGAGAAAAAAATAACTGTTTAAACAAACAAACAAATCATAATCTGTTGATAATAAATGGTGTTTGTGGAACTGTTGTATAAAAGCGATATCACACTTGAGGCCGTGCTGTTGTGCTGGATATCAGCATGGCTGTGATACTAATATTGCTTAATTATATCAGAAAAAAAATCTTTCGATGAAAGTTGCACAATTTAAGATAATGTTGTGGGCAAAAAGGGTCAAATTAAACAAATTCGTTTTTTATTTATACATTTTTAAATTACTTTAACGTAGGGGAAAAATGGTACACGTTCAAAAAATGCGGTCAAGAATTGATTAGAACATTTGTAAGTGTACTGTCTTGACTTCAACACTGACTGTTGAATGCATGGATTGAAGTTATGACCCTTTTTTCTGGTCAGATGAACTGACTTGTGGGCGGGGCCTATTTCACTAAACTACTTTCAATATAACTGAAATAGTAATAAAATAGATTTTAGACTAGTCTTGAGATATCTACTGTCCAGACATGGACGTTCCTCAGACTTATTGCTACTTGGATCTTGGGATCAACTGGGTCTTGGGAACTGGTCTTGATAAATAAGTTCTTGTTCTTGTTCATGAGGGTGTAAAAAAAAACAAAAAAAACATTTATCTATAATTGTTCTCAAAAACTTCATCAAAATAGCCAAATGCTAAAGGCCTTTTGAGGTTGACTAGGCCTTAAAACCTTAAACCCCTTGGCTAGCTCTGGTCTTGGACTTGATTAGCCGTTCACTCACTCACCTGCATACGGACCCGGATTGGGGGCGGAGTCCATGCTGCCGCTCTGCAAGTAATTATGGCACCTCTCTTTGTGCTCCTCCAATGAGGTTCGCTGCTTATAGCTCCGCCCACAGTAGTTACACTTGTGCGGTTTACCCACTAAAAGAGAGAGAGGACATCAAAGGAGAGAAATGTGTCTATTAGTAATACTATGAAGCAAGTCATTCAGACTGTACGCACAACTGCAGTTTCGCTCTTTGAGGTAGTAACCGAGAGAGTGGGCACGTTCTTATGATGATGCAACTCAATATGCATGAGATTGGTCAACGGAGAGCAAAAAAATAAAAAAAAAAAAGTAATGATCACAGTGGAATAACGAGCCCACACAGAAATAAAACACTTCGCATACACACACTATAGATATTATATATATGACTGGGTGTGTGACTTATTAACGCCAACCTCTTGCAGAGACTATTGTTTATATATATGATACCATTTCTTTCATGGCACTGATGTGTGACTACTTAATATATACTATTGTTTGTTTTTATATATAAAGTATATATTAAGAAGTCACACATCAGTGCCATGAAAGAAATGGTATCATTTCAGAATAGTAGAAGAGGTCACTATTATTATTTAATTTAAAATTTGAACAAAATTTTACTTCACTTGCAGAATAAAAAAAAAAAAAAAAAAAAAAAAAATATATATATATATATATATATATATATCAGTATAT
>JAQMYJ010000036.1:30966190-30994804 GCA_030014305.1 Clarias laeviceps | reverse complement strand
ATGTTTGTGGCTGTAATGTGACAAAATGTGGAAAAGTTCAAGGGGGCCGAATACTTTTGCAAGCCACTGTATATATTGTTTTTATATATATATATATATATATATATATATATATATAGTTTTTTTTTTTTTTTGAAAATGTACAATTATTTCTCTCTAAGATTTTGCCATTAATAAATAAGAGCATATTTTCTTATTTTAAGACAAAGTAAGACTATGCCTTCCTAAGAATTTTCCCCCCTAAATCATAGTGCCTTTAATATATAATATAGTAATAAATAAAATAATATTTTTCCTAAGAAAAATATTTATTTTTCCCTAACATAAATTTGAGTATTATTTTTCTAAAATAAATTATAGTATTTTTTCCCTAAGATAATTTAAATATTTTTTTCCTTTGATAGTTTAGACTATAATTTTTCACTAAAATAAATGTATTAATATTTCTTTTTAGGATAAACCACAGTATTTTTCTAAGACAAATTTGATTATTTCTCTTAAATAAACTTTCAGATTTTTTTCCTCCCTTGGATAAGATAACGGGTTTTTTTTGGAAAATAAAAGTAGGCTATTTTTAAAAACAAATGAATGTCTTTTTCCTCTAAAATAAATATATCTATTTTTTAATTAAGTTTTTTTTCATTAAAAAATGTAGGTATTTTTATCGAGATAACGTAAATCCTAATGTATTTTTACTGAGAATTTTCCTTCGTACCCACATGAGTCTGTTGATGAACCAATTACCCATAAAGCATCAGGTGAGTGCTTGGCAGGGCTGATTTGCATTTGGTGACACCTATAAAAGGTAAAAGATCCTGCAGCTGAAATGATGAGTGAAAGGTAAAGACAGACTTGTAGAAGTGAAGGTTATTTTGACTCAGGTCTTCACCAGTGAGGTAATTTATCATTTATCAGTGTGACGGTGTGTGAGTTTAAACAAAAAAGATGATTTCATATAAAAATGCAAATATTAAATATATACCTGCTGTACGCAAGTGATCTTGGACAGTGAAGACATCATACAGAGAAACTGATAGAGTTTCCTTTTTTTTTAAAAATAATTGTCCTTAATTAAAAGCAGATAGATAGATAGACATGACAAGAAAAACAGACATGACAAGGCAGACAGGCAGATAGTTAGATAGATTAAATAAATAAATAAATAAATAAATAAATAAATAGATAAGCCATTCTGCCTCACATCTTAAACCCCTTTTACCCTGTAAGGGAGAGAATAAAAGCTGTAGGAGCTGAAGCAGATGCTGAGCTGATGGAGGCTGGTGTGATTGCTGCCTGTGCTGGTGTGCATCAGAGGGTTACGTGGCATCAGATGAGCGTTTGGGAAACTGAGTGATATGAGTGGCTCATGATGACGAGCCTCCCGTCTGGTTCTGTCACACTTTCAGTCTGTGTAAAAGAGGAGCGACTCTTCACCCAGTCTGATGGTTACAGTAAATGTAAGGAGGCTGCTCGCGGCCGTCTCGGAGGAGATTCCGTCTCCACACTCAGAAACGAGCTGCACCACAAGATGGAAGGCAGCGGTTTGGTCCAGTGAACTGGGACAGCACCTGCACGCTGTGTGTGTGTGTGTGTGTGTGTGTGTGTGTTAGGATAAAGCTCAGCTCGACACACACGACTGGTTCTGTGGCAGACATAGTCCTGAACATGAACATGATTAGATAAAGAAAAAAAATGTTAATAAGGTGATACGCTATTGTTTGCAGCGCGGCATCCAATCAGATGGTGCGAGTGAACGAGCGAGTGCTCAAGCGCAGATGTTGGATCTGCAGAAAAATCCCTGCATCAGCGTCTATTCTTGATATGCAAATGCCTTTAGTGTTGCATTAAAGCCCACTTAACCGCATCCATTCGGGTTGAAAACAGGAAACTGTGAGATGAAGATGACATTTCACTTCACGTAAATGCCTATCAAGTGCTGCTCATCAGCACAAGTGCCCAGCTACATGCGCACACACACACACACACACAATGTTTATGTATGTATCCATATTTATTTATTTATCTATTTATTCATTTAAGGTTCCGTTTAGAGACACAGGTTCTCCCCTACAGAGAACGAGATAATGTTCATCATGGAGACAACTTTTCTCTTTGTACACACACACACACACACACACACACTTCTAATACAGTGCTCATTTCCTGAGCTTTTCAGCAACTCAAATTCAGTATCAGGTGTTTCACTGTGGTGACACATAAGTGCTTTATACTATACATCTCCCCATCTCTGTCTGTCTGTCTGTCTGCCTGTCTGTCTGTCTGTCTGTCTGTCGCTCAATCTGTTTGTCTCCCTCTCTGTCGTCTGTCACTGTCTGTCACTGTCTCACACATTCGCTATTAGCTGTCTGCCAGGTTCCCTGTCAGATTTTCTGTCCTTCTGTCTCTCTGTCTGTCCCTGTCCTCTTTAGTCTGTCTCTCAGTCTCTCAATCTGCCTGTCTCTCTCACTTTCTCTCTCTCTCTCTCTCTCTCTTTCTCTCTGCATGTCCCCATTTTATTTATTTTACTCTTTTTTTTTTTTCTGAGATGGAAAGTCCTTATTGCACAACATGTGGTCAGACCGGCCCGAGTTCCTGACATTCCTGCAACGTGCAGGTGGCACTCGTCTGAGAGGGAGGATCAGGACAAAAGTGTTGATCAGGACAAAAGATTCGCATGAAGGGGGTTAAAGCACAGTCCCTGTTCCTGGACAGAATATAAAAAGTCAGGGAAACTAAAAATATTAATAAATTAGGGTCACTAAACCACAATTAATAATTCGGCACCTGAAGAGAGTGTGTGCAAAAAAGTGTGACATATTAACCGCCTGGCCTGCAAACGCAGTGTATCCCAGGTGTTGAAAGCGATTAGCGCAGAAAAACAGGAAATGAAAAAAAGACAAAGAAAAACAGCAAAACATGATGAGAGAGAGATAGAGCGCTCCTGCTCTCCTGCCTGCGAGTCGCAACCAGTGTGTCCCGAGGTGACAGCATGCTCAGCTCACTGCTCCAGGTATCTGGTGTCGTTAACACCCCCCGCCCCCCCCAGCACACACACACACACACACACACCATGGGAAAGTGACAGAATGATGGATTGATCAAGTGAAGTAAAAGAAAAAGGCAGGGAAAAAAAAACCTGGAAAGAATGAATGAGGCCGAGTGGGATACAGTAGGTAAGAGATGGAAGAAGAGCGAATGGAAAAAGAAAAGACGGAGAGAGAGAGAGAGAGAAAACAGAATAAAGAAAACAAACTGAAGATGGCATTAAAAAAATGGGGAAAAGTAAAAGGGGATGAATGCAAAGAGAAAACAAGGATGATAAAGTGACAGGGAGATGAAGAACGACACAAAAGAGAGAAAAAAAGAAGAAAGGGAGAGAAGGATAGAAGGAGAGAACAGCGAGAAAGGAAACAGGGTGGAGAGAGGACGGAAGAGGAGGAAGAGAAGTTAGCAACTGGTGTAAAAAGAAGGTTCGAAAAAGAGAAAAGAAAAACGAGAAGTAAAGAAAAGAAGGAAGAGGATGAGGGAGAGTAAAAGAGAAAGGAGTAAGAAAGTGAGAAAGCAAACGAGAAACGGAGAGAAAGTATGGCAGGAATAAAGAATCAAGGAAAAAATGTAGGGCAAGTAGAAAATGAGAGAAAGAGGGGTGGACAGAAAGAAGGGCTGTGTACATGGGGGGAAAAAAACTGAAAAGACAGGGGAGGTCAAGTACCACAGAGACCAAGATGGAAAGACTGGAGGAAAAGAGACAGAAAGGTAGAAAGAGAAAACACTGGGTATGAAGGAGGGCGAGAACAGAAGGAGAGTATAATAAGATGGAAAGAAAATGAAGAAAAACTGAGGAGATCAGCAAGAAAGGAAAATGGAAGAAGGAAGTGAAGAAGAGATGTAAAAACAGAGAGAGAGAGAGAGAGAGAGAAATTAAAATGAAAGAAGAAGAAGAGAAAAAAGGAGAGACAAGAAGAAAAAAGAAAAAAGTAAGAGGACGGGTGAAATAAAGAGACGGGAAAATCGAGAGAAGGGAAGACACAATGGAGGAGAGAGATCATGAGAAAGAAAGGGCTATAAGAGAAAGAGGGAGAGAAAATGAAAGACAAGAAGACACAGAGAGTGTGAAAGAGATGAAGAGAAAGAAAAGAGAGAGAGATAGAGTGTGAGAGAGGAAGGGAAGCAGTGAGAAAACAAGAGTGCAAGTGGTGGAACGCTTCCTCTCGCGGTTCTGCAGGAAGCAGTTTGTCCTGAGTGGCCTAACCACAGAGTGTGTAAAAGTCCCTTAGAGTGGACACGTACACACATACACACACACACACATACACACACATATACACGCATACACACACACACACACACAAACA
This sequence comes from Clarias laeviceps, assembly GCA_030014305.1. Taxonomy (NCBI): domain Eukaryota; kingdom Metazoa; phylum Chordata; class Actinopteri; order Siluriformes; family Clariidae; genus Clarias; species Clarias laeviceps. Next base: position 30,990,449 of record JAQMYJ010000036.1, on the reverse strand, counting down.
TATAAACACACTTCTGCAGAAAAAGGTGGCTCGGTCACCATGATTCACACACTGAAATCACACTATAGAGACGACTTGTCACTGTCCGTCACACACACACACACACACACACACACACACACACACACACACACACACACATACACACACACAAGAAATATTACTGCATGTACAGTATGTTCTAATCTGAGATCTGGGATCCAATCCGGGTCTAATCATACATTGTAGATTCAAATATTCAGTTTGAAGTTTATATCATTATACTTGGATGAGGTTATTGTTCTTACCCTTTTTGTACAACTTGAACCTGAACGACGTGTAATGAAATCCATTTAGCTTCATCAAAGTCCTGAACAAAGTCTAAGAAGACGTACAAACCTAAGATCCGCCCCTTAACCCTCACCTTTGCTACTTTTCCTAACGACCGAGTCATGAAAATGGTTATGAACCTGAGTGTGAGTTTTTTCGAGAATCCACGAGACTGCAGGTGTGAATCATGTGTCCTCGCTATTCTCTCAATGATTTCTGTGAGAATGATTAAATACGTGTGATTAAATTCATTTCAACCTAATCAGATTAGGCATGGATGTCTCAGCATGTCTGTTCCTGGATGGAAACGCAACTCAAGAGTTGACACTCAATCCCAGCAAGACTAATCTGATGATGAGATCTTTTTATTTCTGTGGAGAACTCTAAGATCATGCCATCTGTTACTATAAGCAAATTTGGGGTAGTCCTGGACAACCGACTATCCCTCTCGCCCCATGCTGCTAAACTGGCTTGGCAATGCAGGTTTCTCCTCAGGAGGAATCGTTTTTGTTCCTATCCACAAAGGGCACTCAGGTGCTTGTTTGGTTCCTTGTCATTCTGAGACTGGAACCATTGCAGGTTTGCCCCAGTGCACCATCCAAGCACTGAAGCTGCACAACATATCCTCAACCTCCCACACCATCTCATTGCTCTTCCTCCTCTACTGCCTTCATGTGCCTCCAAAGACCAAGATTATGTATTCAGTACCCCTCTCTATCCTGCAGTACCTTGGTCTGCACCATGCTCGTATGTTTGAATCCACCATCCCTCAAAGTACAAGGAAACTGTCCTGGCACCCAAGTGGTAAAACGAACTTCCCCTAACTGTATGTGTCCCTGGCTGTCTTCTAACAAAGACTAGCGACCTACCATTTTACCAAGCACTTTCTTTAACTATCTTTTTTTCATTTTCATACTGTACAAACCTCCCCAACAGGTTTTAAGACTGATATTCCAGGTGAGTGGCGCCTACCTTAATTGACTTGATCCCTTGAGAAGTTTAAGATCAAGCATACTACAGTACACATGCTTGATTCTTTAAACCAAAAGAACAATGCCAAATGCACAGTTAAGGGTCTCTATGACCAATGACTGGAGAAGTGAATGACACTGATCACCAGCGATATACTAGTAAACCGGTGAGAGGATCATGGGAACCCAAGGCTCGCCCAGGATCACAGGGACCAAAGGCCAACCTGTCTGGTTCAATCCAGCAGAAAAGTCAATGCAGTACAAATTTTTGAAAAAAGTCAGTGCTGGCCTTGACAGGAAGGTTTTGCAACACCCAGTGCATCACAGCCTGCCATGTATGGGGCTTAACAGGCAAAGAGCTCAAGGTTGTTCCAGCCTCCAAATTCCCTAGATCTCAATCGGATCATGCATCCATGGAATGCACTGAACAAACAAGTCCAATCCATGGAGGCCCCACCCTGCAATCCACAACACCCAAAGGATCCATACAATATTGGGCTTAAAGTTCTGCATTGCAATGTTATGGCTGATTGAGATACATGGAAATGGTTAAATCTACTTGTATGAAAACCCAGTCTTGACGAAAATTCCAGGATACTAAAGGTTGGCCCTCAGGTGAAACCTTACAGGGTCTATATGGAATCTTTATTCTTCGTTTAATTTGATATGACAGGCTGGAATATTCAAGGAACCCTTCTGTAACCCCATTCAGTGCTGTATACACATGCTGTTTTCAGGAATTGGATTTTAACTTGACGTTGTCATTTTTCATACGTTGCACAATTTGGAAAGGAACTACCCATACCAGTCTTGTTAGTGGTGAACAAAGGATTTAACAGAGATAAGCCTGGCTCCACAAGAAAAGGACAGCGATTAGAGGCTTACAGATAATTCCGACTACGTACTTCAACTTAAATTCATAAAAAAGTACCCACAAATTACCACTGTAGATAAGTGAATTCATAAAGAGGTGAATGGAAGTGTTTTATGTCATAAAGAGGAACTAGGCTGAGATGAGACGTACCGGAGTGTGTGCGCAGGTGTCCGGTGAGGGCATCACGGCGGCGGCAGGCGTAGCTGCAGAACGGGCACTTGAAGGGTTTCTCGCCTGTGTGAAGCTTGATGTGTCTCAGCAGGTTTCCTTTTTGGGTGAAGGACACGCCACACTGGCTGCACTGGAATGGCCGATCACCTGCACGCAAGGAAAGCAAGATCTTGATTTGTGTGACTGGTTAGACCTGGAGCTGAAAATCCACTACAACAGTGTGGTGTGAATGTTACACACTTTGTTTTTGCACTGGTGTACCTGTAAACCTCAGGCTTCCGCAAGAAACGATACAGTACAATTTAGATTCTTATGGCAAAATAGCAATATTTGAATTGAAGATCGTTTAGTAGCCCTTGATCAACATGTGAACAACTTCCAGGATTCCTGTTGAGTCATGGATGAGCATGACGATGATGATGGTGGTGTAGAGTAGAACTATTTAGAGCTTAGATTATCTTTTAGCTTAGCTTGATTTTAAATAACCTCTTCATGCACATGCCCCGGTCTGTTTAGCACGTTTAGCATGGATAATAAGATGACTGAGAAAACATCACCAGGTGTGCTAAAAGGTTCATTAACAAAAGCTTCTAGAAGGAGGTTTGGATAAGAAACAAAGTTGTGTGCTCAAGATACCATCAAGGGGAACAATTTTTACAAGAATACATTCACTGTAAGCTGTGGGAGTGGTGGCTCAGACGGCTAAGGCTCTAGGTTGTTCCGGGTTCGGGCACTGCCGTCGGTGGGTTGCCACACCCCATACTATCACCCACGGCATGTGGGTTCCCGTTCAAGAGATTTTAGTTTAACATTTGTTAAATGTTAATGTTTGCGATATTACAAAACTGCACAATCTGTTTCCTCGAACCAGTTTATCATGAATTTCTTTATTCCAACACTGCACATTTATAATGCATGTAAATCTGAGTACTTAAAAATGTTGTGATTAATTGTGATTAATCACAGACTATGACTGCGATTAACTAGCTAAAAATGTTGAGAACGATTGAAAGCACTAATTACTTTACAACGACCAAGCGATTTGATTGGACGAGAGGCATTCCATGAGGTGTTCTAACAATCATTAACCCCTGATTAAGGGCACTACTTGCTGTGTGGGACAAGGGACTGTACGCCCTAGTGCACTCGCTTTTGCTATTTGAGATTCAATCCTCATAGCTAGGTTAAAAGCTAAAGTGGAATCCTTACTTTTTGTACAGGTAAGAATTTACAACTACTTTTTACTCCTCTTAATTACACATACCAGCTCCGCCAGTCTCTGATAGAGCAGCACGACCTCGTGTGTGATATTGCTTAATTAATAGTTTGCTAAATCCTGCCAACGCAAATTAGCACTAACAGGACAAACGCTGTGGGTGTTTGAAAGATATTCAAGCAAAAAAAAAAGACAAAAAAAAACGGACTGAATTTTGACTTAATTAATACAATTAATGCAATTTGCACTCATTAGACATCAAATGGTTCACGGTTTTAAGGGGCACCATGCATGTCATTCAGGTGCTTTCGAATATGGAGTGTCTAGCCTGATGAATGTTCCCATTTCGTGTGAAAACATACCAGTGAGACTCGTAAATGGGTCTAAATAACACGTCTGAGCTCCTCTCAACTCGCTTCCAAAAGAAGTCTAGCATGTTTCCAATTTAGACAGAAAGCGATCCAGCCCTGAATTAACTGAAATAAAGGAAGGTAATCAAATCTTCCTTGTGGGTTGGAAAGTGAGGTTGAATTTTTTTGTAGATGTGAGATGCTAAACTGAGCTGTGAACCACAAATTGAGTGTGTAATGTGTTCTGGAGATTCAGACACACAAAAAACGAAGATGTTGGATATGACAAAAAAAGCAAAAAAAGCAAAATGTTTGAATTTACACTAAATATTTCTACAACGATCTAATCATTTATTGAACATTGAACACTGGCTTGATGTTCTCTTTGTCTTGGTGATTTCTGATTCCTACGTGCACTTGGGAACATTTTTTGGTCTCCACATTATTGATCAGTAAATGATAAGATTCATTATTTCGCAGTGTGAAACCAAACCAAAAGGCGAATAAACCGAAAGTATTCATTTCACTCCGATTCAGACTCGCATTAATCGCTGTGAAAGCGCCTTTACACACCCGGGTTATAGGATTTGTTACAGGACTTTTCTTAAGTAGTGTTAATGCAAGCATTTTTTGAGAAACCCAGTAGCAGGAAGTTACGATTGCACCAGTAGACAAACAGATCCGCTTCAGAATAATGAGAACATCGTTTAACCAAAAGTGGTAATAAGAGATGTTCCAAAATTTCTGCTCGGCATGTGTAGGTCAGATGTGGTGTAGCAAACACGACCTGCTGCTTCGTGTTCTGTTTTTGGATAATCGAAGCAATGCTTTTTAATTTTTAACTTCGTATATTTGGAAAATATCTTTTAAATCTTTAACACTTTAATCAGTTCCTTTTTTTCCAACACTTTACTTTTTTCTTTGAAACATTGTATCAATGTATCGAGTATCGAGTCTTGTCTGTTATTGTTAGTTAACAGAATGGAAAGAATGATTTCTTTTACACTAGAAATACTACTGTTTTGAACTTCAGTAACTATAATGCTACTCTGGACTACCGATTCTTCATTTACATCTGACTACAGTATGTACACTATACAGTACATCACTGAGCTGCACATAGCTACTACAATGGGGGTTCAAGTCAAACCGGGACTTGCGATGGAATTTCTGGTAAATGAAGGCGTAAAAATTATTGACGGTAACAGAAGACTTGAAGCACAGTATGGCGATGAGACTCATTAAAATACAGTTTGCAATTGGTGTGAATGCCTTAAAGCAGGCTGTATATCTGTGAATGAGGATCCCAACCGAGGTGGGCTCGCAGCCCACTGCAGTGAACATTCAGCGAGTGGAACGCCTGATCCTTGAAAATCGACGGATAACATGTTGCGCATCTGTACGTGTGAACTGTAAACACAATCATTCACCAACACCATTTGCACATTTGGACCTCAGCTAAGAGTTATTACGACATCCCCACATCCAATTTTCACATGTACGGACCAGGAAAGGGGTTCCTGGGAGGCCGGCGTTTCTGTCATGATCAGGGCTCCGGCGTACTGAGAAAACTTTCTACCTTGATGGTAAATAAGCCCTAGTGAAACACTGGGATAAGTGCATTAGTGTATCAGAGGATTATATAGAGAAATAAAGGGAGTTCTTTTCTCTTGTAACTGTGTTTTGTTATCAAAAGTCCCGCTTTGACTTGAACACCCCTCATGTTTAATTTAGTCCCCTGCACTCTTGTTCACTTCCTTTGATTGCACTTATTATAGTGCTTACAGCTAGGATCTGCACTTTACACTTACCATCAAGCATAGTTACCACACACACACACACACACACACACACACACACACACACACTAATATACTGTATGCTGCATATTTGTATGCATATACTGTATTTGTCATTAATTGAACTTTCCCCTCTTCCTCTCTCCTCTCCTTTCAGTCTTTGTTGATGCACACTATGTATTGCACAGATGCAGAGTGTCCCGAGCCTCACCACAAGTATTGTACAATTCTCACTGCCTTTTTCTTTTCTTTCCTTTTTTTTTTTTTTGCACGTGATAAATAAACTTAAAAGTTGAAACTTCAGAGGATTGGTGATCATTTTCAAATAATAAAAAAAAAAGCCAGAATTTGAGTTTGATTCTCTCGTTCTGTAAGTAATGACATCATTACAGATTATTTTGTTTCTCCAAGAATAAAGATGACAGAAGATCCTCCATTAAAACATTACACGTACCTTAATAACTGAACGCAACAACACTACTTTAGGGATTTTATGTAGACAATGTGTAGATGTAGAAAACAATGGTGTTGCCCTGTACTTACTGTTCTATATAGTTCCACCCCTAGCTGGAAGCGAATGAGATGTTGGTTTTGACTCTGAGTGCTAACCACTTTCGAAACACATTCTCAGAACGCATGGCTGGTCCTTTTATAAATAGAGTAGTGGGATGAGAAAGTGTTAGATCACAACAGCGTAGCCCCTGTCCTTTTTTTTTTTTTTTTTTTTTTTTTTTGCAGAGCCTGGCTTACCACACAGGCTTTCCAGCCAGAGCGACCTTGTACAACACTTAAAGGTCGTTGCATTTTGTACAAGCTCTGAACTCCTTCTACTGTACTGACTCCTTCGCTAAGCTATAAAATAAAAATGGCCTGTTTCTTGTGTTTTTAAAAAAAAAAAATTTTGGCGTGTCTTTTGTCTCCAACTCGTAGCGTTGTGACCGTTCAGACCGGCCCGATTGTGGCTTTCCCATGGCGATCAGGTAGAAAATCCAGATCCAGATAAGATCGAAACATGTCTAGAGATGCTACTGTACGTGTTTTGTTTTAAAGTAGCCGTACGATTGAGAAAGCCGAAATCTGAGTTCTGATTAGCGCCAGATGAAACATCCAGAACAGGTTGTGGAAGATTCCTTGGATAGTGTCCCTTAGAAAACAATTGTTTTCTTTTCTTTTTACCCCTGACCTACCAATGCACTCGACACCTAATGCACTTTTTAACACTGCATGTCCTGGTGAAACTGTTAAACTGTTAAGCTATCGATTTTCTATAAATGTACTAAACCACTGAGAGATAAATTACTATACATTTTAATAGGTTTGTCCATAAAGTCCAAAGACATGATCTCGGCTCATGGGACGTCCGTTCTTCAGCAGTGAAGGAAGCAGAAAAAAGTACGAAAGAAAAGCGAGCATGATGCTCATGATCTTCAGTCTGCCTTCTAAGAAGCCGAAACGTATTTATTAAGAATTAAAATTAGCGTGTAGGATTATTTACGCAAGTTTTCCACGAGTATGTTCGAGCCTTGAAGTGCTTTTATGCTTGTGGTTTCAAATTTCACAACAGCTCTCTGCATCTCTTTTGCTTTGTGGTAAAACAGGGAACACACGGCATCATGAGAGAGAGAGAGAGAGTGAGCTTGTCTCAGAGAAACGTCTAACATGCATCGGAAAGAAGTCGTATGTTTATTAGTAATGCCTAAGTAAAATATAAAGTATTTTCTAAGAACTGTTTTTTTTGGTACTACAGTATGACTAACAAATATGCAAAGGAGTTTACATTGAGGAAGCTGTACTTTAGATTGGTTTATATCGTGTGATGTTGGTACAGTAGCAACACACACCTCTTCCAGTATGTTACTCTGTTTAAAGTGTATCTTTAATGGAGAGGGTGGAAATGCACAGAGCGAGCGTGCTCGTTAAAAGTGAGTGCAAGCTGACGTGAAATGACCTAAGCATTCACTCTGGAGAGCGAGAAATAGGAAGCACGAGTGACTCGGCTGATACGAAGCACTCAAATTTTTACAGTTATAGTTTCTGTAGTACACTGTTAGTTCAAAATTGAACTTGTAAAAAAAGTTTTATTGCATTACTTAACCTGGCCATACTTAGCGTGCTGGACTTTTAAATGGTTATCACTTATTGCACTAAGTTGAATTTCTTTCCACCCCTGGAAACACCCCTGGAAACACCGCTGGAAACACCGCTGGGGCAGGGGTAGCTCAATGGACTATGAAATTGAAGGTCCCGGGTTCAAATCCTTCCACCATCAAGTTGCCATTGTTGGGCCCTTGAGCAAGTGCCTTATCCCTGAACTGCTTAGATGTATGAGGAGATAGAAATCCAAGTCGCTCTGGAAAAGGGCACCTGCCAAGCCAAATGCTCTAGTCAGGGCTTGTTAGATGGTCGAGTTGCACGTTTCTCTCATGTAGTAAGTACAATTGAAGTTTGGTGGTGAAACCCAACAACAACAACAGGAAGACGGGCAGAGCGGTGGTGGTTAAATGATTAAGGTGATGACTCCAGGTTACTAATCTGAAGGTCAAGGGTTCAAGCCCCATCACTACCACTACAGCCGCTAAGTCCCTTAAACCCTTCTGCTCCTGAGATGCTGTATAATCTCTAGAGAGATCCGTTAAGTATATAATGAAAAAAAAAAAAAATGAACAGGCTGTAATAAGGTACTGTATGTTGAACTTTATCATGCAAACAACGGTAGTTTTTATAAAACTACAATTATCTTTATCATTCAATTTTCATGGCTTTAATAAATGGATTCCCTCACATGCTTTTAAGAAGTAAACTTTACTTGTCAGGGTTTATAGGGTTGACGGACGCGCAACAAAGACAGACTGAACAATCGTTTTTTTTTCTGATAAAGGAGTCTCCAGTGTGAGCGGTAAAGCTAAAACAACACGTTCTTTGCAGTCCATGAGCTGCTATGAGGAATGTCAAGTACAAGCAGATAAAAAGATCGACCCGCGTAATTGTAGCAGGTGGTTGTGAACCAAAACCACGAATAAAACTGTTATAGAAAATCCGCTTCCTTACATAACACACACTCACCATTGGGCAGTCGTATCGCAGAGTCAGGCGCTGCCTCTGCCCCTCCCCCGACATCCTGGAGGTTGTTCGGGCTGTCCATCATAGGCTCCTCCAATACCGAGCCTTCTTCGCCGCTGTGCGCCATCTCGTCCTGGCTTACGGCTCTTCTCTCTGCGTCGTCCTCAGTCCCCTCCTCCTGTTTGATCTTATGCTCTTGAATAGAAATCAACAAGAGGGATAATTAACATTACGGCTTCTGAAATACCACACACACACACACACACACACACACACACACACACACACACACACACAAGTTAACATCTGTGGTGTGAATGGTTTTTTTTTTTTATTCAAGTTGGTTCAGTTATACATGACTCAAGACTTCAGTGTGGGATTTATTTCAATGTATGCCATTCACACACACACACACACACACACACACACAGTTCAGAACAACCCACTGTGAACTGCTCAGTTACTATGACAGCCGAGCGTTTCCTTCAAAGCAGCACAAACGTCCTGATTAACCCTGATGTGTAGCAACACGAGCAGTTGCTGGAGTTTGTCCGGTTTCACGTGACAAAAGTTGTAAGACAAGGTGCGTACGCTGAACCCTGGATCTAATTGTTAATCTTAATAAATTTTCACACTATAAAGACATTGTTATGAATTTGCAAATCAGCGACCATGATGTACGAAACAATGAGACATAATCCTGAAACCAACATGCTGTTGTTGTTTTTGGAGCAACATTCCCTTTAACCACTCTCAATCATCCCCTACTCCTACTCCTACTCCTACTCCCACGCCTCCCGATCACGGTCCAATTGAAACTTCACTCCGGTTAAACTGGATGCTAAATTCAGATTCCGTGTAACCGAGACTGTAAGAAGTTTCCAAACACATTTATTTATAAATCTGATAGTTACTGTACATAATCTGTAAAAAATGCCAAATATAATTTATGTCAATTTAAAGGAATCGTGAAACATTAAACATTTTAAGATGAAATATATTACTTGTCATGTAAGTATTGGAATTATAAGGTTATAATTATTCCATGCACCAAACCAAAAATATGCTTAATTTGTTTTCTATTTAAATTATTTAAACGTCAACTTTTAATGAAATTAATACTAAACATTTTTATTTATTTTATTTAAACATTTTATTTCCATTTAAACGTCGACTCGATTCATTATACTTGTGATTATTTAGTGTGTTAAGATGTGACACATGGACTTTTTTAAGCAAAAATTATCAACATTTTTTTCCATCTTCTCAAGTATATATATTTTTTTGCACATTGGAAGTGACAAAAATTAACATTTATTTAGACATAATTGCTATTTTAAAAAGGTTACACCGCCTATAATGTAATTAAGAAAGTGTAGAAACGTGTTTCATAGAAGTTCAACATTAAACTTGTCTAAACATTTGTAAAAAAATATATTTTTCAAATTGGAATCATTGTTCAATTCCTACAATGTGCTTAATAACTTTCTTTTTAGTTTTCTGATCCAGGCAATCGAGTTGCACCCAGACGCTTCTCAAATGATGTAGAACTTACACACATGAGTGTCTACGAGTAGACTTTAAATAAATACACACAATTCTTTGTGTTCTGAAGTGTGTGTGGTTGTGGATTCTGGGTGTGGGTGTGTGAGTGTGTGTATGTGCAGCAGAGCAGGGAGGTTAACATTGCTTAAGATTTCCGGGTGTTATTTGTTAAAATATATATATTTTTTTAACTAGAATGTTTCCTAAGCTTCAGATCCTTGTTCATGAGACTAATGAAACCTTTCAATACGCTTAAAATAAAACATTAGCGATAAGTAGCGAGGCATTTATTAGCGCCGCCCTGCAGTTCGCTTTGAGGACATGTCCCATACTCAATTGGGGAACCATGACCACGTCACACACCACACACACTCACCCTGAACCAAAAATAGACACAAATGAGACATATGAAAAAAGAAAAGAAAGAAAGCGAGATGCAAATGAGCAAGCGCCCAGCCTGTGAGTTTTCCGTCTCGACCACACAGGAAGAAAATGCAACACCTCTCCGCGTCGTTCCACGATGCATCAGGTGGAAAAACGTCCCGGCCTCCGTGCCATCCGGCCCGACCTGTTCTGTTGTAATATCAGCTCTTTTTGAGTTAATCTCTGAGCAGGAGCGGCTTTAAGTCGCAGAGCACAAGATCACAAGACGGCGACTGGATGAGTCGCTTCCCTCCTACCCATAATCCTGTTCTGCAGGATAAGTAACAAAATCCGAGCACTCTGTCGCTCTAATTACAGGGGTCAGGAGAGGTCTGATATCCTGTCCCATCCTTTAAACAGATGACAAACTGCCAGAAATCAAACTTTCAATTTAAACAGTAAGTAAGAACTTTGATGAAGCCCCAAATATTTCAGCTGCACGTGCCTCTTCTGCCTCGGCGTGATCAACAGGGAGTGCCTGAACGTGGCATGCCCTTTAGCTTAGCCACATAAAATTTTCGATTTTGCCTGCCAGGCATTTCCAGAGAAGTTTGACGACAGTGACACTAGACGTTGCGCAACGCCTGCGCTCCTTAGCTTTCAAAGAAACACCCATGATCAATGCACACAGAATGTTTCATAACCCTGCCACAACACTGCACCTTGCATCACAGCTTGTTCAATCATCTCTTCCTCAAATTCACAATTCAATTCCCAGGTACACGATTCACGCAGTTCCGCGAAGGATCTCGCAACCCGACCGCACACAACAACACGAGCGCTGAGATGAAAAAGCTTTATTAGTGCGCGGTTGTTAACGGGGGGGGAAAAAAAGTGCACAAAGTGCTACAACGAAGACAAGAAGAGAGGCTGATTTCTTTTACCGTGACAGGTGGGTCAGGTGATCAGAGCGGCACTCCCTTAAGATTTTACCTCCACTTAAGTCTTCACTGTTTTTTGATTTCGTTTTTTTTTTTTAACACATGTCCATTGTCAAAAGTGATACGAGGTGAAAGTAAACCTGGTGGATTATTTAGCAGCCTTTGTCCAAAATGATTCTTTTGGATGGGAAACTGAAACTTGTCCAAACAGCGACCAGACGCAAAAGAAGTAACAAACAAACAAAATGCCTTAATCATTTAGATTCTTTTGCACATTTGACACTTATTTGAATTTGAAAAAATTCTGAGGAAACACAGAATCAACAGTCTGAAATAGTCAATACCCAACACTGAAGTTATTACAAACCACAGAGACATTTTAATCTGACGCTCAAGCCATAATTAATAACGCTCAAGTCATCTGTGACTGCTTATTGACTGATCATAAAATTTAGCAACGTTATGATACGTTATGATACGATACAACATGATATGATACGATGATATATGATAAACTACTTCGTCTCTCACAGGGGATTAAAGCGTTACAGTGGTGTGACAGGAAGAACAATAGTGAAGGAAACTGTATACAAACAAATGTGATACGTACTAGAGATTAAACCAAATTAGATAAAACATTACTGATTTTCTTTAAAGCATCTAAATAAATATATCGTAGATCGTATTTAAATGAATATGGTTTTTGTGTCAAATGAATACAAATACAGAGCTGACCTATAGATGGATTTTATATATATATATATATATATATATATATATATATAAAATGAATTTATTTATTTATTTATTTTTCCTCTGTAAATTTCTACATGGGTTGTTTATGGAACAGCCTCAGCAGCGACCTTGTTTCCCCTCTCGTCTGTTCCACCCACTCATCATTCAGCATCATCAGCATATTAATCTGTCATCATCTGCACCTGTTTCTCACTGGGTCAGGAATGAAGTTAGATGTTTTTTTTATGCTTGAATGATTCATAGGTGACAAAAAACATTCCACTGAAACTGCTCAGGTCGTGTACAGGGACTGGAGAGGAAAAACAGTCCATCAGGAAGCCTGGAGAAATGTCCCCTAAGACTACATTACAAATACAAGAAAGTCTGGAGGTTTGGAAGCAAAATGTGATGAGATAAGGGGGAGGGGGGTCGATACTTATACACAGTACTGTACTAGTTGTGGTTTGTTGTTGCTGTTAGTCTGTCTTTTAAAATTCACCGTTTACAAAGTAGCGCCCTGTATTCTGTATTCTGTACAACAACTAGAAAGACTTTCTTCTTTCATCTTTTGTCTACTTTTTTCCGTTTTCAATTTTCTTTTCTGTTCTCTGTCGCTATCGAAGAAAATCCACACATTCATTCTGCTGCTTTAAGTTCCACATAATCACTCACAGTGAAACCTAACAAACCTCGAACTAAAGCATGTCTGCATATTATATTACCAAAAAAAAATAAATATTATATGAAATATAAAGGGGAAAAAAAAAAATTCTTGATTTGGATACAATGTTGCCTGATCATTAAATCACCTCAGCAAAGAGGTTTTCCAGAAGGTTCCGCAAGGCATCGCATTCAGAAGTTGAATAAACTTAAAATACGGTACATCAGTCAAAATCATCATCACAACTGCACACCTGGTCTATAACAGCTCTGCGGTACGAACCCTGATAGCTACAATACTGTGAGGAAGTGTTTACCATGAGGGGTGTTCAAGTCAAACCGGGACTTTTGATTATGCAGAGAAACAGAACAGTTCTGAGAGTAAAAACTCCCTTTATGTCTCTCTATAATCCCCTGCTACACTAATGCACTTATCTCAGTGTTTCACTAGTGCTTGGGCACCAACAAGGTGGAAAGTTTTCTCAGTATGCTGGAGTCATGATCGGACTGCCTGTATAGAAATAAAGGCTTTTTACTCTGATATTCTGCACAAAAAGTCCCGGTTTGACTTGAACGCCTCTTGCAATTGCATATTGACTTAAGAACAATATCAATAACACACATGATGGGATAATGATGATGAGAAAATGTATTTAAAGGAAGAGTACTAAAACAGGAGGAGATTTAGGGAAAATATTTGAATTTTAACACTTTAATATCGACACGTGTTAATAAACACTTCATGGCCATTTGAGTAAAAAAACAAAATGTCCGTCTTCGAGTTCAGTATTGTACTGTACACATGTGCTACGAATACACAAAGATATATTAATAAATGCTAAGGTTAGTAAAGTGTTAGTTTCAGACCGGCCAGGATTACCAAGACGTCACCCTGACTTTTGTCCAGAACGAACCATACGAAAAAAAGGGAGACGCAGAAACACGGCGGGGCTGCAGCTGCGTGAACTTGAAACGGTTGCCGGGACAACGGCGTACCGAATCCTTCAGCCTCCTCGTCCTCTAGCGATCAAAGAGGCCAAATGGAGTGAGAGAGACAGACAGTTCGCCCACACTCAGCCGTCTCTGCTACACACACACACACACACACACACACACACACTCTAGCACAGCACTTTGTGTTTGAGCATCTGTGTGTTTGTCTCAGGGGTTTGAAACGAGCGTGGTCGTAACTCGCAAACCTGATCTCACTCACAGTGTTTGGAACACACACATAAGGATCATAACCCATAAAGACGTTACTTCTTGGCATCACGCGCTCTTGAACAGAGTTATGATTAGGGATTAAAATACAGTACATTTCATAACTAGATTTATTATGCGTTATGAATTAATAAACGGACGCATCATACGCAATATCCATAGAATATCACAAAAAAAAGGAAAAAGAAATGAAGAAAAAAAAAGTCATGCGGTGTACTGCAGTAAAATGCCTGGTTTGTTTATTTATGTATTTGTTTATTTATTGGTTAGTTAGTTTGTCCATTATTTTATTTGTTATTTATTAGTTAAATGTATTTATTTGTCCATTCTATTGTTTATTAAATAATTATAATAATTATAATGGAATGTAACGTAATTATTGACACTATAATATTGTTGCATACATGTATTATAAAATTGATTCATTTATTAATTATGGAATTCTAATGAAGCTTCTATTATACTAATTTATAAATCTAATAATTGAATCATAATAATACTTGGTTATAAATGAAATTTGGCCAAACTAAATATAATTCTGGTTTCATATAATAAAAAAATATATATATTTATTTTTGGGAAATAATATTAATTTAATATACTTACTCTGAATTATATCTACAGGCAATACATTGAATTATATTTACATTTATTTCCAAATAATAAATTATATTTACATTTATTTATTTATATCTTTTATGCTTTTAAACGCACCTTTTCTTCTTAAACAAAGCCTAAAAATCATATCAAAATCATTCTAAAATGACTAATATCATTGTTTTGATTTGCTGATTTTCTTACACTAATTTTTTTGTCCCATGATTTAAAAAAAAATTTTGTTTATAGGATATAAACCTTCTAGAAATTTTAAAAGCTTAAATGTAGGGTGGAGTAAAACACGTTCCAGTAGATCGCAGGGTGTTAAACATTCCAGTGTGTGAGTGTTTAATGACACAGACTTCAATCACGAGACCTTCAGAGTTCAGAGTTCAAAGATCAAGGGTCAGGCGTGATTATAAAGTGCTGCCGCGTTTTCTCTTCCTCCAATGAGCTTAAAAACCTTTATATCGATCATGCAGTTCTGCTCGGGGCAGCTCTGTTGTTTATTTATTTGTTTATTTGTTTATTTATCGAAATTAAAACAATTACTTTAGTGTGGAATTAAATAGTAATTGATAGAGACCTAAAACAGTATTTTACTGTATAAACAAAACAACACAACAGTATGTAATATTAGGGGTATTACAGTACTTGACAATATGACAGCAGCTTGCAAACTAGTAATTTCTTTTTTTTTTAATTAAAGGATGACATCATACTTTTTAATTTACCTGTACGGTTATTTAACCATGCGTATAACATACAAAACACATTCCGGATCTCATGTTACAGAGAAACTATGATGTAAAAGCACAAAAAAAGAAATGTTCTGCCACTGGAGACTCCTTCCATGTCCGTATGGGAGCTGTTACTATAGTAACGACGATGTATTGAGGTATCAGTGCCTCGTACTGCAGCTGCACCTGCTTTTATAGAAAATTCACCAACACCTTCTGACTTGTGCGCTGTATCGAAATCAAACGCAGGGTACACATGTTGGTGCAGCTGCAAAAAAAAAATCCAAGAAGTTGAAGCAACTTCTCTTTGCTCAATATGAATTAGAAATGTCTCAACCCTCGCTGTGCAATGACAGTTGTGTATCTGAGAACAGCTTCAGCATGGGATTGTGGTCTCTGTGTGTGTGTGTGCGTTGATGTCGATTCTCTGTACTCACGATGACGAGCCCAAAAAGCTCGGCTCTCACACGCTCATGGTTTTGAGGAAGGCAGAGGTCTGTCTGTCCCATCAGATGAAAGATAAGATGCGCACTATTCTGAGTTGTTTTTTATAATATATTTTAAACTTGGTAAGATAAAGTTTCTTCCTCTATCCATTGCACACTGAGTTCTTCTTTTTTTTTTTTTTTTTCTTTCTTTCTTTTTTTTTTTTTTATCTGACTTTGGCAACAGAGTTGAACAGTCAGGTCCTGGAAGTAAACTTATGTAGGACGGCTGAAGAATTAATCAGTAATGATATAAAAACATGCGACTGTTATTAAAGCTGGTAGAAACTCGTATAGACACGATGATGGGAATTTGTCTCCTTCTTTTAGCGTACCATTGACAGGATGTTGTAACGCCTATTGATATGATTAGAATTGAATAAATTACAGATTCGGTCATCATCCGAGCTTTAACAGGTTTCTATAGCAACCCCTCATTAACTGAGTGGTACTTGTAAGGAGAACATTTTGCACAATCTAAGATTAATAATCAATAGACAAAATCATGTTGTCTAATAAAAAATAAAAAATGTGTTTGTGTCAGCAAACAAGGGCACATATTGAGAGTCTCATTACAGTCTGACAGTCAATTTCCCTCCCAACCTGCAGGGTGCACTCTTTTATTTAACACTGTATGCATTTAAGTTAGCTTTTGCATTTAACTTACAATGTTTTACATTTACATTTTACCTTCAGCATTTGGCAGATGCCCTTATCCAGAGCGACTTACTTTAAAAAAATAAAAATAAATAAAAATCTCCTTATACATCTGAGCAGTTGAGGGTTAAGGGCCTCACTCAAGGGCCCAACAGTGACAACTTAGCAGCTGTGGGATTTAAACCTGGGACCTTCTGAACCTGTAGTCCAATGCCTTTTCCACTGTGCTACCCCTCAGAAGCAAGTTAGCTAGAAGTTACCCTTAGAAGCTAGTTAGCTTTGTAGCTCGCATTAGCCATTAATTAGCTGATTTTTAATGAGAAAAAGTGTCGTTTAAGACGACATAACGTTATCAGATGAAAGTGCTTCTGTGACTGGTTGTGAATGTGGGTTTTGTCTCCTCAGTACTGCGGACCGTACAGACCCACTCTCACCCACGCTGAGACACACAGTTAGTGTCATTAATGATTGACAGGACACCTGGGACACATATAGTTAAAATGCTGTCCAATCAGATTAACCAATTTGTGTATACCGAGAATTATTCGATAACTTTGTTCTTACTGTAACTCCACAAGAAGAGACAAGAACGAAAAAAAATCACTGACAACATTCTATACTAAAACACTAAGACAAGTAACCGATGTTATTACGTTGAGAAGAGAGATTTATTTGGTCTTTCACAATGCATTATGGGATTCGTGCTAGTTCATTTCCTTGCACTATACAGCGCACAGGTATAATAAAGGTACAGTACAAGTTCCTGATGAATTTTTCTGAAACGTCTTATTTTAATGAAAGTAACAGAAATGAAGGTGCTTGAAAAAAAAAAAAAAAAAAAAAAGTGGGCGGGGCCTATTTTCTGTGTTGAGGACTATTTAGAGCAGATATGACGAGGACAGCGATAAGTAATTAATGAATCAGGTGAGTGAAAAGGCATGTGTGTGCGTGCTACATGTGCGTGCTAAAAGTGTGTGCCGAGTGTCTCCGTGGTGCAGTGAGTGCACAGGGAGTGTTCGTGGGTGGAGACTCACCGGAGGGAGATGTGGGACTTTGGGAATGTTGCCCGTTGTGTGTGTGGAGCGACAGGTCCACCTGCATTCTGCTGCCCTCCTTCCTGGGAGAGCACTCGCCGTTACCTTAGAGACACGTACACACACACACACACACACACACACACACACACATACAGGAAGATAAGTATAGTGAGGACCTCGTCTTGCTCGGGGGAACAGAGTGGCGTGGCTTTTTAGATGGTCACGCATACGTGTACAACGTGCATGCACACAAATACACACACTCATATATATACAAATAGAATGAGTTGGAAGGTGATTATATCTGAAATATCATCACGAATGCATAAAGTCAACAAAGCGCTGTGGAACACACTTCGTATTTCAAGTAGGATTTGATAAATTGATAAATAAATAAATAAATAAATAAATTCTACTTTTAGGTGTTACATACTGTACATAAGGTCTATTAAAATAAACTGTTCATCAAGTCACATAACCAGCATTTACGTCATCATTACTGCGTTAACTTTAAATTAGGAATTAAACACTTCGCGGCGTGTCGTTGTAGGAAATACATCCACGCCGAGGATACAAGAAAATCGCTTTATTGTCTCAAGTGTTTTATTCCACTTTTATGCAGCTCACCAAAGGTTACAATGTTACATTTATGAATGAATGACTATTAATGATACTTTTTAATCCATTTAATAGTTACATTTAATGAAAACATCCACAAAACAAGTTTACTTAAATTATAGCATCTACATTGTTTCTTCACCTCTCTCTCGCTCTCTCTCGCTCTCTCTTTCTGTCCCTCCCTCTCTTACTTTCTTTCTTCCTTCCTTCCTCTCTCTCTCTCTTTTGTTCTTTGCCTAAAACAGAGCTAAAACTACCATCTCTCGATCCTGTCGACTCCTTCCATAAATGTTAAACAACCATTTCATTACAGAAAACAATCACAGGTTTTTTTATTTTTTATTTTATTTATTAATAGATTTGTATAGCAACGACTCAAATATGCAAAAGAAAAAAAAAAAAAATAGACAAATAAGGACGTGATTAGTTAACAGTTAAGAAAGAAGTCTGCAGTGTCAACTCATTAACAATCTAACAATCAATACACTAAAACTCGTTGTCTGACAAATAAGGACGTCTTTAACGGTTAACAATTAAGAAGGAGAGTCCAGTACCCGTAGCTCAGAGCTGAACTGCGTCACAATCGATTGCGCTTATTGCGGCTCTCGTTACACTCTGAGAGTGAACACCCATACAGTACCAAGAAGTCCTCAAGTACAAAGCTTTTGCAATTTAAAAGAACTTTAGGTGTTTCATATTTAATTTCCCTCCTAATGTTCAGAAAACATTCACAGGTTTTTGAAACCAATGGAAGTTGTTACTACGGAAACATGAAAAAATACATATGAAACTGTAAAAAAAGTATGTAAATTAAAAAGTATGTAACTGAGCTGCAATCTGAGGTGCTGTCGGAGGAAATGCTCAACACCTTCTGACCAATCAGAAAGCAACACTAAGGTATAAATTAATCATATCGTGCTTATTAACACGATGCATAATTGCAATTTATGTTTAAATCGTAACTTAGTACACCTGCAATTACGAAACCTTATAGCATCCAGGATATTAACAGACTGTACCTTAAAACTGAGCTGCAGGTATAAATCCTATCAATTACCAATTAAACACCACAGTCATCATTACTATTGTGTATTACGTATCATATCGTGACTGTGGACAAGTCTGAGCTTGTTTTTATTATTTATTATATATGAAAAGTATAAATGTGTTACTTGATCAACATTACAGATGGTGTATTAATACCGAAGTTCTCGATTTATTAAAAGCATTAATTTAGTAAAACTGCTAATTAAAGAAAAGAAGTGCCATTAACATTTACTCTTTAACTTTACGATAATAAATAGCTTAACGAGATATTACATATACGCAGCTGTCTAAGAGCTTCTTCATTCTGATTGGTCAGATCACAAACCAAGGGCTTATATCAATGTCCTTCTTCTAATATGTTTAATGTCGTTTCCGTGGTAACTGCATACAAAGCGACTTGTACCAGGAAGTTCCGCAATATTGAAAATAAACCTAAACATGTTTTCTGTAAATGTTTAAGGAAGGAGACGTGAGTTTCATTAGAGTCTTTAGGACCCAGGAGTTTTTACACCTCATGGTATCAAGGTCTCTCATCAATTTCCCTGACTAGATTTAAAAAAGAAGAACAAGAAACTAATGAGGGAACGGCTGTTTATAGCTGCTACAGCTTAACTAAAATAAAGGAACTGACTTGTGTCGAGGCTGGTAATGTTAAATGGATTAACCACCTGAGACTAACGTGGACTTAATCAACGTCTTCAAACAGGAAGAAGTTTAACATAATAATTATACCTAACTGTCCTCGCAGTATGGAGCTGGGAAATTATTTACTCGCAAAATCATGCAATTTATTACAGGATATATACACATAGTCGGGAATTTACTGTATGCAGAGTTAATCAATGATTTAAGTTTCATATATATAGCCTATATGAAATGTGTATATATATATATATATATATATATATATATATATATATATAAATGTTTTACATTTCACCCTACTTACTGAAATATTTAGTGCATTATGATCCCTATGTAGTGAGAATAAATAAAGCTATTTAGGATTTAAAAAGTATTGTTTACACTAAACAAA
Organism: Clarias laeviceps; assembly: GCA_030014305.1. Taxonomy (NCBI): domain Eukaryota; kingdom Metazoa; phylum Chordata; class Actinopteri; order Siluriformes; family Clariidae; genus Clarias; species Clarias laeviceps. The sequence continues at coordinate 30,970,017 of JAQMYJ010000036.1, read as the reverse complement.
AAAAAACAAACTAAAATATTTATAAATATGAAAGTAAAACAGATAACAGTGCTAATAGAAACACATATAGAATCTGTATAAATATAACATAGTTCCATTTTTTTCGTACAAATAAACAAAACAACACTAAGTAGAGCAAGATGAAGAGCACAAGGTTACTGAATAACTTGAGAAAACCCGAAAGAAGAAAAGCTAGAAAGCTAACGTCTGGTCCGTAATACTTGCATTCGGATGCACCTCCTGTCAGTCATTCGATAGACTACATCGTGGGGGCGGAGCTCCCTGAACTCCCTGAGCAGTAATAAGATAAAGGTTCAAGTAAGTAACAAAGAAAAAAACAACAAAAGTGCTGTGCAAAGGTCTTGAGCGGTGCCTCATCTCTCCAAATTAGATCAATGTAATAATGTCGATGAAATAGAACAAATGTTGTTTATGTGCCTGGGGATGCAATTTAAAACCTAAAACCTCAGCAGCCACCTCATTTCCCCTCTTGTCTGTTCTAACCGCTCGGCATTCACCATCAGCAGTGATACTAATCACCGGCCTGATTGTCTGTCACCTGTTTCTCCCTGTTAACAAAACAAACCAACAAACAAACAAACAAAAATTCCTCTGAAACTGGTCTGCTACAGGGACTGGACTGAAAATGAAAGCCAGATCCTTGCCAAAAAACGAGAGCCAACGATCCCTCAAGACGACATTAAAAACAGAATAAAGTCTTTAGACAATAAAGACTCTTTGGGAGCAAAATACGAAGAAATGATCGCTGGCTCAAGACGTTTGCACGGCACCGTACAGTTTATATATTATTAAAATGTCAAACTCACCTACTTAACTGTTAGCGACCTAATCTTGAAATGAACCTTGACTAATCTCGTCTAACGCACCTTTAAGTTATTCACATTCTAAACTGTGCCTACACACTTATAAATACACACTCATATAAAACAGGATTCTTGTGTAGGAGGCCCCACTGACTAAACCGGTGCGTAATGTTAGATCAGGAACATTAGATCAGCGAGCGCACGCGGATAAAACAAAGCGGTAGGAGGCTTTTGTTCCACTTGTCAAACCCTGAGACTGAAGCCGTGTTCCAATCCTCTGACCTCCTACCGCAGTGCACCCTACCCGTTCCTACACGGTGTACGCCGCGGCCCCTTCTCCGATTGCCCAGGCCTGCTCGTGCGCTTTGTTTAGCGAAGTGTGTGCCAGCGGGACGTCCTGTCCTCTCCTGCTGGGAGAGCTTGTTAACCTTTCAGCCTCATGCTTGACATCCAGATTGGATTTCATCGTCTCTCTGCACCCTGCGCTTGAAATGGCTATGCGCCGCGGCCCGTGTTCGTCCGGGGGGGGAGAGGGTGGGTGTGGGGGGGTTATGGGGCAGCAACCGCTTCCTGACTGACTGATCTGTTTTCCTCCCGACCCCTTCAGAGACAGCCTCACAATACACACGCACACACACACACACACAATGCCCTCCTGGTCTACATCCTACCACAACATCATACACCTTCAACGACGGTCAGTTTCTGTTGGTTTGTTCACACACGACTGTTTTTCCCCCTTCATAAATTCCTCTACAGTTCTACACGTATGAAATCATTTCGAAAGATTCTGTCTACAAGCATTCCGAGTTCACTTACTGTTTTGTTGTATGACTGGCTGCATCATTCACACACACTCCACACACTCATAATCATCCACAAGGACACACACACACACACACACACACACACGCTGCTGCGCCGCAGAGAGCCTTGGCGCTTGGCTCATGTTTGATAATGAGTGGAAAGCACCTGCGCTGTCAGTGGTAAAACTCTCTCTATTGTAATGGAGCCCTGCCTGTCTAGTCAGACCCTCCTTCAAACAGGTCGGAGCGGCTGAATCAGAACATGACGCGAAAGAGCCCGGAGTTCTCCCTGTGTCTGTGCCGTCTTCCGAAACGCTTCGATTAAAAAGTCTGACATGGCGAAAGAGGAGAGAGTTATGACCGAGCATAGATTTATAACACCAGAGATAGAGTTACAGCACAGCATATAGCGAGAGCGATAACCGATCATTACTCTGTGACAACAAAACACAAACGAGGTCTTACTGTTGTGTTTTGCAACAGAACACTAACAGGCCGAAGATGGTGTCACGACAAATCAGAGATCGATAACACATCGTAGATCTAGTGCAGATTAACGCAATAACAGATTAAATCTCATTAACAGAGAACAAGATCATAGACTTGTAACAAATCTCAGACATGCAGCAGAGCATAGAAAGATTAATAACAGTTTTGAAAATATAACACATCCTAGGCTTGGCAGTGCATAGACCGTTATAACACGGCAAAAGGTAGAGTTCTACTAGAGAAAAGACAGAGTTATGACGGTGTTATAACAATTCAATTTTATTTCTATAGCGCTTTTGATAATGCTTGTTGCCGCGAAGCAGCGTTACAGATTTATAGATGGAAATGAATTAGAAAATAACAGATCATAGGCTTTTATTGAATTCATTTCCTTTAGATAAATTTATTAGATCACGAGCTTTAATCGAGCAGATGAAGTGGATGTATACCAGACTGTTCTTGTTTCATAGCATAAAAATACTTATAATAGATTGTAGGCATACAGCAAAGCACAGGCAGAGTTATAACAGATCATAAGCAGGAAATAGACTAAGCATATAGACTAAAAGTAGATCATGGGCTTTTAACAAAGTGTAGATGGAGTTACTAAAGAAAAACGTCCTAAGGCAGCGTAGAGATATGAGAGAGCAAAAATAGATTTATAACCGAGAATAAATTTATAACAGTGCAAAGATAGACTTATAACAAGACATATAGGGTTAGGACAGAGAAAATATACTTATAGTTCAGACTTATAATGGAGCAAAGAAACAGAGCAGAGCGTTATAACAAAGCAAAGGTAGACTTGGAGCAGAGAGTTATAATAGCACAGAGCAAAGAAAACTTATAATATAGCACGGATTATAACAGAGCACAGAGTTATAACAGAGCATATAGCGTTATAACAGAGCATATAGCGTTATAACAGGGCATATAGCGTTATAACAGAGCATATAGAGTTATAACAGAGCATATAGCGTTATAACAGAGCATATAGCGTTATAACAGAGCATATAGCGTTATAACAGAGCATATAGCGTTATAACAGAGCATATAGAGTTATAACAGAGCATATAGTGTTATAACAGAGCATATAGTGTTATAACAGAGCATATAGAGTTATAACAGAGCATATAGTGTTATAACAGAGCATATAGAGTTATAACAGAGCATATAGAGTTATAACAGAGCATATACAGTTATAACAGAGCACAGAGTTATAACAAAGCATATACAGTTATAACAGAGCATATAGAGTTATAACAAAGCATATACAGTTATAACAGAGCATACAGTGTTATAACAGAGCATATAGAGTTATAACAAAGCATATAGAGTTATAACAGAGCACAGAGTTATAACAGGGCATATAGAGTTATAGCAGAGCATATAGTGTTATAACAGAGCATATAGTGTTATAACAGAGCATATAGAGTTATAACAGAGCATAGATAGACTTATAACAGAGCATATAGAGTTATAAGGGAGCATACACAGTTATAACAGAGCATATAGAGTTATAAGGGAGCATACACAGTTATAACAGATCATATAGTGTTATAACAGAGCATATAAAGTTATAACAAAGCATATAGAGTTATAACAGAGCACAGAGTTATAACAGGGCATACAGAGTTATAACAGAGCATATAGTGTTATAACAGAGCATATAGTGTTATAGCAGAGCATACAGAGTTATAACAGAGCA
>JAQMYJ010000036.1:30946229-30966090 GCA_030014305.1 Clarias laeviceps | reverse complement strand
AGTTATAACAGAGCATATAGTGTTATAACAGAGCATATAGTGTTATAGCAGAGCATACAGAGTTATAACAGAGCATAGATAGACTTATAACAGAGCATATAGAGTTATAACAGAGCATATAGTGTTATAAGGGAGCATACACAGTTATAACAGATCATATAGTGTTATAACAGAGCATATAGAGTTATAACAGACTATGGAGATCTAATAGAGCAAAAGAATAGCTATTACAGAACATTGTTATAGTTGAAAGAGATCTTTTATATAGCACAGTCCCAGCAACATTCAAATGATCACAGATAGTATTATAATGGGGGAAATATAGACTTATAGCAAAGCGCAGACAGAATAATAACCGAGCAGAGATAAACTTATGAGAAAGCATAGATAAGACAGCTTGAGGTAGATAAAAAAAATTTAGTAGACCAAATGTTAACAGAACATACATCAAACTATAAAATACCAGTGGGGGGAGGGGGGTAATCACCCAAGCACAGATGGGTAGATTAACAGAAAGACAGACAAACAGAAAAAAGATTATAACAGAGCGTAGATCGTCACTCATCGATATAACAAGATGCGAAGGATGCGAATTAGAACAGATAAAGCACAGATAAAGCTAACATAGCTGGCAGACCCACCATGGCTATGTTACAACCTACAGCAACCTATAACTTTATACAGTGAGTTGGCGTAGAAAGTTATAACATAGATCATAGTCATAAGACTGTAGGGTCTGTTCTAACTCTGCTCTAAAATATCATTTTATATGATAAAATGAATTCCAGTCTCTGTTATTACTCATAATATATGCATTATATACTATTATAATACTCATAATATATGTATGAGGCATTATAGCATATGAACTGTGAAGTCTGTTATAACCCATGTGTGCATTATGAATTCTGAGGACTCTGTTATAATTCTGCATAACTCATAACTGAACTGTGTTCGTGCTCTGCTACAATTTTATCTATAACCTTAATTCATCAATGTTCTGAATCAATGCTCTTGTATATACTATTTTCACTATATTCAATGTAGTGCATATAAATTCTCAGTTATAACCATTTACTACTTGCTATAACCTACGTATGTGTTCTGACATGTCTTTACTTAAATATAGTAGAACACAGCTAGTGATGAGCGAGGGAAAGTTATTACAAGGTCAAATTGATTGATGATTTGTTATACATGTGGTAATAAGGGGTTATAAGACTGCACAGGAGACAATGCAGCTATCATGAGTGCGGAGAGAGAGAGAGAGAGAGAGAGAGAAAGAGAGAGAGAGAGAGAGTCATGGAGAGAGTCAATGACAGACAATGACCCAATCGCAGAGTCCGTGTCTGGTTACCACGCCGGGGTTGAGGGAAATCTCAGGTGACCGTCAGTCCCCTGGCAACGGGAAACGAGCGAGCGCTCCGATCTGAGTGACGGAGAAGGGGAGGATTTTCCATAACAGCACAGAGAGGTAGCTGTGGCCTCCCACTCCGATCTGCCTTCTTAGGGAATTAGATCGGGCTTGGCAAAAAAGAGTGACTTGTCAGCCCGGGGCAAAGGGAGCAAGCGAGAGAGAGAGAGAGAGAGAGAGAGAGAGCTCAGCCAGATGACTCCAGGCCAGAGATAAGGACTGCAAACCACGGAGCAAAACTGAGCTGATATCCATCAAGCACACTGTGTCTATTATCACTCCGAGGAGCTATGACACACTCCATCCTCTGAAAGCGTGCGGTTTTCACGGTTTTACTACTGTTCCACTTCGTGTTGATTTCTCGTCCTACTCTACAAATGAGCATTCGCTCCACACACACACACACTCTTACACACGTACACACGCACAACCACCACATACCACCCTCAAACCCAGACTTCTTCACTCCCATGGGCCAAGGGCGCATGGATAATATTAAAAAAGCGAGCTGCTGCCCCCGTGCTGATGCAAGTCGAGAGCTTGTAGGAAAGCCCGATGGAGACTACAGGAGTGAGTGTGGAACTGTGCTGAGTCATAATCAGACAGTTCACTGAGTCAGTGCACAATGCAGAAGTCGAAAAAAAAAAATAATAATAACGAGAGAAGCCATTGTTCCATGCACTTTCTTAATCGTAATGGATGAATGCATGGAGGAGGAGGAGGAGGAGGATGATGATGATACAAACTTTGAATGAAAAAAAAAAAAAAAAAAAGAATAAACAGTGGAATATTTGGAGAAGTGCTGAACTAATCTGGATATTTCTTTGGAGTCTGGCCTGGTTTATCAGGAAGGGTTGGGCCACGAGGCTAATTACAGTCAGCGCGATGAAGACGGTGACACTTCGACGGCGTAAGATCATTTGGATATCTCCATTCTTCCTCTGCTGTTGAAAGACACTATTCAAAAGTTTATCTTGGCATTTGGCCCGTTTGGGTTGGGCAAAGCAAAAGCAATCTCAGCTCACGAAAAGAGAAAGACGTCGTTTTTTTTTTTTTTTTTTTTTTTAGACTGGATCCTCTCTCCTGGCGTTGGTCGTGGCATGTTGTAGATGTGCAGGTTTTTGAGTCAGGATCTGGTTTTTCCTGTCAGGCCTTGAGCCTTTTGGATCAAAGTTCCACAAGCAAACCACACTCCTACTTTTACCGCCCTTTACCGCGGGTAACATACACATGCTAAGTGCTGTTTACTGCTGGAGAATATGCTGTCGCGGATCGTCTCTAAACTGACTGAAAAACAATGGTGTGAAGCAAAGATGTCAGGAACACAACTGATGAAAATGTGATAATAAACGAGCCATGCCACGGATTCCTAAAAACTGAAACCGCATCCGCGCTCCCAGACACACACTTCGTAGCCCTTAAAGCTCAGAGTCATTATTTGTTTCGCTGGTTTTTAAATAAACACATACAGTTCAGGATGGTGCAGTACAGAGTGACATATTATTAAATAGGCAACATAATCAACTGAGTTTTAGTTCATTTTAACCAACTTCCCCAAACATTTGAAACTGGCTCACAAATGCACACAATCACGTCTTTCTATGGTTGTTTTCAGTTGTTTCTATGACCAAAAATGTCTAATAATATGCTCATTTTATGAGGTCTATATTTTTGCAACTTCGTTCCCATATCCCGGGATGGGGTCAAATTCACCCTTTATAAATGTAATGATAACTTTTGTTCTACCTGACATATCCCATAACCCAACATACACCATCTGAAGTCTGAAGCCTCCCCACTAACACACACCAGAAAGGCTTTTATACAAGCACACATAATAATCTTTGACCTATGACCTATCTGTGCCGGCTTGTTTTTTAAGGGTTAAAAAATGGTAAGAACGACTGTCATTAAGAAGCACGCTTGATCAATTCTACTGTATGCATTTATTAGAAATTATGTACGTAGGAAAGCTAAAATGTTTAGTTTTTTTTTTTCCAATGAAGTACTTTATTTGTTCAGCGCTTTAAACAATGGACATTTTCACAAAGCAGCTTCACACAGAAATCTGGATATAAGATTTACACTTATGAACAAGCCAGAGGATGTGGTGTCACGGAACAACAAACAAGCAAACAAACAAACCTGAGTGACATCAAACAGTGGGTAAAAAACGCAATGTAATAAAAAAAAATTAAATAAAAAAAAAACAGTATGGATTCTTCAAATATGATCTCTTGAGACTTAGAAACACTTGATCACCTGCACGTTTATGCAGTTATCCAATCAATTCATGCAAGCACACATCTGGAGCTTCACTCTCGCCTGCCAGAACTGGACGTTTTGGTTTTCCGCACCAGGTCCTGAAACCGGCACCAAGAACCAACCACACATAGGAGCTATGATTTTTTTTAATTCTGCTGATTATGCTGATCGATATTAAATGATGGACATTAACCTCAGACCTGTATCTACAGGATATGTATTTTATGTATTTGGACATTTACTAATAATGGTGATGTAATGAGATGCGCCAGAGAGGAAATCTTACCAAAGCTGTTTGTGCTTGAGTTTAACTTTCTAACATGTTACTAAATACTATGAAATAGCATGAGGGGCCGCCATTAAAAATGTGTTTGAGTTCAACATATTAGTTCACAACTTATTTTCAGAATTCTGACTTTTTTTTCTAGGAACTCTGACTTTTTCCCTCGGAATTCTGACTTTTTCAAAAAATTTTGACTTTTTCCCGAAGAATTCTGACTTTAATCTCAGAATTCTTCCTTTTTCTAAGAATTCTGGCTTTTCTTCTTAGAATTCTGACTTCAATCTCAAAATTCTGACTTTGAACCATAAACATGTATTTGAGTCAGAATTCGCCCAAGAAAAGTCAAATGAATCTTTAATGGAGGCTCTAAACCTCCTCCTTAAAATACCTTTCAGTTTTATAAGACATTAACATTTCACTTACATTTTGCTTTACGAGTTACATAAACGTTTACAGACTGCACCAATAACTGACCTTAGACATGTAGTATCAGTATTATTACATGGGAAAGGACTTGAAATGTACACTACAGATACGTTTACAAAAAAAACAACAAAAAAAACAAAACAATGATGTCAAGTCTTTTCCAGGCTTTGTCTGGACGTCTACATGGATTAGGTTTAATAATTTATAGACAAGGTCCGTAGTCTGTTTAATCAGTCTCCCAGCATTTAGCATTCTCGTGTGATAATTAGAAGAGCACGACATGTATAAGACGATTGTGGGTTCAAGATGGGCGTCCAAAACGTTAAGTTTTAAGATGAATCAGAATAAGAATTATTGCTTGGTGCACCTCGATACACTTACCAGCCGGACAAACACACGTGCCTGCATGACTTGCCTGAAGTTTTCTGTTTATTAGCAGTTGAGAGAGCGAGGTGCCCTGCATCACTTACTTCCCGTATATATCAAAAGAAAAAAAAAAAGTCATTGACATGTAGGTCATAGAGAGACCCAGAGACAGACAGACGATAGGAAACACATCAGCACGCGCCAGTTAGATGAAAGGGCTCCAGTGGACACGAGATATCTGTATGTCTAGTCGTCTGAACACGGGCTATAGGAAGTGTGTTACCATATAAGGAGTCAGGAAGTGCAATGGGGGGGATTGTTTTATGGGCACAGGAATGGGCTTAGCATGTGAAACATCAAGGGTGATATATATATATATATATATATATATATATATATATATATACAGCAATAGCATAGGCATGAACGTCTTGAGTGCCGAGGTGTTGAAAAATTCTCATCAGAAAAACATCAGCAGTGATGAAGGATTCCTATTGTTCTTAATTTATGAATAAATAAATAAATAAATAAATATGACCTGTATTGTGGATGAACCTGATACTGTATATTTCACATTTAAAATCAGAAGATTTACAGTTCAATCAAGCTATAATATTTATTACTGCTTTACTTCCCCCTAACAAGTGCTAAACTTCATCCGTCATATTGTACATCACCGGAAATCTTAGTGAGGTTAAACATGCATTCAGTGTTTATTCAATCCATGACTGAAAATATGCATAAATTAGCAGAAAATTTAACTCGATCATCGTCCTAAGTTATGATTTCTTTTGCACTTGAAACTCTTTCTGCCTCAGTTTCATCTCAGATTTTTTTTTCCATAATTGTAAGCATGTTCTTCCTGCGGTGGTAATGATGTGAAAGATATTTATTATGCTCGAAAGCTCAAAAAGCACCGTTCTTCTGCGTTTCGTTTTCAGCGCAAAAACAAATCTCGTTAATAGTGTGATCTTGATATCAGACACAGAATAACGTTCGGTCTAAGCAAAGGTTATAAAAATCCTCATGTCAATATTTCCTGTGGTTGAAGATGACCAGCTTTGAATTTTTTACTTTAAGTGAAAAACAAACAAACAACAATAACAGAAGAAAAAAAAAAAAAACAAGAAGAAATTCTTGATTCACGAAAGTAAAAGCAAAGTTGTGACAGGATACAGGTTGCACTTAATGAAGGGAAAATTTCCACAAAGGAAATCTAAGTTAGCGAACCAGCCGACTTCTTTATTCCTCTGTTAGCGAGTGTGATGAATTAGTATTAGGTTTGAAAGAAACGAAAAAGTCATGTTCAATAATGTAGATAGACGTAAGACTTTTCTTTTGTAAAATCTCAAAGAAAAAAAAATCTCTCTCTCTCTCTATATATATATATATATATATTGTTTCTATGAAAATGTGTTAAACGTGGAAGTTTCAATATGAGCCACGTTCCTTATTCCTGTATCATCTCTATTAGATTTACTGTAATATGCTTTGAAGATAAAACACTAAACACGAGGATGAACATAAAGTTATTGTCAGAAGTCCTCACTTATTTCCCTATAGCGCAGAGTTCAACACGTCGTCCCAAACCTCCAGCCTGTCCACATTTTTTTTTTTCGCTTTTCCAGCCCCCCCCACCCTTCACACACTCCCCCACACCCCACCCCACCCCACACCTGCACACCTGTTTGAGGTAAGAGCAAGAGCTGCAGAATGCTGAGAGTCAGGTGTGTTAGGATCTGGAAATAGAAGCGAAAAAATGTGGACGGGCGATAGGGAGGTCCCGAAGGAGTCGCGCGAGCGGAGAACCTTGCGAAGTGAAACGCCAAATGCCAAGGTGTAGTCGAGTCGAGAGTGCGCTATGAGAACGCATTGTTCCTTCGTTTCAGGGATTAGGAGCTTCTTTGGGTCGAAACATTTCTCACATTCCATGATGTTTAATCAGTACGATGATGCGCCTGCTGTTTAAAGAAAAAAAAGATATATATTCCATGCACACGTCTTAATCTGTCTGCTTTTTTGGAACCAACTGTAAAAACCTCGTGTCTGTTTTCCAGTACACCTGCATGAATTCTCTGATGAGGGACACTTTATCAGACCGTTCCATCTGAGGGAATCTGTAGCGGGGAGGTGGGAAGGTACCGCCGTGCACCTGGTACCGAAGCCTCGCGCAGATAACGACTCGCGCAACCAGCCAAGAGCAGAACGGAACGGAACGGAACGGAACGAGGTTGCGAGCTTTCAGCGGGATGTTTCCACAGCTTGGCTGTTTATCGAGCCTTGTCTTTGATTTCTTGAACGAGACTCAACATTCATTTCTGAGCAGATTTCAGACTAAACAAAGAACATTTAATGTTTCATAATAGCTTGATAATTCACCGGTTCTGCTCAGTGTATAACCGGAACTAGGATCAGGATAAATGTTTAAAAAAAAAAAAAAAAAAGTTCTCGCCGGCCACTTTAATAGGAACACCCGGGTTTCTCCTTTAAACAGAACGAGTGCGACGAAGCAAATAAGAGTCCAGCAAGCGACAAGTGCTGCGAAATGTCTTGTTTTATAACCACTGTTATGAGAAACCACTCTTTAGACACGTGGTGAGAAGTAAAGCATCTCGAAACGCACAACAGATCACACCATGATGCAAAGGTTTAAAGGATTTCCATCTATCTTGTTTCTCGTTGGAAGAATTTAGCATTTCGATGAATCGGACCAAGTAAATTATTTATAAAATAACACACGCAGGTATATATATACCAATTATTTATGGAGTGGGACTAAAAAAATCCTTTGCAACAAGCAAACAAACAAACAAATAAACAAAATTCCCTACTGGATTAGGCCACGCCCATTTGGGATTCGAAATAGAATGATATTTAGATATTAAACAGATCCAGATTCCAATAGTGCCACTGAGTTACATCACTAACACACACACACACACACACATACATACACATAAGCACACACACACATACACATATATATATATATATATATATATATATACAGTAGTATTTTTTTTTCTTTTCATTTTATGTGTTTCTTTCTGATATTAAGTATTAGCGATGAAAACTTCAGGATGCCTTGGAAATAATGACGATTGTGAAAAACAAACAACAAAAAAAAAAAAAAACTTTCCTTCTGCTCTGCTTAACTTTTTTTTCCAATAACAACGGAACGCAATCTCTTGATATTGCGCAAGCGTGTAACAGTATGCATGCTACACATCCATCATCCCCCCCCCCCACCCCCAATCAAATAAACATCAACAGCAACAACAAATTCTTACATGTCACACTGTTACCCATTACACTAATAAGCGAAATCCATTACACATCCATGTTACGTCGAGAAGTAACCAAATAAAAGAAAAAAAGAAAAGAAAAAGGAGACCGAAGTCAGACTTACTTGCTAGATAGCCATCGGTTGCCTCCATGACCGTGATGCGGGGGACGAGCTGTGGAGAGGAGAAACACAGAAGCCGTCAAGAGATCTGAGCTGTGAATCTGGGACACGCAACCAAATGCTCGGCTGTGTCTCAGTGTGACCACACATGCACTAGGTTTATACGTCTAAGATGCAAGAATGACCACAGGACATAAGAGGGACGTAGACGTCTAACATATGCACAAGCGCCTGTTGATTCCAATAAGCTTTAGCTATTTTTATACGTACGGCGCCGAGAGTCGAAGAGCCCCATCGGAGTAACATTTTTTGCATCTTTATCCTTTAGTCACAATCTACACTTCTGTGCTGCTAGTCGAACATTAATGACGTCACTGAACACCGAACACCAGCCTCCAGAGCTAATGAGTGACCTAATAACCTAAGAAAATTATCTAGATTATGCACTGTATCTTTATGAAAGACTACAACCAGATGACTCATTTCTTCTGCTACAAAATTAACACTAAACATCTCGCGCACTATATATAGTATACACGTCTCTTACAGAGGAAAAAAAAAAAAAAAAAAAAAAAAACAACTCGAGCTGCGGGCCATCGTACCTTTCACTTTTTTTTTTTTTTTTTTTTAAAAAGGTTTTCACACTATACAAATAGAAAATGGAGGAGGTGCAGGTTAAAGAAGGTGAAGATAAACTGTCACATCTTTCTCTCTCTCTCTCTCTCTCTTTCACAGTTCACTCAGATTAGTACAAATTCACGTGTTCTTTAATAACATCATCTAAAAAAATAAAAAAAAAACATTTAGTAAAAACGGATTGTCTGTTTTTTTCCCCCTCTTGAATAGAAGGTTTGAAAGTCCACGTTTTTGCATAAAGGAGGCCTCGATTGTATTTATTTTTGACGTTGAAAAATATAAGACGTTTCGTGATCTTGTGCGCTCGCCTGACGCTCGGACAGAAAAATCTGTTCCGTTTTATTAAATAAAGTCTCGAGTAAGGGTCGTTATTGGTGACGTCAGCTCACCTAAAATGTGTCTGTTTACGCTATTTCTGAAGTAAATTGAACAGAATTAAGAATAAAGATTAAACCAATTATGGTAATCTTTCTTTCTTTCTTTTTGAAAAATAAAATAAAGGTTACAATCATTTTTATTGCTAATCAATAACATTTTTTTTCTCTATTCCATGATTAAAATTTAGATTTTGGCTCTGGTCGCAAACTGTGATGAGAAAAAAAAGCATAAAAAAAAAAACATTGTTTATCATTTGAAATTATAACAGAGTTATAAAAGTGATCAGACAATCGTGTGGCTAAACTTGAAAATCTTAACTGTGGGTTTAACAAACTCAGTTGCTTCTAGGTTCTAATTTGCTTAAAGAGATGTGTGTGTATTTGTGTGTGTGTGTGTGTGTGTGTGTGTGTATGAGAGAGAGAGCCTCAGTGAAGAACCTGCACAGTGAATTATATTAATAAACTTAAACGTAAACTCTTTCAATCCGGTTCTACTTTCACAACGCGGACGTCATGTCTAATCTGAGCCTTAAAAAAAGAAAGAAAGAAAGAAAGAAACAAAAACAACAACACAGTAAGGAAACCTGCAGTACCTTGCTGTCAGAAAAAAAACACCTCTGAGTGAAATTAAAACTGAATAATTACAGGATCATTTGTAACATAATAGAAAGAAAAGCGCACGTTAATGAGACGAAGATGAAGAACTGCACGACCCTCGAACCTCCTCCACCACACACGGTCCCACACTGCAGCTACACCAACTCTAATGAGTTCCTAAATACATTTTTTATTTTTACGTCTTAATTAACGCCACACGCTTTTTAAAATTAGTTTTTTTTTTTTTTTATCACTCCTTCACTGGAGTTTGATTTTAAACAAACTTTAAAATGAGCAACTAGAACGTGATGTGTTGAAACGGTGTCCAGTCACATCTGGATTTGGGCCTCTGGGTTTTACTCGCACTCATGTTCACCATAATGGCGCCGGATTTTTATGATTTTTTTTTTTTTCTTTTTAATTCCTTCCGAGTTATGATCCGGGGTCAGATTAGCAGCATGCTAAGTATAAACACCAAACTGAGATATATATAAAAAAAAAAAAAACATCAACTTTATTAAACAAAACCTTAGCAACACTACTGAGTATCAAATTAACTCCTATAATCTACAGTGTGGAATTAACACCTCAAAGTCCGGATTATAATCCTAAACATGCAAGATTAACACTTTAAACACATAAAATGCTCACAGCCTTGAATTATCACATACAGCACAGGATCGTAATCGACATTTCTGAATGAACACTAATGAAACCCCGGGTTAACACCTGAAAATTGGGTTGTAAGATGGTATACAATGTTAAATTAACTCTCGAAGCACACCTGAAGCCTTGGATTATAATCTAATCTAGAGTGTTTCATTTACTCTCAGAGTTGCACTAACAAGCAGGAATCCTGAAAGCACTGAATAAATGTCTACGCCGATGAATTCTCTCTCACAGTTCCGATTTCTATTAAAGTCCCTAAATTTACTTGGTAATGAGGATTAAATTAACTCTTACATTCCGGGTTTAAAGCCTGAAATAACCCGCACAGCGCATGATGAGCTTGAGTCGACTCTGAAAGCATTTCTCTGAAGTGTTTAATAAATATTTACAATGTTAAAATAAATAAATAAAAAATAAAAACATCAAGGCCTACAGTTATAAACTAACTCACACACTGGTTTGGATTAAGATCTTAAAATCCTAAATTAATCCTCAAAGCCCTAAATTAATAATGTGTAAGGCTTTTTAAGTGTGATAGATTATTTTAATTTTTTTATTTTAATTTTTTTTTTTTTTTTTTTTTTTTTATGTGTGTGATAAATCAACTCTTTGAATTGCAGAACTAACACCTGCGGCATCGGAGTGACTCTTCACAAGTGCTGAAACCTTCTCCACAGTGTTAACTTCGCTCGTACAGCAGACAGAGGAAGAATTAGGAAGTGTAAATTCTGAAAGATCTTAAATGTTCCCCTAAGGGCTGCTGCCTTTATCATGGAGTGCATATGTTTATTTCCATTCGAACCGTACACCACTGCTTCTGTTCACGAGATCATTTCCCCTGAACTATACAACTTTATGTTCAATATTTATGTTTATTAGTCTCTCTCTCTCTCTCTACACACACACACACACACACACACAGTGGAATCCAGTGCAGTACATCTACAGTATAGAATCAGTAATAAGCACAATATGCATTAAAATAAACAAGTATTTTCTGTAACAGGATTCAAATCTAATTTTCAGCATTTAAAAAAAATAAATAAACTATGTAGAGATACATGTCAGTTTGTGAGTAATATAAATCGTTACCTTGTCTGATCTCCCCCTATGAAAATGCTTAAAAGCTGAATGGATAAAAGGATCCCAAAAACAAGAGCACAATACACCCCAAAAAATGTCTCTGAGATAACGTCCTGAGACAGACAGCTCCTAAATGACTCGGGTGTCTTCTTCTGATAAGCCTGTGATCGGGACGCAGTCATCAGGAGATCAGCATTGGCCACAAGTGGAAAAAAAAAAAAAAAAGACTCACAAAAAGTTACCAAAGACACGACATTGAGTGCCATTACCAGGGTTGCCAGGTTTAAGGGAAAATGTACCAATTTTAATTGTATTAAATAAATCACATGATCGATGTAAAAACATGGGGATCATTTTGGTCTGGGATTATGTTCCTATCATTGCATCAAAGATAATAAGAAAACGTGTTTATTAATTAAAATATGCACTTGAATTACATGAAAGGGGTTCGGAGTCAACCTGGCAACCCAGGCGACTGCCCACTTCCTATTCGAACCTGTCAAACTTTTCCACTTTTCCATCTCCGCACCTGGCGTTACTTTGTTTCCACCGGCCCCTTTAATAATGTAGCGCTTTTTTTCTTTTGGTTTTGCTAGGTTTTTTTTTTTTTTATCACCGTGATTCAATTTTGCTGCTGAATTTGATCAAAGGAAGCAGGTTTATACTGAAAGAATGACGGAGAAGGAGGGAAAGTGTGTGTGTGTGTGTGTGAGAGAGAGAGAGAGAGAGAGAACGTCGAACTGGATCCACCGGTTCCTTGTAGAATTGGCTATAAATAAGGAAACAGGAACAGCCTCTTTCATTTTTTTTTTTTTAAAGCAGGACTCATGATTGAATTTTAACGTTTAGGGATGAGATTACAAACAGTTAGCGTGGGTTGCTAAGCTCTGCTTTTTTGTATGACAGGTTTTTGGTCACTATGGCAACAACTTTTGGCTGCCTCATAATAATAATAATATATATATATACTGTATTATATATACAGCACAAAAAAAATTAAGGGAACTCTTAGTCCTGGTTTGACTTGAACCTAACATACACATACTGTATGAGGGGCGTTCAAGTCAAAAAAGTGGTTCCTCCTTTTTTTAGCAGTATATATATAGATATAGATAGATAGATAGATAGATAGATAGATAGATAGATGTTAACCCAATATAAAAATAAAAAATTGTTTGTGTTTGACTAATAGTACTGGACAGGTTGCCAATCCATCTCAGGGCACATAAAATATACACACCGACACTCACGTACGATCATTCACACACTACAGGCAATTTGGGAACAGCAATTAGCCTAATCTGCATGTCTATGGAATGTGGGAGGAAACCGGAGGAAACCCACCAAGCACAGGGAGAACATGTAAACTTCACTCACGCAGACTCCGGGGCGGGAATCGAACCTGTACCCTGAAGGTCCGAGGTGACAGTGTTACCCACTACTGTAGGCCACCATGCTGCCAAGTATATGATTAAATACTTAAATAAAAAAATAAATCAATAAATAAAAGTTGCGGTACTGTGAATTTATGGGATCATCATTAATGGGATTAGGGTGAATATAGAAAGGTATATTGATCAGGATAGGATTTATTATTATGATTTCTCTCTCTCTCTCTCTCATATGTCTGTGCATCATGCAGAAGTAATCTTATTGAAGACCTTTGGCTGTAAACTATCTTACATTTTTATCACATTAGGTTCACATAATAGGCTAATTTTTTGGTCCGTCCACGTGCAATCCGGCTCATTGGGTGATCCCCACCCTGGAGGTATATCCAGCGTTTCTATGGCAGTTACCCTTAGGGAGTCCAGTTGCCAGCTCATAATTAGCCTAACCTGCATGTTTTTGGACTGTAGGAGGAAACTGGCGTACAAAGTGCAAAGTAGTGCAAATTTCACGCACACAGACCCAGAGGCGGGAATCGAACCCACACCCCGGAGGTGCAAGGTGACAGTGCTAAAGCCTACATTAATATTAATGTTAGCCCATCAATGCATCTCCTGATATTTGATATTCATGCCATATAATAATAATAATAATAATACAAGCAAGGATTTGTTTAGATCAGTTCAATCAGTTATTCAATAGAGTGCTACCCATTCACAACCCTGAATCGATGTTAAACTCTGTAAAATGGACATTCCTAAAATATTAACTCAGTCAATCCCTCCCTGCAGTGCTCCTGTTGCAACAGGTGATCCGATAACCGCACTGTCCGGGTTGCCAGATTGGCACCACAACATTCACCACGGTTGCCAGATTGTATGCATAGTTTCGCATCCCAGGTTCAGGTCAAAGCTCACGTCTGCTCCTAACCTCTTTCTTAACTGCATTTCGAAACCTGGGATAACCGTTTAGATGACTGTATTAATTCTCCAGAGTAACAAATGATGAAGAGGATTCGGGATCAACCTGGCAACCGTTTTGCTCCGAGCCCCGCGTTAGAGACGGAGATCTCCGCAATAAAACCCCGCAAACGGCATTGTGGGGGGAATATAAAGCAACAGCTCGGCGTGAAGCCTAGTCATAGGTCGTTACCTGAGCAGTGCAGAAGAAGGATCAGTGCTACATCCTCCACGGAGAGAAGAAGATCATCAGAGTGAACACGAAGCTGATCAAAAAGCCAGAGAAACACATCCAACAGGCAGAGTTACACAGGGACCGGGTTGCCAGGTTGGCGCCTTTCAAATCATAACCTGGTTATTTTGTATTCTCACTGGCTTGTCAGACGACCTTGGGGTGGGAAGCTGGAATGCATCTTACTGTCCTGATAACAAATTCCAGTATAATAAATAAAGCAAACATATCATATATGTATAATAAATTAATAAATAAATAAATATAATAACAAAAAACGACCGCCAGGTTCCGGGTTCGATTCCTGTATCGGGGTCTGTCTGTGCATGGAGTCTGTAGTTGGTGGATTTCTTCCAGTTTCCTCCGACAGTCCCGAAGCCCATAGTGTGTGAGTGTGTGTATGTGTGTGTGCCCTGTGGATAGGGTCCAGGCCCTCCGTGATCCATTAAACAGGATAAAGTGGTATAGAAGAAGACGAACAGATCGGAATGCATCTTACTGGACATTCTTTTAAGGTCTAACACTATACATTGTACCTCTCTATTCTCACTTACTCTCGCACGGAGACTATCCCTGGAAGACTAAGGGCACGAGGCAGGGTAACCCTGGATGGGGTGCCAATCCACTGCATTCCAATCATTCACACACTACAGGCAATTTGGGAATGCCAGTTACGAGGAGGAATCCCAGCAAGCACTGACAGAACATGCATACTCCATGCACACAGACTCGAGGCAGGAATCGAACCCAGAACCTGGAGGCGACAGTGCTAATTGCACTATTGCACACCAATGTTCTGATAGGGACATCAGAATCAGAATCAGGTTTAATTTTTTATAGGCAAGATATGATCAGAGTATTTAGAGTATGTAACAGATTTACATAAAGTGTGCAAGGTAGTGCAAGTAACTGTAGTGTGCATCACATGTAATAAGTTGTGCAAATAGCAGTAATGTACAGTAGGATGTAAGAAGTTTGAAAGAAGCATGTTGCTGCTTTTACATAATATACAGTACAAGATGTTTGTTCAGTGCAAATAACAGTGATGTAGGACGTAAGAAGTTTGTTAAAAAGAGCATGTTGGTGCTTTTATACAGAGAATTGCATATAGTCAAGTTCAACTGTTTATGATGGTGATATTAATTTAACATCACGTGTTAATATTAAATTATCAAACAAATAAAAAAATGTGTGGTCACTGATATCAAGTATTATGTAAGGATATGTTTCTATGAGATTTGTGGAAGAAGTCAGTACCCTTCGTTATCGTTACAGCAGAAAAAAAATACATTATAGCTGCTATAGCATAAAGAAGACACATGTGATCTGGACACAGCTTCGCACAGGTTTTACGCCGAATTCCCTTCCTGACATTTTATCCAGGTTTGGGACCGGCACTGCATCCCGTGGCTGAGGTTTGGGCATTGGGTGGGAATTGACCCCTGGCCTTCTGCATGGCAGGTGAGAAAACTACCACTGAGCCACCTACTGTATGCTCCATGATGTAATCCATTAATATATTAAAAATAGTGTTATTAAAAACAAAGTATCTGTCTTTGAAGGGAAAAAAAGTTTTTTTTTAGTAGTTGAAAGTTTAAAGCTAAAAATAAATTGATCAGCTTTAATGTAATCAGTAATATACTTTTTTCAGGTTGAAGCCCACGTACATGTCTTTCTGTACGGCAGAACTCTCTGTGTAACTTATTAATACAAAGAAATCACATTCTGTAAGGTTGAGTATCTTACAGCTTGTTTATGCTAAGTTGTCCTTCTTTCATCGTCAGACAAATACACTCCCTGTTCACAGTGCCGTCCCGTCCAACAGGCAATACAGGTGGTCACCTACTGTAGGGCCCCGCCTTATTACAAGGGCCAAGCATTTCCTTTTCACCACAATAGGACGTGACTACACAAACATGTCGTTGTACCCATGGACCCTTAAACATGATACAATTCACAACAATGGAGAGGGAAAAAAAAAAACTCCCACCATATTAAATGAAAGGAATAGATCTGCACGTGACAAATTGCTGAAAATGATAATAAATACAAAACAACAGTATAAATTTTTGAATTAAGATTTGAAACATACACAGAAGCACCACATACCACCTGCGATATACTGGGAGAACTGGAGTGCCCACTATATCTCTTTAAATTACTCATGTTTGATAAAAAAAAAATCCAATTTTAGATATGCTCTTACCATTTATGATTATTATTATGTTTCTTTGCCTATTAGTTAAATAAAGTTACAGATATTTTAATTTTTATGTTAACATGGATTTCACTGATTTGTGTGTTGCCTCTCACAACGTGAAATAAAGAGTGAACTTGAATGTGCATGTCTTTGCGTGCACACTCGTGAGAGTGAGTGCTCTTTGTGGTTGAGTGTTGCTACGTTATCTGGATGCTAGCTGACAGCGGCGGGAGATTTAACTGTACAGCGAGCAGCTCAGGATCACAACTAGTCCATCATGTTAAAAAAAAAAAAAAAAAAAAAAACGTCTACAGAAATCTAATTCAGATTTTAAGATGGAGAGCCCATGACTTAACAGAGCAGAATCTGTTAACAGAGCATCATTGTTGCAGTCACAATTTTATTGTGGTACAGTTTGCTCCTACAGATGGTTTGTGCGTATAGGTGTGTGTTAGTTCTTAAGTATTAAACATGAATAGGTTGAGAAAAACCAGTGTGTTCATGTCTAAGATTCCTTTTAGCATTTAATTAAAAATACATTCTTAATTGCAGATGCTGAAATTACATACACAATCACACCGGTGGGCCCAGTTTCCATGACCTCGCCGAAGGCCTCACAACCCCACAGGCCGGCACTTCCTGTTCGGTAATCGGAGAGTGAATCACAGATGAGAAATCGAAAAAGTCGCCAGATAAAGATGAAGTTTTGTCTTAAAATGACTCCAGTGCGTTACAAATTCACTTCAGCGCTGTTATTTCAGTGAAAGTGGAAATATGAACTAATCCCAGTTCAAATATTCAGTTTAGCTTTTCTAATTAATATCTATTGGTGCAGGTGTTTGTTCATATTGAGACAGTAGCGCATTAGTAGCTTATTTTAAAGTGGATTAACATATCCATATAACTGTTCATAACATCGCTTTTACTCAACATTTTGATTTGACTTATGGTGCAGGTTAAACTTCAGTCAGATATCCAAGTACTGCAAAAGTTTCACTGAATTCTGTCCAGATAGTTTTGTGTGATGCTGTGATAAAATCTGGCTGGACAGACGTACAGATTGGTTTCGGGTCCTCCAAGGTATTAAATGTAAAGATATAATCGAAAGAGCGAGTTCTGACCAGTGTACAGACAAAACCTTTCTTTTATTTATATAGATGTATTTTTCTTTCAAATACAGGAAGACATGGTAGCCACCAAAGGGAAATAACCAATTCAGAAAACATCTTTCAGGATGGAAAATCATTTATTTGCTCACCTTACTTGATGATAACAATCCATCCATCCATTTTCCTAGAGCGTATCCCAGGGAACAAGGCAAAAGCACACACACTCACAATCAAACATGCTGCAAGTCTTATGACTGTGGGAGGAAACCAGAGAATCTGGAGGAAACCCACCATGGCATGATGAGAACTAGATGTAAAAAATGATTAAGGGGAACTTTAGTTGTGTAATGGCAGTTGCTAATATGCTACTTAACTATCCATCCATCCATCCATCCATTTTCCATGATGTTTATCCTGTGTAGGGTTTTGAAGGACGACCTGAAGGCCAAGGTGTCCCAAGAAGATCATTCATGCCTTGGTTTTTCTATGTGGTCCTGTCCACTGTGGCTCATAACCTTATTTGTGGGGCCATTTTGAGCAGCAGCGAGTGATTATCATCAGGTGACACAAGGAGGACCGCAAGATGAATGTGGCACGACTAAGGAGCAGGACCCATGAGAACCATAGGTTGTGTACAGTACCTCGAAAGCATTCTTATTCCTAATGCAGTTACTGTACAGTGGTGGAGAAAAACAGTTCAAAATAATTTCAGCAGAGTTCATTGTTACCTCCTAAAAAACAAAAGAACAAGAGAACAATTTCTCAATTATCATCGATCAGTTTTATATTAATGAGAAATCCAGCAAATGTTGGTGCGACTGTAACCGAGTGTTCCACAATCCAATGCAGCTCTTTGATGGTGAGACTCAGCTCAGCTGTGTAGTGATCTATAACATGTCATGGGTCTTTTAAAATGTCACAAGGGCAATTACATCAGAGGGCATTGTGAGAAATCATTCATCGAAATGGAAATACACTAATATGTTGATAAAAAAAAAATTGATGAATGTAAAATTCATTACATCATAAATATCCGTAGCGAATCTAAACTAACTAGTGGCTATAAACATTTTGGACAAAATAATACATATATAGTTGGAATGGTGGCGTAGTGTTAAGCACTGTGGCCTTGCACCTCCAGGGTGAAGGGTTCGAATCCCCACCTACTGTGTGCATGGAGTTTTCATGTTCTCCCCATACTTGGTGGGGTTCCTTCCACAGTGTGTGCTTGTCTGCCCTGTGACAGACTGGCCCCTCTCTAGGGTGTACCCCGCTTAGTGCCACGAGGCCCCTGGGATGGGCTCCAATGCTACCGTGACCCTGAACAAGATAAGCAGTATAGAGATTGAGTGAGTCATCAACCTATTATTTATTTTTCATTCTTTAAGTACATCATATCAAAGCACCTGTAAAAATACAATGCAGTATAATAACAATACAGTAGCATAATATAAAACAGTGCCATTACATTTTGTAAATATGGATCAGGTTCAAAAGACGTACAACGACTTCTGCACAGTACAGTAGAAAGCGCAACTTTGTTTATTTCCGAAAGTTTTCCATACAATTTTACATATGCAACAATGTGGTGTGCCTCATTTCCTATGTAAGGAGGTCAGCTGTACAAATCATTTACATAAAGCTGAGTGGAAAAAGGTTAGCACAAAATTTACAGCAACACTGTCAGCTTTTCTTTTTTTCTTTTTTTTTGTTATCAGCATGTTTAAAAGTTCATGTACAGCTCATTAAGGTGCGTAATATAAGTGTTTAAAACAGTCAAAACATGTTTGCCAGACAGGTTCAATGGGAGTGGTCCAATTAAAAGAATTAACAGAAATACTTTTAGTTATTATGGAAAATTCATTCATCTGCTTTAACTCCAGGCACAGATTTCTGGGATAATCTGTGAGATAAAGCCGCATTAGGAGGCCCTGGCTTTACCATAGGGTTGGGATATTCGTGTAAGGTGCCTGGAACATTTCAAACCACTTGTTGGATTGTCTAGCTTTGGATCCTATAAGGGAGTTCAAAGAGAACTCTGCCAGAGAATCTCATCTTTACTTTGTCATTATGTTTTAGGTTTCAGAAGAAGAGTACTCAAAAATGTGTTCAATTTTAAGATGAATTAAAAGAATTAGAATTATTGTTTGTTGCGTCCATCGCACCCTTGATACACGTACCATCTGGGCCCGAACACCCGGGAGAGATGGACAAACACACACACAGACACACATGCAGGATGTCTGAATATCACTGTTTATTATCAGCAAAGACGGCATATTTAAGCTTTTGGCTCAGGTACCCTGAGTCCCGTACATCCGGTACATCAAAGGTCAATCAAAAGGGGATCTACATCTGCCCCATGTAGACTCACTACTGGTGTCCCGCAGGGCTCAGTACTTGGTCCTCTTCTGTTCTCCCTCTATACCCGGTCTCTTGGTAAGGTCATA
>JAQMYJ010000036.1:30903209-30921787 GCA_030014305.1 Clarias laeviceps | reverse complement strand
TCGGCGCAGAAGTCCGAGTTCTTTTATGGCTGCAATGCACGTTGGAATGGAATAATTGTTATGACTTAATAACTGCGAGATGGTGTATTTTAGCTTCATGCCGGTAAAACAAGATGGACAGATTCAGAACCCATCATTACCAAACTGCCACTGTTGGGTGTGTGACCAAGGCCCCTTTACCTTCAACTGCTCAGATGTATAGTGAGATAAGTGTAAGTTGCTTTGTATAAGGACACCTGCCAAATGCCCTCATTATAAAAGGAAATTTATACATTATCTAAATTATCATACTTCATTTTTTTGGTATATTTACTAGACACAGCATTTACTACTAGTAATAGAAGTGTAAAAATCCTTTTAAACTTTATTGATGCTCATATAAAAAAAAAAAAGCATACAAATATGTGAGCTGGTCAACTATAAATGTATTTTTGATCCAACATGGTTGTGGATAGTTTATGTTGTTCTGTAGTACTGGAATATGTCCATTTTTAATTAGCTGTGCAAATGTGGAATATCATTCTTCTTCTTATTATTATTATTATTGTTATTTTCTCTAATTTGCAATGCTGGAACATCTACAGCAGTAACTCATGTATGGGATCTTGATTTGGGTATTTGATACATATTTTTTATACCTATTCAATTTTATAAGTGCTTTTCCATATACCCTGAACTAAAATCTGAATATTTGTTAGAACATCGAAAGACATGCTGCATTTTCCTTTCCCCTATGCAGATATTTGTCATACTGTATACATAAGCCACTAGATGTAACTAAGATATCTCACTGTGACTGTATGAGTCTACCTTTCCCATCTCAGACACACAGCAGTGAAACACACTTAGCTGATTTGTGTGCAGGACAAAAGTGCAATCTGGCTGCATCCTTCATCCCCTTGTGCTTTATGGTGCCTTTGTGGCCCTCTACTGTTTGCAGAGGATTGATAATCACCACGGTCCATCTCCTCAGAGGGCTGTTGGGGGAAAAAAATGATGTGCTTGGGCTGCAAACGAATAGAATTGTTATGTGGAGCGCCGCAGTGTGTGTTTGTGTGAGTGTGAATATCCACAGGGCAACTCCTCCAAGGTCAAAGCTTTCCTCTTTATCCAGTGAGGAACAAGGGTATTACTCTCGAGAGACTGAACACGCCATCCACAAAATCTCTCAGATGTTAGGAGTTGGAATGGAGTCTGAGGAATGGGCTGCAGGTGAAGTTATTATGAATAATGATAATAATAATAATAATGTTCATGGTAATGATGATGATGATGATGAATAGTGTTATCTTACGCAACTAAATATGGAGTGCTATAACCAACTTGAAGAAAGATGCTTGAATATCTGCCAAGTACTGGACACTCTTCATATCTGGGGAGTGGGTTAGGGTGGCTTTGGTTTAACGCTTAACCTTCATGTCACCTTGTTGGTATCACAGCACACCTTTAGAGGCCTTGTGGAGTCCATGCCTTGGTTGTTCAAAGTTGTTTTGATCCCTCGTGTCACCAACACAACTTTGAACAATCAAGGCATGGACTCTACAAGGCCCCTGAATATTGTGGTGTGTTAGCGACAGATCCTATAACTTGCAAGATGAGGTCTCCATGTATCAGACTCGTTGGTCCAGCACATGCCACAGATGCTCAATCTTTTGAAATTTGGAGGCCAAGTCAATACCTTGAACCTCCTCCTTAAACCATCCATAAATGGTTTTGCAGTGTGGCAGGATGCATTCCGTTCCACTATTATGTGCATTATTGCATTTAAAGATGCACAAAACAACTGCTGCTCATCATTTCATTTCACACTCCATGACTACCCCATATTGCTGCTGTTTGCATATTGCATATATTTTATACATTTATTTACTGTATACAGTTTATATTTTGTACATATTTCAATTTTATACTTTATTTAATTTTATTCCAACAAATTAGTGTATATTGTATTTACATTCTTTCCTAATTTAATTTGTTTAAAGGAGGCCGTGTCAATATTTGGTCTGTAACAATTTTGGTTAGGTGTTAAAAGTATGTATAAAAGTAACATTCATATGGAAGCCAGAACATTGCCCAGAGCATCATGTTGTCTTCACCAGCATGCCTCCTTCCTACAGTGCATCCTGGTGCAATCTATTGCCAGGTAACTAAGGCACATGCACTCATGTCGATTAATGAGCCCATGACTCTGTCACCAGCTAATTGCTTTTTCTTTCTTGCACTTCGTTAAGTAGACACTAATCACTGCATACCAGGAACTGCCTGGAAGTTTAAGAGATGCTCTAACCCAACATTTTTGCCATTACATGGTAGCACTTGTTGAAGTCTCTCATATCCTTATGCTTTCTCATTTTTCCTGCTTCTAGCACTTCAACTTTGAGAAATGAATAGTTCTCTTGCCACCTCATACTGTATATACTGATCCTATATCTGATATATCATGACACTTAATAATACATGTTAATACATGATAATATTCATGTTAATACATGATATTCCCTTCACCTGCCAGCACTTTTTATGTTATGGCCGATCGGTGCATATTTCACATATATGTTACAGTGAATCGCAGGGTTCCAAGCACTACTGATACTACGGTATAAATTCTCTCTGCAGCACCTTATCTGGTGTAAATTCAGTCAGTCCCTCCAATGTTCTACAAAACAAGAGTTCTCACCAATATGAGCTTTAAGATTCGACATCACAGGGGCCATCTTTAGATTAGATTAATCAGGGTATGATATGAGGTATGAACTTAGCAATTATTTAAGACTATTCTTAGTAATAAATCCCCATGTGCATGCATAGAGCTTGAGATTAGCTTCGGGGTGTAACTGTTCAGTCATTCTGGTCAAAGATTATCAGATCGCCTGCAGTGTTCTGACTAAAATATAGAAAGTGTGATTTGTATCATCACATGTTAATGAGCTTCGTTTCTCACTCAGTGTTTTCCAGTGACGTTTCAAGTCATATTAATTGACTTTATCAATCCAGTGTACAAGCAGTGGAGGCAGCAAACAACCGCCTCAAGATGCAAAGCACTGACTTATGGCATAGTGTTGGCGTGTCTAGTTGACAGTGTAACATGAAACATGAACGTTGTGCAGAGTGTACAGACGGCGAGTTAAGAACGCTGAACAGACTAAATGTCTAAAGCACCACCTCATCAGTTTCTTTAGATAAAGATCTAGAAAGAGCTAAATCTCACTGCACCACTACCAGCAGCATAGTGGGTGATGTAGGAAACCCTTAACCAAGGTGAAAACTGACTATCATGCCATTAAAAAAGGTGTTTTAAAAAGCTCACAGCTAGACAGTTTTGCAAAAAAAAAAATCTGCTGACAATTAATTATAAATAAATTAGCTATAATAATTAAAAGCAACAGTTTGCACACTCCGCTATGCAGACGATGGTCTACTGTTAATTTCTCACTATATATTGGCATCATTCGGAGGACGAGCATTTAGTATTTCTGCCCCTACACTCTGGAATTCTATTCCCAAACACATCCGTGATCTTTCTTCACTACAGGATTTCAAAACCCACCTTAAAACATATCTTTTCTCGTCCTGTTTTCTGGATCGTTGAACATATGATTGGAAATTTGCTATGGATTTCATTTTTCAGGATATTCTGTTTTTGTTGTTTTTTTAGTTGCCTCTTGCTATGTATAAATATTTTTTGTTATTGTAAAGCGACCTTGAGTTTCTTGAAAGGCGCTATATAAAATTATTATATACAGATCGTTAAGGGTGATTATTCCCCCTTTAATTCGAAAACTACTTTTACAACGACGATGGATGCTTCTTTGATGAAAATACTGGACCATTAGTATGACAAGATGCTTTGCTTTTAAAGTTTGAAGCAAAATGTGAAACAGAAAGGCGAGCTGAAAACCGAAAGTTTTACAGTACCGTCCTTTATATTGTATGAATAAATCTCATTAACATTAACATGATTTATTTGACTCATTAATTCCAATTTATTATTATTTTTTTCTGGCCTCTAGTTAGTTTTTCGCAGGCAAGCAGAAACGTGCTGTCGTGCTGATACACCGTCTCCTGCGAGCTCCACTTCAGACACGCTGCTGGCTAATTAAAAAAGTTCCTAGAAGAATAACAGATGAAGCCGGAGTGTGAAATGAAGCTGGATTGCTCAGAGATTCAGCTGTTCACAGAAACCCCAACGCCACTCTGTGTTCAACGTTATCAGCCAGGATGTGCAGATTAGAGAACGTTTCCCCGCCTTGGCTGCCAGTCAAGGATTAGGTCATGAGTCTTCTAGGTTTAACCACAGATCTGGCTGCTTTCACTCCCGTGGAGCATAAAAGGTAAATACCAGAAGGGTTTCCTAATCTCTCTACACGCTAGCTTTTAAATAATCACGTCATCTTGCTCATTGCCGAGAAGAAAGGTGAATGAGTAATTCACAGAAAGACTCATCTGAAGCAATTGAATACCATAAACATAATGCTCACACAGGAGCACACTGTAACGATCAATGTAGTGGAGATTATGATGAAGATATAACATTATGTATAGATAATTGTAGATGTTGTATTCACTCTAATATCCACACACAGATAGATAGATAGATAGATAGATAGATAAATAGATACTGTAGATAAATATACTTCTTTGCTTCCTTAAAATTGGTTTTAAATAGTGTAAAAGAAGTGACCTTTTGAGAACCTTTAGCATACAACAGAAGTAATGATTTCAGATATCTACTGAGTACGTGGGGGATCTGTAACGCTTTCATTGCAAAACGGTTTTCCATCTGTAACATAGAGAGAGAGAATACAATCTTTTTTTTATTTATTTTTTTTTAAAAAGAAAGCTCTGATTTTAGTGATCTTCAGGAAAAGGCGGGGGTGGCCAGTCTTGCTTGTGAGCAGGAAGGAGTGGGCAGTTTTACTCTCATGTTGGTGTGTATGGGCACTTTTTACTCTCATGGAGAAGGAGTGGGAAGTTCTACTCTCATGCAGGTGGGAGCAGCAGGTCAGATGTGAAGCTCACTGTATTAAAAAAAAAAGAAAAGAGCACACTGATTAACAGGGCAGCGTACTGAATATTGAAATTACGTAAGGTCAAGTGCTGTGTCTTAACTGCATTCATTCATCTATAGAACTTTTGCGGTGATCAGATTTTGTCTGCCGATCATGCCTACCATTGATAACCAAATAATGATAAATCCCTGGCTACAGTGTAAATATTACTGATTTTTTATCAAGCTCCAGATGTTCTTAAAACGCTTTCAAGGACAGTGCACTGGTAGATTTATGATATGGTGATAGTTTTACAGCTATCAGGTAAGATTTAATGTCCAAAGATTTAATGTCAAAGATTTAATTTAACCATCGTTTAGAAAAACTGAAACATTGTTCAAGCAGAATGTCAGCTTAGTTTACATTCTGTCATTAAACACATCACTTCCTGATCTACTGTTCTCTGTACGTACCTTGCTATGCACCTGTCACTCTGCTATTCAGTGGAGATGAGTGATTGAGGTCATTGTGCCCTTTCAAATAGATCTACCTAATTTAAACACGGATTTAACATGAAAAAATTAACAACTGCTAATTACCAAACGTAACACAAGTATAGAATGTACAGTATACTCCCAGGCCTCCCAGGAACTCCTTTAATGGCCCAGACATGTGGAAATACAGTAGCTTCCTGCTCCTGTAATGAGCAAGTGTGCAAGCACAGATGTGTCTCTTCTGCAGGTGACAATTTACCATGTATATTCAAGCCTCATGGCATGGGTATTCCAATCAATGAATGTTGATGGTAAAACTGCAGTGGGCTAAGGATCTTCATTCACAGATGTATATGGCTTTAAGTCCGCTGTAAATATTAATCAGCTTCATGCCTTCATTCACCAGAAATTTGATCACGAGTCCCGGTTTGACTTAAACATCCGTCGTATATTGGATATTTAATATGTTAACTTTGTCCAGCATTTATTTTATGATGATGCTCCTGAAATAAAATGATCACTACACAAGTGCCTGTGATCACCACCAAGGGTGAACCTTTGACCAGGACTAGCCTCCTTTGCCCACTGGATGACTAATAACCAGAAATCTGTTGTGGCATTCCCCACTCACAACCCCCCGCCGATTTTATAAAACCACAGACAGATTGGCAGACGGAATGGTTTAGTTTTACATCAGGTCTGACATCAGATGCGAAAGGTCTATAATAAGTTTTATCCTGGACGGGTCTTTGGGGTTTAAATAGCAATAAATTATAATGGACTGTAATAACTGTGAAAGAAAACGAGATTGGTAAGAATTCTCAATAAAATAAGTACTTTATAAACTATACTAACCATAATTTTGTCAAAAATGCAAGTTATCTATTTAGCAATTAAGCAAAAAATGTAAATGACGGGTATACTATGTTCAAATGAAAATAAACAAATAGTTTTCCCAGTGTCTTCTACAATCATGGTTAGTTTCAGGAAAAGATAAAATAAACTGTTTATGTCGCAAGCACCACAACCAATCATACTGTTCAAAATATTATCCAAACTGGGACTGTGGTAAGCGATGCTTAATCCTTTAACAAAATAAACCTTTACTAGTATTAGACACTAACAGTCAATGTGAAAACAACCACTTTGACTCATTTTTGTTTAATTTTTTTTATTTAGTCATTTTATAGATCATGTGGCAACACACAAGGGACATCTATAAATCAGAGCATAAGAGTAAACTGCAGTGCAGGTATTCAGATCTATTTAAATCATTATTTCTGTAGTACTAGACAATAGACATAACTGTTTTCAAAGCAGCTTTATATAAATCTGGATGTAGATTTAGGGCTTTTATAAACAAGCCAGAGGCAAAAATGGAGATGGAAAACTGCCGGAGGCAGAAAACCTTTAGAGGAACCAGAGTAAAAAAAGAATTTGTCCACTTCTTGGTGATAGAGGGATTATACAAGAATAATGAAATTATATGTTGATATAGAGAACAGACAAACACAACTGCTGATTATTTATGAATGCTATCTTAGGTATGGCTGAAGTCAAGACCATTACGTTCAAGATCAAGAAAAGGACTAAACTTAAACCACAATCTTAAGAGGATAGAGGCCTAGTCTAAATGAAAGTGAGTCTGAAAACCACCAAATCCTTTTTTTCAGGCAAAGCCTTTAATCCAACTAGGTGGCTTCATTTGTGTATTGCATCCATGAACAGGCTCAAAACACTCCTTAATTTTTTGTCAGACTTGACAACAAAAAGACGACACATTGTCAAATTTAGTGATGCAAGGTAGAAGTTTAATAAGAGCAAGTTAAAGCAGAAAACCTATTTTCTGTCAATACATTAACATCATTATTAAAATTGGTATACTTACTTAATTTCATTTTTATCCATCATTTAGATTTTTTTCATATGCTGAAAACATTATGTCTAATAATAAGTAACTTCCCCTTTCGCCACCAAAACAGCTCTAACCTCTTGATGAATGGACCTCTCAAGGTGTGCTGGTGTCTGGCACCAGGAAGTTAGCAGCAGATCCTTTAATCACTCCAAGTTGCAAGGTAGGGCATCCATGGATCTGACTTGTTTGTCCAGATTATCCCGGGATGTTGATCAGATTGAGATCTGAAGGCCAGATCAACAACCTTGAACTCTTTGCCTGTTAAGCATCCTCTTCAGCAAACTGTAATGCACTGGGTGTTATAATACCTTTCTATCATAGCTACAGTAGCATTAACTTTCTTTCATGAATTTGTGTCACACTGCCTTTTCTGTAGGATCAGACCTTTGGGTATCCATGATCCTGTGTCAGTTTGCTGGTATATAATTGTTAATCAGGATTAATGTTATGGCTGATTGGTGTATATGTATTGTATATGTAAATTTTTGGTTCAAACACAAGACAACACACATTCTTTCCTCTGTGACTGTCCATTTGATGCAGTAATTGTTGACAGTGTTTTTGGACAGTCTACTATAGAGATTTTTGAACTATGAACCATCTAGCTTTAAAAGAAACAACTAATACAACTAATACTGACAAAAAATTCTAAATCAAGTTTAATGTTTGCCGATAAACCACTAAAAAGTCAAGGTTGGTCTTTATACCACTGCTATGCTGATGACACACAACCCATTCTCACCATCCTTCATTAGACACACATGTCTCTGCACAGTTGTGACAGACATGTTACTTGCTCTTGGCAGAGGTTCCTTCTGTGTACAATAAGGAAGCTGATCCAAAATGCAGTTGCATGACCTAGCATCAATGTTTTCCACATTACAGCCTTGCCTTCTTTCTGAATGCGCTTCCTCTATCTCCCTGCGTTAGATGTAACACAGATGCTTGCTTACAAAGCTAAAACAGACCCGTGCCTGCCTGGCACTTGTCAAATATACACTTGTCCTCTCTACACCATGACCATTTGTGCTTCTACAGTATGTAACTTGACTTGAACCATCATCTCTCTAGGAACAAGGAAAACCTGCATAAAAAGCAGATTATTATCTGTCCTGGCATGCAAGTGGGTAAATGAACTCCCTCTGACTGTCTGAACAACAAAGACTTAAACACTACCTGTAAACACTAGATATGCTCTATTTTATTTTATAAAACACCTGACCACCCATACAGTATGTGTTTCTTCCCCAAAGATTCGCATGCACTAAAACTAAGAACCAAATCCCAACAAAGTCAAGCAACCACATAAAGTCTATAAACACAAGGTTTGCCAAGATTAGGGTGGAAGAATTTGTCTTGGCATGTCCTGCCCAGAGCCCTGACCACAAAGGATCTTTTAAAAAATGTATACAGTACATATGATCGGTGTTCAAGTCAAACCGGGACCTCTGATGAAATTTATCACTTGCACATTACAGAAACATGTTTGGGAGTTGCCACATTCCCCACATAGTCCTGTCCTCACTTCAAGCCATTTCCACATGTTTAGTCCATTAAAGGAGTTCCTGGGAGGCCGGCGTTTCAGACTAGAAGCAGTCAGTCCAAGAAGACCTTGAAGTTTCCAAGCAACGAGATAAGTGTATTAGCGTATCAGAGGATTATATAGAGAAATAAAGGGAGCTCTTCCTCTTGTAACTTTATTCATTTATCCTGCACACTGAAAAGTCCCGGTTTAACTTGAACACCTCTTGTAAATCAATGTGTAGGAGCTTGTAGAAGTGATCGTGTGAGAACTCCAACTTTAGTTCAGGTTTGACTGAAAGGCTTTTTTTGTGCAAACCTGGGACAAACCACAACCTTGACAGGTACACTTTACCCCCCTTGCATGTATGTGAACTTACAGCAGCCACTCCAACCACACACCTTTCCCATCAGCCATCAGAGCGGAGGTCTTACTGTCTGTGGTAAACCCACTTGAAGGAATGAGACGTGGGCAGAGGAGAAAGTCTCACCCTTTTAATACGAGTGTGATAGCACGAGATGGAGCTGGGTGAGACTTCCAGTACGCTGTGGGCGATTTTACCATCAGACAGGTGAGTTATGAGTCTTTCATCTTCACATTACTGTACTGTTATCGTTATAGGACATCCACTCATACACAGAGTCTGTGACTCAAAACAGGACGAGAAAGAGAAAATGAGCAGCAACTGGGTGAAATATGAAACTAATGGGATTGAAGTGAAATCTTAAAGTATATGGAAATGCATATTAGTATATATAGTATATGTTCTAATTGTATAATGATAATAATCGTCATGTATTGAACAGATTAAACATGTAAAATTACAAACATTGTCTTTCAAATCGATCTACATCAATGGGAAATTTGACTTGAAATGATAAATATAAATTAAAAGCCCATACTTATATTAAATTTTTATGATTATTTTATTACACATTATCCATAAAGATGTTGCTTTTGCACGGCAAGCTGTCACAAGGAAATCACTGAGTGACTCAGTCTTCCTGTAAGCGTGCATAACATTCCCAACTCTCACTTACTGTTTTATCTCTTCTGCGATCGGCTGTGTTGGTGGAAGTGTGAAAAAAGCAAACCCAAAGCAACAATAAATTGCTCGACACATACCTGACTATGCAGAAGTTTCTACACGCCTTCTCACGAAAGGTCTTCTTTTAAACTTTGTTCTGCTATTTTTAAATAATAATGAAGGCATGAACTCTATGAACTCTATGTTTTGATCTGGACTCATTCAGTGGAAAAAAAATAGCCCCAACCCTTTTATGCATTAAATTATTACCAATGTTTGTGTTGAAGATTTGAAACCTTTGCATGTACGGTGCTCAACAGGCACAGATACAGGGCTAGAGCTCCTAGTACAGTAATGTTCACATTAAACAGCAGAGTGGAGGAAAAGGACTTTGAATTGAATTGAATAGAATCTCAGATTTTCACCAACAATAGCCCCTAAGGTTTTTACAGGATGGGGAGAAACACCACACCAAACTAAAAGATTTAAATAAAAATGGCCGTTAACTCAAATAACCACTGTTTACGACCATAGCAAGAACACACATATCAGAAGAAAATGACCCAACACTAGACAATTTACGATACAAAAATATTTTTGGGAAGTGAAAGAAAACCAGAGGAACCAAAGGAAAACCATATAAACACAAGAACATGTTGACCTCAACAAATGCATTTATGAACTAGATAAAAAACATATTTGTGTACAATGCTACCAGACATTTACAACGTTTAATCTCTAGTATTGGATTTTCTGAATAAAACTTGTCTTATCTGCTCTTGGATAAATATTACCCAACGGATTTTGGTTCAGGTGATTCTCTTAAATTTTTTCCTTTTATCATTTTGAGACACTGCGGATACAGCCGTTCCCCAGGCTTATTTCTGCACACCTGAAATACAATCCAGTTTATTAGCTGTGACAAAATCTTTAAAGTTTTCATAAAAAGGAAAGTAAAGAGGCTAAAAAGAAACAAATGTCTGAAATGTAGGTATGTTTGTCTAGCCGTTCCATCAAAACTAATAAATACTATATCAACATCTACATCTTCAGTACAAAAGTCTTAGGAACACTTAGAGTTTTAAAGAGAGAGAGAGAGAGAGAGAGAGAGAGAATATTACCTATTCTCTATTTTGTAATATGTTATGTAGATTTAGTTGGATAATTTAGTTATAAAAACATGATGTTCCCAAACATTTAGGCATGTGACATTTTCCCGGATAGCAAAATTATTATGACCCAGTTCTGCCTCAGCCTTACCACATTCATCTGACCTACATACCGCATGGAATGAAGGCTCATGAATCAATGAGCGTACACACACTCGGTTGCCAAATGCCAAAGCACATCTAAAAAAATCATCGTATATTTGTAGAGACTAACTAAAAAAAAAAAAAAGAATAAAAAAAAAAGAAAAATTTTTAAACAACACTTTATTACACACATTCTTAAAAACATTCTTACTCGTGCAACTGAACTTTTGTGGGTAAAAAACACATTTAAGAATAATTCAAACCTAAAGCAATCATAGTTTTACACCTGTGTAGAATCCATGTTCTTTAAATACTACTGTTACTACTACTACTAATTATAATAATAATAATAATAATAATAATAAGAATAATAATAATAATAATTATTATTATTATTATTATTATTAGTAATAGTAGTAGTAGTACTGTAGTAATCAGTGCTGCAAGTGGGCCGACACATCTTTACAGAATTGTCCCAAATCCAGGTGCTATCTTGGTTGGTACCTGCCAATATGGGGGCAGTATAGAGCTAACACCAGGCATCCGCCACACAATGCCACAGTTGATAAAATGTTTCTCCACTATGATTTTTAAAAACCTAGATTCTATTACAGTACAACACACTGTTTTCATTGAAAAAAAAAAAAAAAAAACACTTTGCACTTGGCATGGTGCTATAGTGGATACCCCTGAGGCCTCGCTTGATTGGTTTCCTCCAGGTACTCCGTTTTCCTCCCACAGTCCAAAGACATGCAGATTAGACTAATCGAATTTCCAAATTCCATAGTGTATGATTGAGTGTGTGAGTGTGTGCGTGCCTGTGCCCAGTGATGTTACGCTACTCTATCTGGTACCCAGATTCCCCTGGGTAAGCTCCAGGCCTCCCTCGACCCCCTGTACAGGCTAAGAGGTATAGAGAATGAGTGAAATTTCCCAGGAATTGCTTGAGTAGAAGCAGAAATCTGATGTTCACACAGCTTTTCTCATATATGATTACGCTCCTATTCCAGTAATTTAGAGAACACTCATCTTACTCGAGCCATTCAAGATTCAAGATTCAAAGAACTTTATTAATCCCAGAGGGAAATTGCTCAAATCATGCCTGTAATCACCAGAGTGCTGTCTCATGGTATTGCTCATGGTGCTCTCCATGCTTTTTTGAGTAGTAAGGGCCAATCCTATGTAATGCATGCTCGATATCACACACTTTGGCCTTATACTGTACAGTGGCGAAAATAATTATTCATATAAAAATGATCCCCTGCAGTAAGTATTTGTATAATAATGATGCCCTGCAGATTTTGCTAGGTTTCCCACTTAAAAAAAAAGGTCTATAAAGGTTAATTTTAAAGAATAGAGAAATAATATCAACTAAAAATCCAGGAAAAGCACATGATACAAGGGTTATACTGTACGTTGAGTTGCATTTCAATGAGGAAAATAAGTATAACATGACTTAGTACTTGGTGAAGAAACCCTTGTTGACAAGCACAGACGTAAGACGTTTCTGGTTGCCAGGTTTGCACACATGTCAGGAGGGATTTTGATCCACTATTCTTTACACATCTTCTCTAAATCCTTCGAGTGGCCTGTCTCCTGGCAACTCGAAGTTTCAGCTCCATAAATGTTCTATAGGTTTAAGGGTCTGGAGACTGGCTTGGCCACTCCATGACCTTGATGTGCTTCTTCTTGAGCCACTCCTTTTTTGCCTGGGTGGTATGTCATTGTCATGCTGGGAGAACCTTCCATGACCCATCTGGATCATGTTCTGGATGAGGGAAGGAGGTTCTCTTCAAAAATTTTACAATGTTCACTGGCCCCTCAATGCGGCAAAGTCTGCTTGTAACTTTAGCAGATAAACAGCACTGACACACCATGTTCAACTTCCATGCTTAACTGTAGGGATGGTGTTCTTATTTTTCCTCTAACGTGGCGAATCAGCAACCACAAGGCAGGATCCACAATTCGACACACCAGTGTCCATATATAAGTATCTAAAAGTCGCTGCAGTTACTACGAAGTTACTGGGTTAAATAAACAAGCGAACAAATACAAAGAAAGTGATTAAATGTGTAATCGTTCATATATTCATTTAAATACTTGATTAAATATATTTTAATGCTATCATTTCAAACACTTACAAGTTACAACCCCTGCAATTATTTTCATTTTTAATGCTGCAAGCTAAATTATTAGACCATTTAGAATCAGAATTTGCAGAAATACTGAAAAAAGTAAACTCCAGATGATCTCGATTATGTGCGATGATGTGAGTGCCAATAAGTTCATTCTATATTGAAGTGATGCCACCTGCTGGAGAATAAATGAAGAAAAAGCAGGAAAAGACTATACAGAGGAAAAAAAAATCTGTTTACTAGGATGGGTTCCAACTTCAATGCTAAACTGACAACGTTTGTTAACACATCTGATATTGTTTTGAGACAGAAAGGCAGAAGGCAAGAGACAGAACTTGGTCTTTATTTCATGAAGGAAGGAGACAAGCTAGCTGCTAGGATTTGTCAGCAGGTGTTGTATTACACACGGCGTTATCTGAATGCTGAGTGAAAAACTCATAAATCACTTTGTCGTTCTTTCAGTCGTGAATCCCTCGGCTCAGCTTTAATTAGAGTGTCGCTGCTGTTAAGACACAGACTGAAATCCATGTGGAAGCGCAGTGAGAAGTGAAACCCCGGAGTAATCGCTCTGGACTTCCATCACTGCCGTTTCCTGTCTGCTCTTATGTTTCTAATGTCGACAGAATGGATTGTGCTTCAGACAATGTGTACTATAGAGCATTCAGATACATCCTTAAATGTGCAGTGTGACAGTAGTCATTTAGAAAGCTTTTAAAATATTCCGCAAATCACTTTCAATGGACCACCAAAACAAATTTAGAGAACAAGAACAGATAAAACCAGATCAAGATCAAGCCATAAGGGGTCAAGTCCCAAAAAAAAAAAAAGAGGAAAAGAACAAGTCGAAACTCCTTCAGGTAGAAAAGGCAACGTGAAAATTACATGTGCAAAATCTTATTTAAGAGCAGATCTACCATGACATCCCGGAAAGGGAATTTAGGAAAAAAGCTTTTAAAAATGTATCATTTATGTCTCTTAGACATGTGAGATCTGTGGGAAAACAAAATGAGACAGTGGTGTATATCTCATGTCACTCACAAGAAAAAAAATGAATCTCATTTTAAGTTTCAGAAGAGCACTGTTCAAGCTCTTAAATAATCCTCAACTCTTTTTAATCCCAGACAGAGAATTTAGAGCGCTCTCATTATGGGCTCAATCTATTCTCATCCCTCCACCATTCATCTCAAGCTGAGCTCAGAAAGAGCAAATGAAGAGCTATCCGTCAAGTGCTCACTAACTTATCACCAAGAATACATTTTTGCTGTGATATCTGACTTTATTTTCTTCCACACTATTATTTGTAATAATTAAATTTTTTTCTCTATATTTTGTCTATATTTTGTATATAAGCTGAATGAACAGATTGAAAATGAATGACACCTTGCTGGCTTTACCTAAATGATATCATCTGTAAATAACTAAGTATTTCACTAGATTACTATTCAGTTTAGAATCATGTACACCTTGATAAAACATTTTTATGATGGTATATTTATGTTTGATTTGTTATGTATTATTTATTTGTTAGAAATTCCACATTGTAAAAATAAGAATAAAGGTGATTTATTGGTTACTGTAGTGCAATAAAGTTACTATTTCCAGCCATCTAGGAACATCTGTATTCCAGCAAGGGATCATGGAAGCCCTTTTTTGACCATTGCACTTATTCACATTTTTACAAAACCTCCAGTCAACACTCACACACTCATTCACACACTACGGGCAATTTAGGAACACCTATTCCACCAAGCACGGGGAAAACATGCAAACTCCACGCACCAAGAGATGGGAATTTAACCTGGCCAGGGATCAAACCCGGACCCTGGAGGCACAAGGCGACAGTGATAACCACTACACCACTGTGCCGTCCCATCAATTTCTCAATTATGAAAATATCTTCTCATTGTTATTCATTATTGCATAATAGACCTATGTTTTATAAAGGTTTAAGATTGCGACTGGTAAGAATTTTTTATACAGCAAACTATTTCCCAGTGACAGCTGGCCTGAAGATTTAAAAACAATTACAAGAAAAGGTTTTATTTTATCGTCTTGTACCTTTAGGATCTGGGTTCGATTTCCGTCTGGGGGTCTGAGTGCATGGAGTTTGCATGTTCTCCCTGTGCTTGGTGGGTTTCCTCTGGGTAATCTGGTTTCCTCCCACCATCCAAAAACATGCAGATTAGGCTAATTGGAATTCCCAAATAGCCCATTGTGTGTGAATAAGTCTCCTGGGATAGGCTCCATGCCCCCTGCGACCCTGAATACAGGATAAAGCATTATAGACAGTGAGTGAGTGAGAAATTGAAGGCCCTGGCAAGCTGGACAGACCCTTAACTCATATATAATATATAGACTCACATATTGCTCCATAGTAGCTTTAGTGTTTCCAAACTGCCCGTAGTCTGTGAATGTGCGTGTGAATGTTGACCGGAGGTCCTACCACGGTCGTAAAAAATGGTAGGTACAAGGCAGCAAAATACAGTTAGCATTTAACCAGAAGTGCATTTTCATAGTGCACAATAATTTGCGTATGAATCAATATATTATCCACAATAATTTGCATATGTAAACAGTATGGAGGTAAATATAATGATTGCAAAATGAATGCAAATGAGCAAATGATTATACAGTAAGCTTTGCAGTAAGGAAGGTATTGTATATGTCTTGAAAAATGTAAGTCACAGAGTTGATCTCGAAAGACATGTTCAACAACAGTATCTTCCTACCGTCACTGAGACAAAGCACTTCATAAAAACAAAACAACGGAATACCTTGAAATAAATTCTAAACAAACTACTACGATTTTCATTCTGCAGAAGTACACGAAAATATAAACCCCAAGACTTTTTGAAATCGGCTTTGAAGAGAGTTTTTCTTTTCAGTGTTGTTCAGCACTTTGACTACCAAAGGAAATCATTTTAAACTTCTCAAAGTGCACTTCTGTTCTCAGCCATAGCACAGACAAGGTTATTGTGAGCTTCCCCGGTGTTAACACTCTCATGGTTTAAAGATACACACTTTATTGTTAACCACAAGCAGGTGTCACCAATCACTCATCATCTGCTTGTTCTCTGTAATTTACAACCACTTCACTACGACATTGCTACCGCAAACATACACTGCAAAAAATGACAGATAATCTTAGCAAGTAAAATATTCATGAATCTAGACAAAGTTTGATATTCTTTCGAGAAATAAATTCCTGAAACTAGCAAAATCATCTACCAATAGAACAAGATTTTTTAAAATAAAAAGTTTTGTAAAATTTTTGTTAGAAATAAGCTTAATAATCTTATGTTTTGTTGTAATCTGAGTTTAAGAAAATAAAACAAATGTTTTTACTTTATTTAATGTGTTTTCACTTGCTAAAATAGATTTGTTTTCCAGTACTGTATGTTTCCATTTGTCCTTTTATTAAATAAAAAAATAAAAAAGAAAAAAAAGAAACCCGACAATCAAAATATGTGTTTGCAGCAACCATAGCTTTGCACATCTCCCTCGAATGTCTGAAAATTCACACATAAAAAGCACAAGGTATATC
Organism: Clarias laeviceps; assembly: GCA_030014305.1. Taxonomy (NCBI): domain Eukaryota; kingdom Metazoa; phylum Chordata; class Actinopteri; order Siluriformes; family Clariidae; genus Clarias; species Clarias laeviceps. Next base: position 30,904,909 of record JAQMYJ010000036.1, on the reverse strand, counting down.
TGTAATGTATGAGGTGGTATTAAAAAGTTTGCCACACGATCCGGTCACTTTTGCCATATGTCCTCCCTACGACGCCTTAAAACCTGGAGTTAGAATCCGCTGGTGATGGTCTGGTCCCAGGTGACAAATTCCCGATGCACAATGCCACAAATGTGGAAAAAGACAATGAGCCATGGCACACTGACGAAGTTCTTGGCAGACTTCAAAGTGGTGTTCCTTCTTCTCCTGGGTCAGCAGTCTGCGGACAATCTTTGCAGCAACACGACGCATGTTTAAATCACATTTTGCTTCCGTATGACACAAAGACAAAGGCAGCGATGTTGTGGATTGTTCTCCGATGATCATCATGCACAAGTTGTCGAAGGGTTTCGATATTTTCAGGGATTAAACTTTGCGAATCATGTCTGCCAAAATCGCAGAGGTGGTAATGCATGTGGTCAGAATAGCAACGCTGTTGCACAGCTCCTGATGTACACAGGATAATGTCTTTTGGCACACTGACTTATGAAGGTTGGTGCTCCCTGTGACTGTGCGTGCAGCCTTGTGCTGCCATCTGTTGGCGTATTACAAAACTAGCCCTGACAATTTTTTAAACCCTCTCATATAATTGGGTATGGGCTTATGCCCCTGTGATGGGTCATGCCAACCAGGGTGTATCTGACCCTGTGGCTTAAGACACCCTGGAGAGGCTCTAGGCCCCCACAACCCAACACCAGATAAGTGGTGTACTATATACTGTAGATACTGGAAGCATACAGTATATATTTCAAGCTAAACATGTTTGTTAAAAAAAAAATGTATTTAATACATTTGACTATGTGGTGTGTCCCCCATACCAATCCTTATGTATAATTTCTGTCTATTGAAATTACTCCATATTACAACAAGCACATTGCTATGTGTTTCTGGCTGGCCTGGCCACACAAATATACAAAAACCTTCAATCAGACAAGAGAATTTAAAACCCCTATTTAAACAACATGCTCTTGTTTTTATGTTCACATTGCATTATCCTTCAATGCAGTCTTACAGGTGAACTGAGAGAGTGCAGTTGTCTCTGTCCTCAAAGCAATTTACAACATGGATGTTTGCCAATGTCACAAGCTAATACATACTTGACGTTGTGTTGAATTTAAATCAGAGCAAGAGATGGTGCATCCTGTGGGAAATGTAGAAGTGCAAAGTAATGCATCTCATCATAAAGTATTGAACGCAGTCAGCCTTGTTTACGCTGTGATACTGATACAGACCCTCAGCATCATGAGATGTTAAACAGACCACATGGGTCCTTCAAGTCAATATTGTGGAAAGTCTGAGTTTAAGTCTGTGAGTTTCTGGGCATTGAAACACTGTGAGCATACATTTGTATTAAGAACTTACAGTAGATGTTATTACTGATAAAAGCACTATTTATATCAGAGAATATTTATACTAAACTGGAGCTGAGCTAAACTTTTGCAATGTACATTTTGCAGTGTACCTCAAGCACGAGGAGATCATGCAAACTTCACAGAGACAAACGTCTCGGGTTACTTTGCTATAACCCTGTTCCCTGAAAAAGCGGGAACAAGATGCTGCGTGAAAACGCTATGTGAACGTCTTTTTGTTCCCCGGTCGTGAAGTACATGTGTGTCAAACACGCCAAAACTTTGGCTTATATAACCTCGGTCAGGTGACGTCATCTGATGAGGTGCACCTGC
>JAQMYJ010000036.1:30870777-30893214 GCA_030014305.1 Clarias laeviceps | reverse complement strand
TCCTCAACTCCGGCCCGCAAGATCCATTTCCCTGCAAAAAGTTCAGCTCCAGTCCTAATCAGACACACCTGAACAAGTTAATTAAGGTCTTTAGGATCACTAGAAAGTTACAGGCAGGTGAGCTTAATCAAGGTAGGAGCTAAACTCTGCAGGAAAATGCATCTCATCAGCCAGAGTTGAGAACCTCTGGCATAACGTTACACTCTCAGAAAAAGGTACAAACCTGTCATTTGGGTAGTACCCTAAGGTACAAAAGCTAAAAGGTACTAATATGTACACTTAACGTACTAACAGAGAAATGCATTTTTTTCCTGAGAGTGACTGATTAGAAGCAAAATTATTTAAATTAGAAGCTCATAGGACTTATTTCACGAGTTTACCAGTTTTGATAAATAACGGTAACGTTAAAACATTTCACTTGTTGTCCCTGGAAGGGCTCAATGCCGACGTACTGTAACGTAACTCCTCGATAACTTCCCTCAGGTAACGTTAGTAGCTACAGACGCAATGTCAAGTGAACTTGACTCAACGGATTTTCACAGTACTTAAAGCAAAACGTACCTCTGAATTTCTTTGCTTCGTCTTCAGTGACGTTTATTCCAGCTTCTTTCAATTTTTGAAGAAGATCCTCCGTCGACAGCATCAGCAGTGAGTCAGCCATGATGTCGAATAACCGTCATGCACAATCTCAACAACTTCGCGCGCATAAAATGCACCGCGCGGGGTACAATCCCATTGGACGACAAAAATTTTAAGAAGAGGCTGCGAAAATGCGCACTTGAACTTTGAGGCAAAGTAGTTCACCATGTAATATTAAATAAACGTTAAATACATTGTGATTTTGCTAAGAAAGATTAGTACATGTATTTGTTTAACTCAAAAAGCAAAACTTAAAACCGCTCTTATATCATTTTAAAATTACAATAAAAAATACAGCCTCCTTTAATGCACGTGCTTTATGTTTAAAAGTTATCTTGATGATCTGCATAATCAAAATGTCATGTGCTTGTGTACTGTTCAGAAGATGTGGGCTCCTAAATATATTTGGTTATTTTATGCTTCTCTTCCAAATAACCAACAACTCATGAAAATTATTATCTTCTCTTTTTAATCTATTTGGGGTGACTGTTTTATACACTTTGGCCTACTCCTTTTGTCACACAAGTGATTGTACCTTTGTTTGGGGATTAAATGGTCCAATAATGGACCCTCTGACAGTTGGAAACATATTTGTACCCTTTTCACCCCTAAATGGTACATATGAGTACCCTAAGGTGCGACTATGACCCATTGAGGGTACAACTTCACAATTTGTACCCTAAGTGTCTCAAACGCACCCCAACCGTACCCTTTTTTCTGACAGTGTACTCATGTGGGTGATATAAATAAACCCCTTATATACAGTAACTGTGTACCATAATGTTGAAAGTCCTGTCACATTATAACAGGAAATGTGTTCCCATTAAAATAAAGTTCATTTTGTTGAGGTTACAGTACCAACTGTTTAACAATGGAGACTTGGGTACAAAACTATTTGTGCCAGTTCCAGTCCTAAGAATATTAAAGCGACTGTGGTCACAAGCCATCACAATAAAACTTCTATCAAACTTAGTCCATAGCCATCTTTATGAAAATTAAGTGGAATTGTCCTTGGTTGTCCCTTCTTTTTTTAGCAGACCACACAGGGTACTCTGCTTTGATGAGACCTCAACCAAAAGGGGGGGCATCAGGATGAATCAGGCATGCATGGTGGTCAGAAGGGATCAGGATCTCTGGTATCTCAGGAGTTCCATGTGTAGCTTGACGGACAGAGAGAGAGAGAGCGATCAAAAGCAGAAAAAATGCATTTGTGCAAAGTGCCCCTCTTTATCGGTGTTTCATCCAACACTGGATCAGAGAATGATATTCCCTACTTGAGAAAATCACGCTAGCTATTGAGGCTACCACGTAATAGCGCTTTAATATAATATGCCATCTCTCAAGAGCTCTTACTCAGAAACATTTGCTGCTTTCAAGGATCGAGTCTGATGCTAATTAGCATGAATTGTGCCCTACAAGATTGAGCCTGCACACAATACTATGAACGGAGGCTTATGAAAGTCTTGCAGCTAGATTTTACTGCTATTATAGATTGAGTAATGATGCTAATAAGTAAAAAATCAAGCAACAAATGGTTTACCAGTGCATGAGCAGAAAAGGTGTAGCTTCCTTCAGATGAACAGGCACATGAGGAACTGTGTTGTGGCTTTGTTTCTCCCTCAGCTGGTTGTTGTCAGGGTGGATGGTGAAAGGCTTTATTCCTGCACAACGCGGTTTGTTTAGTGTCATTTTGTTGACATTTCAGGCAGCCAGGGCAGTTTTTGACAGTAGGCATCACTTCTAAGACTCTTCTATTCAGTGGGTGTGTGTGTGTGGGTGTGTGTACCAAGTGTCCGCTACTGTCCTGTCTAGAACAGCACAACATCTTTTTGAAAGCCCATTGGATGCATACAATACATGCTGAATGTGGCGATGCAAAAAAGAATGTTTCCTAAAGCTTAGATTATCCTATATGTGTAAACAGCAGGAGGGGTTCAGTGCTAATGGAGTGTAGAAAACCTTACATGACTTACCTTACAAGAAAGCAGTGACACTTTGAAAGAGGTTTCAGCAAACAACTAAACAAAGAAATGAATTAAAAATCCGTCATACTAACATGATTTTTCTGTATACAAAGACTGTGCATATATAGTGTATATATACTGTACATACTGTAGAGTTTGAACCCAACAACAGATAATGTTCCTTTAAAAAATCATTTACAAAGTAAAACATCTTTACAAATCCAGAACTGGCAACCCTTCAAAGAACCCTTGGGAAACCCTATGAACAAAATAAATTACAACCTTCAAGGTAAGTACTGTACTGTGATGAAAAGGCAACACAGTACAAATCAGAAAATTGATCGTACAAAGTCACTGGAACACCCAGTGCACCATTGTCTGCCATGCATGGGGCCCACAGGCAGAGCCCACGGCTGCCGACACGGACTCCAAATTCCCCAAAGTTCAATCCAATTGAGCACCATGGGATGTGCTGGACTAACAAGTCTTTTTCACTGAGGCACCATCCTACAAACCATAGCACCCAATCCCAACACAACCCAATAGGATCCACCACTAACGTACAACCCCAGGGACCAGGGACCAGATCTGCTCCAGTTGCACAAGGGCAACCCAAAACCTAGGTGGTTTTAATATTAATGGTTGATTCGTGTCTATGTAAATGACACACTGAGCTGCATAGCCATAGCCATAGAAATATCAATAATATTAGACATAGCATGAAGATTAATGTTCTTCTTTGTGTTTCTTGGCAGATCCAAACCCATCTACAGTATGTGCATACTGCCACCTTGTTGTATCGGAGTGCATAGCTACACACATGTATTCTGATAGGGAACAACTTAACCACCATGAAAGTTGGATGGGAATAGGAATGGAGAGGTGGAGGAGCATCTGGACATGGTGAGTCAATGGTGCATAATATGAAAACAGCCTTTAAAACAGAATCTTATGTGGCATAAGAAAATATTTACCCCCTTGGAACTTTTACACATCTTGAATCCAAATATTCTGCTAACAAATGTCTGCCTTTTTGCTTGACTTTTAACTTTGTGTATTAAGATTTTATATACATACAGTACAGTAAATATCCTGGTAAAGGATTCTTTTTTTGTTCCAGAGATATCAAATAGTTCAAAGCGGTGAATACCTATGCAAGACTGATCAACTGAACAACTGATCAGTGTGAGTAGATTGAAATGCACGCTAATAGAAAAAATAGTACACTGATTACATGAGCATTGATAAGAATATAAGGATTTTTTTTTTTCATGTATCACTTCGAAAAGATATTTGACATGGTAAAAGCAGACCACGGATTCAAGTATGCTTTACCGAAATAGGTTAAATTCCCTAAAATAACCTTGTCTGGATATTTATTTGACCAGGAAGATGTCAAAGTAATAGCTGATACATCACAGGCATCTTTATATGGGAAGTTATGGCTGAATATGAGCATGAATTTATCATTTGGCAGCACCTAGGATGGAGAACGAAGGAGGTCCAGATGGGTTTATGGGTACTGAAATAAATCAATAGCACTGGCAGGTTTGTGCAAGCCAAAATTACAGGCAGAGGAAATGAAGAGTTGGTTGGCAGATGGAGCAGGACTAAAGAACAGGATTTGGCCAAAAACCGTGACATACAGCATTGTAAGAAAAAGAAACTAGAGTATTGATTTAATCAGTCAATCAGTCATATACGTAGGATATGTATTATTCTGGTAAATGGTACTAGATTCTTACTGTACATCCCTAGCTGCATCACCTCACCACAGATGATTAGAGTTATGTATCAATAACCAAATTATTTCCAATAAGAATGCATAAAAACAGCGAACGATCACTGAATTGTGAGCATCTGCTTCCACTGTATTTCTGTTGAAATCAATTTCTTTCTGCAGCAACAGCAGCATGTGATCTCTCTCTCTACTCCCACCACAAAGCTCCTATTGAAAGAGTATTGAAAGAAAAGACATAATTTCTCATCCTAGAGTTTCCTGAATCTGCACCAGCGCCTGCAGAGCTGAGAGAGGAAGGACTATACAGCAGCAGGTGGGGAAGAGACTCTATTTGTAGTGAGGAGCCAAGTCTGTGGGAAACATGAACCTTTTAGCCAACAAAATAGTATGTCGCAGCCAGGAGCAGTGGAACTGGTGCAGTAGTGCAGCGGTGCAGTGGTCGAGTGCTGCCATGCTAGTGTAATTACACCGTCTCTGTTATTACTTATGCACATGACTCTGCACCTGAACCCTGGGTATTGGTGTAACTCTTCTTTTCCAAAATGTATTTTACAGAGCATGTTAATCTGGTTTATCTAGACGAGCCTTACATAATGATGTTTATTCAAAGTAAGTATCTATGGAGTGAAATATTCTGCTGATCTCTGCTGTTGGTTTATTTGTCAAGATAAAAATGTGGCACAGAGAGAATAAAAATAGCATAAAATGCATAGGGGGGGGAAAACAAATTCTACTCTAGCCTTTTTTTTTTTTTTTTTTTTTTTAATGAAGCAAGATGTCTTATTAACTGCTAGAGAATATTTTGCACACTGTTTCTTTGAATCATAAGGGTGTTAAAAATGGCAAATGGCAAACCATGGCAAACTTGTTTTGGTTTTATCAGTTTGGTTTTGAATTTTGCAGCGCAAATTATGCATTTATCTCATTTTGCTGGCAATCTGTTCATTTGTAATTAGATTCATGTAATTTAGGTTCTTCAGATGCATGAGCTTATAAGATAAATTAAACAAGTATTTATACAGAGTTCTTATTCATTTATTTAGTTTTAATTTATATATTTTTTTAATTCATGGGAATATTATGAAAATGAAAAGCCACATTTGCTTTTATTTAATTTCTGTGATAAACCATGATGAAATCTTCAGCAAGTAAGTTTTAAATTCAGCAGCATGTTTTTAAAGTTAAATAAGCATGTACTGTGTAAAATGTACATTTAATAAAAAAATTTATTCAAATGAATAATTTAATAAATAATAGTCTTTGAAGAACAATTGAAACAATATCTGGTGACCAACGTGCTGCACAAACTTGTACAGTATATTCACTATTAACAATAATTTTACATACTGCAGTACAAACTCAACCTGGAGCATTTTAAAGGCAGGTCTATGGCACTATCTGCTGACTGCAGACTTACTGAAAACAATACACTTTAACTAGCTTTTTAAATCTCTTAATCCTCCACTTTTTTTACTCATTGCCCTGCTCATGATTCAAACTCAGTTTTCAAACTCCATTTCATACCACTATTGTAACTATTTACCCCAGATCAGAGCAACCTTCAACATACAGTACAGTGCAGGCTTTACTGTATGTGTACAGTATATTATCTTTTTTTATTCAATTTCATGACTGCCTGTCGAAAAAATGGCTTACAAGTAATGTTTGAAATGTGTAGTGTCACAAGGTTTTTCTTTCATATTCACAGCAACCTGTTTTAAGGCAGAATGCCATGACCTCAATTCAAGAGATAATAATAACAACAACAACAACAACAATAATAATAATAATAATAATAATAATTATTATTATTATTATTATTTTATGCAAAAAGAATGTCATTAAAAGTCATGAATTAGCCAGCAGATGTGAAACAAGACCAACACACCTTTAAAGGTTTAAGGGTCTACAGTTATCTAAGGTGGAATCTGTGTATGCTTGTTCCATCCATCTTTGTACAGTACAAAGCATTATTTACAGCAAAGGTCATAATCATAACCATCAAAACACCTGGCAATCAGCAAAAACATCTTATATTTTCTGCTCTAGAGGTCTGATAGTGTGGACTCATTCAACCAGCCACTTGAGATCCTCCAGCTCCTGCCTTAAGTGTTTGACCCTTGCCACCTGATGGTCTGGCACACCGATCGTCTCGTTTCTTCATTTGCTCTTTTTGCGAAGCAGTTTACCCACAACGTTTAGGATAATATTATCATTTTGAGCCTCTTTATCTTGATTTTCAGCCTCTCTTGATCCCTTGAACTCCACTCCTGTGCCCTGTTTCTTAGTTGGTCATTATTCAAGTCAGGAGAGTAATTTGCTTGTCCATTTGGGAAGCTCATCCTTTATCCCTGGGGGTATACTGTGTAACTGAAGAACTTTTTGTAGTGTCTTTGGGTATAAAGGTGCTAAAACCCTTGCTGCTTCAATTTCCACCCATTTGAGCTGTTTGATATCTTTTCAATGTGATTGTTCACCAGCCATTTTTTGGAAATCACTGTCCAATGATGGTAGAACTGGTATAATTATGTTATAGACACACTGATCCTCAACAATGCACCAGGAGTCATCGGGTAATCATCAGAATTGATCACCCAGGTCAGTTGTACTATCTTGTTTAGAAAATAATAAAAAAATTCAAATTTGCAAGACAATTAAGTAGTTTTTCAAAAATTAATTGACTTACTTTTGCAAAGAACTCTGGCATTTAAGGTAAGATGCTGATGATTGATTTTGCTGATATTGGGCATCAGGATAGTCTACATCTGAGTAGCATAACATACCAGGAACACAAGCCACTAGGATGCTTAACTAAATATTTATCACAGGTGTTCCAACAAGTGTTAATTATATAACGCTCGGTCAGGAACATGTGTGAAAGTAGGTCTGTATCAGTCACAGAACCACTTTCAGCAAGAAAACACATCTGATAACATTATGACATCTTCAGCAAAACTTTGTCTCCTTGGTAATTGCTTCATAGTCACTGAATCTTCTGTGTTCTGTTCATGGCTAACATGAGCTATAAAGCTTTGTTTGTTTGTTTGTTTGTTTGTTTAGTCGTTCAGTTTTGTCCAACTTTTCTTGACCTCATGAACAATAGCATGCCAGGCCTTCCTAGATGCTGTCTATGGGGTTTTCTTGGCATGGATACTGGCGTTACTCCAGAGAACCATCTATGGGCAATTTGGGAACGCCAATTAGCCTAATCTGCATGTCTTTGGACTGTGGGAGGAAACCGGATAACCTGGGAGAAAGCAACCAAGAACAGGGAGAACATGCAAACTCCATGCACACAGACTGATGCGGGAATCGAACTCAGGACCTGGCAGTGCAACCCTAGTGCAAATCATTAAGCCACTGTGTCGAAAAAGGGAAATAAAAGGGAAGAAGGGAAGGAAAGGTGTGCACGTGCAGGTCTGGTGGGCGGTGCCCTGCTGGCATGCGGTCACAGGCTGGTGAGCGGTGGTGGCGGGCAAAGTGGTGTGTGCTAGCGGCTGTCCTTGCCACAGTGATCAAAGGGCCGAATACCATTCACGACTTTAAAGTCCATGGTTAAATGTATATTAGACGACTATAAACCGTAGAAAAAACTATTAAAATCCTTAAAATATACAGTATAATGAGTGCAATCCCGTACAACCAATAATGTTACTACCGTATTTTTTACGTAAATTTCTGGCAACCTCAGCTGCCAGTTTTTTACCGTAAACTGTTTTAATATAACGTAAATTAGACGGCTATAAACCGTAGAAAAAAAATATTAAAATCCGTAAAATATACAGTATAATGAGTGCAATCCCGTACAACCAATAATGTTGCTACCGTATTTTTTACGTAAATTTCTGGCAACCTCAGCTGCCAGTTTTTTACCGTAAACTGTTTTAATATAACGTAAATTAGACGGCTATAAACCGTATAAAAAAAATATTAAAATCCGTAAAATATACAGTATAATGAGTGCAATCCTGTACAACCAATAACGTTGCTACCGTATTTTTTATGGTAAATTTCTGGCAAAATTATGTTTTTTTACCGTTAAATTTACGGTTTATTTTTTACAGAGCTGATATTTTCTGATTTTTAAACTCTATTAACAAAGGTTTAGTAAAATATAAACTTATGCTTCAGTATATTAGTAACAAATACCATCTCTGAGAGTTTATATGTTACATCCATAACTTTTTTATATTTTACTGTAATAAACCATATTTTAATATGTTTTTAACTTAAATTTAAGGTCTTACTTTGTAAAACTGTAAATTCTACGGTTATCCCAAGTTTTGTGAAATACGGTTTTATTCTGTAGCATTTATACGGTATTTTACTGTTAAAATTATGGACATTTTTTAACAGTGTGTCTAAAACATGTAGAGACTCTTGATCCATATAAACAAGAGATTAAGTGGTTATGATGCTTTTATAAGTTTTCCATCTCATAATTAAACGTAGAAGCACAGTTTATGATAATGATTTATGAGTGTGTGCTTCATAAAAAGTGTTACTAAAACGTGTTCGGATGCCGCAGTAAACACTGTGCTGATGTCCAGATGGTGTGAGCTTGAAACAAGCAGCTACAGGGGTGAAACAAAGCCAGCAATAAAGTAGTGTGTAGGTTGTCGGTGATTGTGTGTGTGTGTGTGTGTGTGTGTGTGTGTGTGTCTACTCGCCTCACACTCACACACAGCTGCTCCTCTCTAATTACCTGCGCTTAACTCAGTGCTACCAGCAGAAAGCTTAAATATGTCTCGAATCTGATCCCCAACTGCTCCGATTTCCATCTGCACTCGGTGTGAAGATTCAGAACCACTCGGATGTTGTTGATGATTACGCCGAGGCTTTGCTAAGCAGCTTCTGCTAAACGGACATTTTGCAGCATGGTGCATTTACAAGAAGCTGACAACAAATTCGCTTGTGTTAAGCTGCTGACATGAGAGTGGAAAAAATATTATTTGTTTCCTGTGGAGAAAATATGCCGATACAAAAAGGAGAGAAAAAAAAACAAAACAAAACTGTAAGGACAGAGCAATAACAGGAAACCGCAGGAAATCTCACTTCAGATAATTTGTTTTGAAGATGTTTTGTTTTGTTTCAAACGTCCAACCTCCTCAGGGTTGTGGGGTCGATCCTGAACTCGGATTACTGTGTATAATTGTACTGTACATCATGTTTCTGTCTGGGTTTTCTGTTCTTACTGTCCTGCACCTTCAGCGAGTGGGACGTCTGATTCTTGAAGATCGTTGATAATTTGTCACCAACTTGAGGAAGAGACGCATCTGTCTGTGCGAACTGTACACACAATCATTCACCAACACCACTTGTACATTACAGGAACATGGCTGGGAGTTATTGCCACATCCCCCGTACAGTCCTGACCTCACTCCAAGACATTTCCAGATGTTCCAGTGTTTCAGTTTTTACTCTCATAACTGTGTTCTGTTATTCTGCACATCTGTATACAAATAAAAAAATATAAACTAAATTAATAATGGTATTTTAATTAAAAAATTTTTTTTTGAGATAAAGTGTTTAAAGTAGATTTTCAAGTGCTGTAGATTTTGTGCTATTATTATTATTATTATTATTATTATTAATTCATTTATTTAAATATTTATTTGTGATGCACCTCGCCTATTTTTAAAATGCCTTTTACCTTTACAGTTCGTGTGAAGCACAATTTGCAATGTATAATTCGCTTGCACTAAAAATAACCTAACAGAAGTCACTTACTCACAGCTGCAGCACCACACACCCTCTGGATCCAACAGAAAACAGCAGCTGTGACTCGTGCAGGCGTCAGTTTCAGACTTTTATTTTCCTCCCCATCACTTCCCGGCTCTCCAGATGGACCTGAATAATAAAAACGGCTTCCCCTTCGGCTCTCAGCATCTTCAATCCACTCGACGTCCAGCTTACTGATGGCTTTCAGCTTCATCTTGCTTGTAATTACTCACGGAGCAGATAAATAGATGGTTCCATTATCAGGTTTATCATCATGTGCACGGGCCAAAGGCTCCGGGCAATTTCATGCCCCGGGTATTTATCAGGCTTAACCCCTAGACATGGAGAGTGTGGCTATAGCTGAAACAGATTTTTTTTTTAAACATGTCCACATGTAGTTTTTGAAAGGAGTTACAGTTTGGTGTTGCTATAACGCATCTCCTGGTATCCTGAAGCTTGTGTGACTAAAATAGTTTTAGAGCAAAACGGGCTGATTTAAGGTTGGGCACTGAAACAAGTTTGCTTGCTTACAATCTCTCTCTCTCTCTTTCTCTCTCTCTCTCTCTCTCTCTCTTTCTCCTCTGTGTTTAGTATTTCCTACTGAAGGATGCATTCTTCATGGGGATTGGCACCTCATGACTGGCATCACTGGTTTTGAATCATGAAAATAAAAAAGCGCTGGCTGCAGTGACAGCATGTTCACACTCATTACATCAGTCTCTCTGAACAGCCATCACCTCGTCATATATTGCAGTTTTAGCAATATTTTTATTTTAGCATAAATTTAAAATTTTAAAAAGGCAGGGTGAGGTGTGTAAAGTCAGCTTGTGTTTGATTTAAGCACAAAAATAAAACATAAGGATTAGGGGTTCAAATCGGGCCCCTGTTCTGTGTGTGTGCATGAAGTTCCCATTTTGGTGTGTTTCCTCCAGGTACTTTGGTTTCCTCACACAGTCCAATGACATTTAGTGTATTCTGATTGGGGTTTCCAAATTGTCCATAGAGTATTATTGTGTGTGTGTGTGTGTGTGTGTGTGTGTCCTTGTGCCCTACAATAGGGTGATGCTCCATCCAGTGTGTGCCTTTCCTGGTGCCCTGAGTTCCCTGGGACAACCTTACAAAGGAGAGATAAAGAGTACAGACAATTGGATGGATGGACAGATGGATGGACACCAAAGACAAAACAGGATATACATTTACAAAAATGTTCAAGGGCTAATCCACAACAGATGTATTCCACAGTAAACACTGACAGGAGAGTAGTGTGGTGGAGTTAGGGCTTGCAAGAAGGAAAGGGCCAAAATAAATGCACATGGCAATTGTTGCCATGGAAACTGCACATGGACTGTGTTAGACTTTAAACTTTGTATACAGAAGCTTTACGCTCTTTTACCTTACATTGCATCTATACAGTATGCTAGTTGCTCACCTGTACTTCACAGTACGTATTTGTGGGGGTGTCCAGTACATAACAACTACAAGTCCTGTCCAAGCAGGACTTCTGATTGTGGAGAATAACAGAACTGAGCTCTGATTCGGTGTGCAGTTCGCACAGGCAGATGTGTTTCTTATGCAAGTCAGTCACACGTTATCTGTGGCTTTCCAAGAATCAGGTTACACTTGCTGTGTAGTGTAGTGTAGCAAGTGGAGGTAATAAAGGGGATGGTGGCTCAGGCGACTAAGGTTTGATTCTATGATTTGAGCCCCCACTGTCAATGGGTTGCCACACCCCAGAGCACTCAGCCACTGTTCCATGCCCAGTTATAAAAATAGGAGGGTTGTGTCCAAAAGGGCATCTGGCTTAAAACCTGTGCCAAGTTATGAGCGGATTGGATGGCCTGCTCTGGTGACCCCTTGGTGGGAGCAGCCAAAAGAAAGGCGTTCCACTTGCTGAATGCTGAACGTGGGCTCCGAGCCACCTCGGCCAGGATCGTCATTCACGGACGTACGGCCTTCTTTTTTGTTTGCACCTTTCAAAATCTTGGTTTGACTTGACCACATAATATAATATGCCTTGCCATATAATATGCCTTGATATTTTTCAACGCTAATCCTAAACCCATACATTTATATAAAATTATATTTTGAGAACCGAGCAACCCCTGCAAAAGTTTGAAAAAAGTTCTTATTAATCCCCTTGACTTGATCTTATTATAATTCTGCACAGTGTGAGGAACATGTCAGTCTCAGTTCAAGATCTTGGCAGATTTTTTTTCTTTTGAACAAAGATAAAAGAAATGAAGAGCATTCTCAGCACTTCGGTTAATTGCATTTTACAAACATGTCCATCCTGGGTGTTTCATTTCTCCTCTGAGACAGTATTCAATGAGACAGAACAAAGGGAAAGACTCACAGACTGGTGAAAAGAGAAGAACTTCGATCTCAATAAAGCTGAAAGGCACCACAGGAACAGAGTCGCGTTTTGATGTTGGAAGAGGACGGGGATGAGGCATTCATGTTTTTGAATGTGTTTTGAAGGATGACTGATTCCAGACTTTTCAGCCTTGCGTTCACACCGGCAGAGACTCAATGTGACAGGACAAAGCAGACACAAGTCTTTCATTTTCATTGAGTTTTGGTGACCTAAAAAAAAATGAAGCAGTATTTATGCATGTTTAGTGGGTGAGGCCAGTGAAAAACAAAAAGAAAAAAGTGCCATTACTCTTTCACAAATCACTTAAGACGGGATAACAACCGCTTCGCTTAGTGTCCACATGGATGTTGATTATTTTCCTCTTCAAGCACAGCTTATATGTTTTATTGCTTCCCTCGGCTGTTTCTTTGGTGATTACAAGCTGCATATAATGAAGGCCGGTTCCAGTGATGGCTGATTAATATGCCCTGCGTGTGATTATTTAATTGCAGCTCCTACAGTAAACAGTAATTAGTCCAATTGGTGTGTAATGAAAGTAAGGTGCAAGAATTATAGACACACAGAAACAAGCATGAAATCGCTGATGAAGATGTATATAGTCTAGAATGTTGGGCCTTATTACTATCCAGAGCACACACAGATGGCATGTGTCCTTTTTATACAGTATCTGGCACGTACAGAGCCTTGAAAAAGTATTCACACCCCTTGAACCTTTCAACATTTTGTCACATTACAACCACAAATGTAAATGTGTTTTTTTTTTTTTTTTAAGATTTTATATGTTAGACCAACACAAAGTAGCACATAATTGTGAAGTGGAAGAAAATTATACATGGTTTTCAAAATCTGTGTGGTGTGCATTTGTATTCAGCCCCCCTTTGACTAAAATCCAGTGAAACCAATCGCCTTCAGAAGTCACCTAATTAGTAAATAGAGTCCACCAGTATAATTTAATCTCAGTATAAATACAGCTGTTCTGTAAAGTTTTGTTTGAGAACATTAGTGAACAAACACCATCATGAAGCCCAAGCAACACACCAGACAGGTCAGGGATAAAGTTGTGGAGAGCTTTAAAGCAAACCTACCAAGACATGGCTGTCCACCTAAATTGACTGGTTGGGCGAGGACAGCAGTAATCAGAGACGCATCCAAGAGGCCCATGGTAACTCTAGAGGAGCTGCAGAGATCCACAGCTCAGGTGGTAGAATCTGTCCACAGGACAGAGTCGTGCGCTCCACAAATCTGGCCTTTATGGAAGAGTTTTAAGAAGAAAGCCATAAGAAGTCCCATTTGCAGTTTGTGACAAGCAATTTGAAAGGCACAATAAACATGTGGAAGAAGGAACTTTTTGGCCTAAATGCAAAATGTTCTAGGGAGGAACACTGTGCAGGGTGGTGGCAGCATCATGTTGGGGGTATGCTTTTCTTCAACAGGGACAGGGAAGCTGGTTGGAGTTGATGGGGAGATGGATGGAGCCAAATACAGGGCAATCTTAGAAGAAAACCATTAGAGTCTGCAAAAGACCTGAGACTGGAGTGGAGGTTCACCTTCCAGCAGAAGAAACGACCCTAAACATACAGCCGATGGTTTAGATCAACGCATATTCATGCGTTAAAATGTTCTAGTCAATGTCCAGACCTAAATCCAATTAAGAATGTGTGGCAAGACTTGAAAATTGCTGTTCACAGATGCTCTCTATCCAATCTGAGCTATTTTGCAAAAAAGAAATGACCAAAATTGAGAGACATACATCAAAAGACTTGCTGCTGTAATTACAGGCTACAAAGTATTGACTCAGGGAGGCTGAATACAAATGCGTGCCCACTTTTTAGATTTTAATAAAAAAAAAAAAAAAACATTTAACACTGTTCTTCCACTTCACAAATATGTGCGACTTTGTGTTGGTCTATCACATAAAATCCCAAATAAAATACGTTTACGTTTGTGGTTGTAACATGACAAAAAGTGGAAAAGTTCGAGGGGCATGAATACTTTTGCAAGGCATAGTATATGACGCATAACTATACAAAATATAACTTTTTGGAATGAACAAATTTGTACAAGAATTTGATTTGCATTAAATTCTGTCAGTACTGCAGTTAAAAAGCAAAACAACAACAACAACAACAACAACAACAACAAAAAACACCTCTAGTATGCATATACTTAATTAGATTCGATTTTAGCGTACATTTTATTTCTAATTTGTTGAGGTGATAAAATAAAAACAAGGCTGTAAAATGCTAACGGTTAGTGTAACAGACCCAGACATGAAATCTTGACTTTTATATAAAGTCCTTGTCCAAAATACAGACAACATGAACTCTTACTGATAATACAGTATCTACCATCAACTGAATCTCCTAGATAATGTTGTTATAAGCTACGGTTGTAATGTTGTATCACGCTCAAGTAATTGGTTACAGGAAGTGCATCAGTGGTACTCAGGAGAGGTACTGTAGCCTTCTGCTGGCTAGCGGCTGTCATAGTTTGCGCTTGTACATTACGATGAATGCAGCTATAACTGGCAACATGCTGTACTTCTGTGTACAAAACCATTTCTGCCAATTGAGTTAATCATAAAGAAATTGCATAAAGCAATCTGAACAAATAAGAGCAACAGGGATGGATTGCATTTTATTTTTTTGACAAAAGGTAAGAACGCTAGCCCTTTCGCTAATGTTAAAGTGTAACACTTTTCTCTTTCAGCTTTGTAAATCATTTTTAAATCACCATGATCCACTCATAGTCTGTACAAAGTGGGATTTGAAAGCATTCGGATTTATATGCTTAATGAACACGATGTTATTTCACCGCAAATCATCTCTCAGGAATGTTCTTGTGTTGGCCTTGAGACGTCAACATCTTTTATTCTATACTCCATTTGTATTCAGGGTCTGCAAATGTCTAATAGCTACGCATCAGACATCACTTTGCATGAAGTTCCTTTAGCATGTCAATGATTTCATCCCTCTTTTAATCTTGGTCCTGCTTTGCAAGCGCAGCACGGGCAGGTGAGGAGAAGGTTTGCTGTATATCTTGGTGATTGCTCGTTTTTCATGGCCTGGATGAAGGATTTTACACTTGAAGGCTGATGCTGTGATGTGTCTGACAGCGTCCTTGTTGTAGCTGCTGATAAAATGGGGACAAGAACAATAATCTTCGCTCGACAGAAAGACAGACATTTTTTTGATAAAGTATACGCACCAAACCACAGCAACTTGCCGGGGCTAGAGTTTAAACAGATGACCTTCTAATGTGTAACCCAAAGCTGGAAACAAATGTAGTACAAAATGTACTTGTTCTGGTTCAAGTTAGCATATAAGGTCATGGCCATTGTCAATCCTGCTAAAACCAGTAGCTCTCCCTCTGTGTATTGCATTTTCTGGTAGCTCAGCATAATCCAATGGAGTGCTTTAACTGATTAATTCTTTATATATAGTAAAACAATTCTGTAGAATAATAAAACAATATTATTTTGCTGTAAAATAAATGCTGTGTTTGTTTTTACTTGATGGAAGCTTTGAGGTCCCACTAGGAAGGTCAGGAAATCAATAGAGCTTCAGATTACAGCTTTGGAAATATGGTTTAAATTCCACTTGTGCCACTGGGGAGTCTCTGGCCGGACGTCTGGGGGATGCTGGGGTGTCTGGCAAGATATCCTGTTGGGTGCTGTGGATTTCAAGGTGGGGCCTCCAATGGATCCAACTTATTTGTTGAGCAAATCCCATGGGCAATCTGAGGGTTGGGATCTGAGGATTTTGGAGGCCTGGTCGGCAGCCTTAGGCTCTTTGCTTGCTGGACCCTGTGTGTGGTGGGCTGTGGTACACTGGATGTTCTGGTGCCTTTCTATCATGCCTCAAACAATTTTTTCGGATTTCTGTAATATGTTAATGTCATGTGGTGTTAATGTTATAGTCAACAGTGTATATTATAGTGTATCAGCAAACAGCAAGCATAGTCATGTGGACAAATTATTATGACTGAAGGTGAGTATTAAATTTGTCAAAAATTTTTTTTGTTTTTATTAGTTGAAGACAAAATAATGCACAGAAACCTTTTGTAAATCAATATCTTAGAGTCAGCACTTGTGTGTAATGTGATATTTTACAAATATTTCAGATTTATTGTTATTATCCAAATCCCTTCCCCAAATGTGTCAATGTTTCTTTGTACATTAACACAAGGTAACTTTAAAAAAAAACACAAAAACAAAAAAAAAACACTGTATTTGTGGGTGGATATTGCACAGTACAAAAATGCAGTTACTAGGAGAAAAAAAATGCTATAAACAGTCATATATGGGAGTGCACTTTTAGAGACATTTATTATTTTATATAAAAACATCCTACAGCACCTTTTCTTATTATTTACAGCATTATCCAAAGCGACTTACATTTCATCTCACTATGCATCTGAGCAGTTGAGGGACTTGCTCAAGGGCCCAAAAGTGGCGAGAGGTGGTGCTGGGTTTTGAACCTGGGGCCTCTGAATCAGTAGTCCAGCACCTTAACCACTGAGCTACTTCTGCCTCGACTATGATTATTTTTTTTTTTTATCATATAGTAAGGAACTGAGTGTTCGAGAAAATAATCATCACATGGAGAAATCCATTACATGTGAAGTAAGAGTGCTTCAAACAGTGCAGTAGTTCATCATTAAGATCCTGGATCGTATGGAGAAAGCGAGTTCAACATCGTACGCAGGAGATGTTATTGTCGTCATTGTTATAACAGGTTTTTTAAGAGAACAAATAGAGGTATCTGTGCAAGCGACTCAATCCCCTCACACTTTTAGCCCTCTACACACCAACTGTCATTGACCTTAATCACTCATTTATCTAAGTGTTCAGTGCTCTGATGGAGTGAATGTAAAGAACAGTGAAGAGAGCCAATGACCTGAGAGCCACTTTGGTGAAACAGAGAGAATGGCATCCGGTCGCTCTCAGCTGAGCTTTTTATCCATGTGTACTGATGTGTGTCCGATGCGGATTGCTTTCGAGGGGCCACTTAACACACAGATTGAGGTGTATTACTATCACATTGCTCCACTTGCAGCAAAGTGAGAGAAAACTGCATAGTCAAGAGAGGATAAATGACAAATACACCAAGAGTTACTTGAAGGTCTGGTTGTCTGGGGTAAAGTTTTGGGGCTTTCAACAGTTTTTCTTTGCTATAGTACATTGATCATGTTTATGTGTAAGCTAGCTCTCTGTTCTGATATTATAACTGAGAAATCGACGCATGAATGTAATGAGAGCTAACATTAGGTACATTTCATAATGATGTATTCACTCTATGACTTTATAGAACACTCAGAGTAGTGTGGTAAGGTTATGAAAGTCACTCCTTTCTTAAATAAACTGCACAGACTGAATAAAGAGCGCGTTTTCAGATGTGAGACTTACCGCAGGTGTCAGGCCTACTGTAGATGGGAATCAGGGTACATTAGTACATTCACTGCTTATACATACATTCTCTCCATCCATCAATACATTCAAGTTGGCATGGATGGTTTGATTTGTACCCCAAACCCTGGATGTATCAGTGCTAACCATTAAGTCACCATGTCACCATATCTTTGCTTAAAATTTGGATTAGTCAATGACAGGTTGATAGCAATGTACTGCAGATATCTCAAGAAGCATCGACTCAAAGCTCTTAAGGTTCATTACAACACAAATCATGATGCCAAATATTGTGTAATGTACAGTAGGTTCCTCTTGTGCCACCTAAAGAGCTCGGCATGACGTCATGACATCACAAAACCTCTTGGGTTTGCTGTGATTGTCAATTACCAGGATGTTGGCAGCGGACCTTTGGGTGCTGTGGTTTGAGGGGTGGGGTCTCAGCGGATCAGAAATGTTTGTCCAGCGCATCACATGGGTGCGTGATCAGATTGGCTTCTGAAAAGTTTGGAGGCTGGGTTGCCAGATTGGGCTCTTTGCCTGCTGGGCCCTGCGTGGCAGGCTGTGGTGCATTGGGTGTTCTGTGCCTTTCTATCATAGCCAGCATTGGCTTTTTTTCCACACTTTGTGTTTTTCTCCCCGTGTTGGACCCCGTAGGATCATCCGCCTTGGAGGCCCATGATCCTGTGACCAATTTACAGGTATATAATTGCTAATCAATGTTAATGTGTTAATGATTTGTGTATGTGTTAACTGCATGAACATGAACGTGTCCATGACTGGACCAGTTCATGAACATGTCCATAATCAGTTGGCCAACATTTTAGACTCAGTAAAGGTTTATTCTCTTTATTTAATGAAAACAGGGAACAACAGGAGTTAATGGCACCATGTGGTTTACAGAATGTATACGGTTATACTGTAGATTGTTACTATGTAGGTTACTTTAACATATCAGTATTAGTATCAGTACTGTATAGATTCTATTCTATGGAAAAATGGTACTGATGCGTCCCTAATGAAATTACTTCCTCCACTTTTAAGCTTGTGGTGTGTGTGTGTGTGTGTGTGTGTGTGTGTGTGTGTGTGTGTGTGTGTGTGTGTATGCCTGTCTTGTTAGAGGACGATGGTTATTCATGCTTGACAGGAAACAATGAAACACTGTGTCTGTCTATTGAAAATTGGTGTAACAATCTTATTAGCAAGTGGGAAATTCAATTCAGTGACTTTACCAAGTGAAGCAAAAGGACAAAGGAAAAAAAGACAGTCTTCTTCTCTCTGAGATTAACTGTATCTTTGAATTATTAATAGACTACAATAACAGGTCTTAGGGTGTAAGTGTTTATTCTCTTAACCATACATTTTTGACCTGTCCTGACCCAGTAAGGGTGTTATTGCAGGTATGATGTACAGTATGTGCTTCCCAGGAAGATGCGGGTCTCTAATAATTATTAGAGTCAATGTTGAAGTACGCAGAGAGAGAGAGAAATGATAAATTATGGTAATGCAATACTGTATCCAGAAATAAAAAAATAAATCAAATCAAGAATATGACACAAGGCTAATTAGAGCAGAAATAATAATAATAAAAAAAAGAAATAACAAATACCCCCATCATAAAAGCCAAGGTTAATGAGAAAAGCACAAAAATATTGAATATCATTATGAAATTCTAACGACTCTTTAACCAAAGATTAATTAACTTCATTACACTGAAATACTTGGATGATCGATAGCTGGATATGTGCCTATATTTTAGTGTTTTTTTTTTTTTTTTTTTTGCCAATCTCTAAAAATATGCTTAATGGGTCTGTGGCCGTTACTTGCATCAGACTCCAAAGCACGGTTTATTAGCAGGAGACCATGTGAGCTAGTGAAATCTTAGTGATTATATATATATATATATATATATATATATATATATATATATATATATATAGCGTATGTTTTTCTCTCCTAATGAGATACATCTTTAAAATATCGATACTGCTACTGCTAGTCTCTTGTTTTACTCCTACAGCTTCTCTTCCAGCTGCAGCTCCTGCTCTCACCAGCACTGGTTTCAGGAGTCATGTAATGGTGTCAAAAGAAAATTAAACAGCGAGATAATGCTACACCTGTGATGGATTGGCCCCCAGTCCGGGGTGTACCCCTCCTCATGCCTGAAGTCTCCTGGGATAACCTCCCTGTGACCCTGTAACAGGATAAGTGGTATAGAAGGTGAATGAATGAATGAATGCTTCAACACCTGAGAGGCGCCGTGTCCGGTTGTGTCTGCGACGTCCCATTATCAGATCAGGATTTATAAACTTTACTATAAGCTCCGGAGACCATGGATGTCATGTGTTCTGTGAATGCGACGTGCATGCTATAAATAAAGGTTAATCTTCTGATGCAATTGTAACATTGCTTTGAGGTCATGCATTAAACGTTATTGTAACAATGATTTCCTAATGTTATATTTTGGGTAAATTTTAATGTCACAACTTAATCAGACCTGTACAACAACACCATACAATGGTAAGGTCCCGGCATTAAACATTAAAGACCCGGCATTTTATCACAACGTCAGCGACGCAGCATGGAAGGAAATACAGAATGAATTGCAGCGTTTTATATATATATATAAAATATATGTTGAGTTCATTAATCATCATAAAAAGATGAAACGATCCCATGCTTCCCATTCAAGCAAAAGCTGATTGATGATGTATGAACTCATTTTCTTTCATCTCTGGTCTTTTGTTAAAGGATCCTTGTGTTATCATAATATCTGCCATGGAGGACACACGCTATTACACACTCTGTTGTAGAATTCACCCCAGACTTGTTACAATAACCTCACACAGTGTGATCAGTAATAAGATTAATTAGGAAGTAATCAAGATTAAAAAACAATCACGTGCTGAAATAAAGCTGCACTGCTGGAAGATCTGAGCTTGGTGAGAACCTTCGACTCCTCCAGCATGCCGTTCCAGACTTCTACCACGAATGATGATGAAATGCGTAGTAATATGGAAGAATGATGGCACCGGTTGTATGTGTGTTGATTAACAGCCCTAATAAACTCTGAGATGTGAGCGAGCTACACGTTTTTACAAACACCAGCCATCCTGATTATTCATTCAGCACAAATGTCTATTTTTTTATATCATCATATACAAAGGTAGGATGTTTTCCACATGCTGTTAACCTCATAAAAAGGCGGCCGAACAAACGGCCGCCTCCTGCAGCGAGAAATGTATTAAAATCACCTGGAATATAACTTTAGACGGCGGTGCGCTGAGCTAAACGAGCTCTCAGCCACAATCATGAGTTTCCCACACAGATCGTGATGAGCAATAACGCTCGGCATATTCCCATGGCATGTATACACACCCACTCTGAATTTCACACAAATGTCAGTGCGTTTGCCTGAGCAGCTCAGAGCCTCTGCTTGTTCCGGTAATGCATGACATTACACACCATCTGCTGGCTACGACTCTCACATTCTTGCCATCCCATCATCTCAGCCAAACAGCCTATTTAAAGTGACATGTAATTCAGCACGAGGGTGGCCCGCAGAAATGAGAGTGCGAGCGAGATTCTCCTCCTGCGCTCATTGGGAAAGATAGATGACTCTTGTTTACCGCGGCGGCTTCTGAGCTAGAAACACTGCGTAAGCACAAAGCATCGAGGATTGAACCCTCGTGTTCCGTTGGGAAAGATGGAAAGAGGGTACAAACTTTAAGAAAGGCGGGGGATTGACTGCTCGTGTGTGTCCTAGCCTAGAACTAAGAAGTGTGTGATCGTGTTGCTGAGAAATGAAACCTAAAGCACTAAAGGAATTTTAGCTTGTGATTAATGTATATATATATATATATATATATATATATATATATTTTTTTTTTAAAGATTTTAAGATTTTCAAACTGTAAAATAAAAAATTTTAAATAATAATTACCAAAGACTGATTTGTCATTTAGCAGAAATGGACATTTTATTAGTGCACTATTGCTTTATTACTATTGTTTTATTTCAAATACAGGTGGACAAGGTTAAAGGTTTAAGCAGAAAATCACCATGCAAGGTAAAACTACAGGCAAAACCCAGAGAACCAGAAACGAGATCAACACACATACAAGATGCAATATAGATATATAAGGACACGTTCAAGACTCTAACCATCTACAGTACTGTACAAAATCTGGCACACTGCTTTATTTCTCATATTTGGCTTCCAGACTCTTTTGTCTTATTAAGGTAGTCTTGAGCAGTGGTTCCCAAACTGGGGGTCGCGAGAGGGATTAAAAAAAAAATTTGTGATTATAATACAGACTTTTCAGTATTACAAGTAAATGCTATAAATAAATATTTTCTGATTTGTAAAGATATTACTGATTGAGTGTTAAAAAAAAAAATTTCCCCACTCAAAGATATGACATCACTGTGCAGCGACTGGATCACTAGTTGTTGCTACAGCGCACAACTGCACGTGAAAACCGCAACTGCCGAGATGGTTAAATTTGTTATTTGCAAATCTAAAAATGTTGAGGAAATTGTGGACAGTTTGCCTGAGTCATCGGAACCATGTACATCGACCAAGCAAAAG
>JAQMYJ010000036.1:30800468-30820100 GCA_030014305.1 Clarias laeviceps | reverse complement strand
CCTCTTCACCTCCTTTCCACACTCTCCGTTGCTCTGGACCGTTGACCCTAAGTACTTAAAGTCCTGCACCTTCTTTATCTCTGCTCACTGTAGCCTTACTGTTTCACTTAGGTTCCTCTCATTCACACATAACAGTAATAAAATAATGACACTCAGTATTTAACATTTTATTAATTTTATTAGTTTTAAAGTTACAGTAGCTAGTAGGTTTTTATTGAGCATCCTGGAGACTACCCCACCGTTTTTCGTGTACCTTGGTCACAATTACTTCTTTTTATTTAACTGCATGTTTTACATCTGAAATTATTACCCAATTATACCTAATTAGTTTCAAGTTGTAAATTGTTAGCAAGTTGTTAGTTACAAAACAAAACAAAACAAAAACAAAGTTGAAATGTTTGATGGGTTAACTGAAAAGTTACTTTCTGAACTGAAACATTTTTTTTTTTGCTTCATTAAGTAGCTTGCTCATATGCTATTAAGTGTCTCTCTTTCTTTCTCTCTCTCTCTTATTCTCTGTCCTGTAACGGGTTGCAGGAGACCTGGAGCCAATCCCAGGGGATTCGAGGCACTAGGTGAGGTACAACTTGTTTTATGTTAAGACTGTGTGTGTGTGTGTGTGTGTGTGTGTGTGAGTGAGAGAGAGAGAGAGAGCCAGTGTGTGCGCCCATGCCTTGCGATGGGTTGGCACTCTATCCAGGGATGTCCTCTGCCTTGAGCCCAGAGCTCCATGAGATATGTGGCATTCATAATGCATTCATAACCATTCAAGGCCCGACTTTATTTCTCCCTCACAAATCGACAACCTTTAACTTTAAGGACAAGGACATCTTTTATAAATCATGGAGCTGATATGGAAAAGGTTATATCGCACTGTTTCAAAAAAAAAAATTCCAACACATACAGTAATAACTCTAAGACCAGGATTATACCTGACTATCTCTAGTTTACAAAAAGGAGGTTTTCTGTGTTTCTAAAGTAAATATTAGGGATTGTGTTAGAGTAAATTAGTGTAGTACAAGAGCAGAAACATTATGGATATTGAAATGTTTACAGTCTTCTACACCACAATCCTTGATTCTGACTGGTTACACGGTGCTATAACAGCACCTCACATAGCAGTCCAGCTGAAAATCTTGGGCTTCTAATATATTATGCTTTCTGAAGCAAGTTACAGTCTGCTTAGGGCTTGTAAGGCAGACACTTCACAAGAACGGATTGAAATTATTCTTTCAGTTGATACAGAAGCACCAATAAGTCTAGTCCTAGTCTAGTTACTAATCCATTAGCATTAAATATATTTCAAAGATGAAGGAAACGATTACAGATATTTGACCTTGCTGTGACCTTTCATCCTTTTGTTACAGTAACATTTACATGTAAATCTTGCAAACATTCGACCACTGATTCCTGAGAGATCGAATATCAGACACAGGCATATACAGCAGTACAATCAGAAAACATAATGGCATACAAAGAAAGGAAAAAAATAAGCGTCCAGTAAGAAGCATTAGTGCAAACACACACACACACACACACACACACACACACACTGTGCTTTCATCCAGAAATGGGAACAAGTAATTCAAATAAGATGCTTCACAGTTTTCAAAGATCTTTACTTCAAACTTCCAGCTATTCACTAAAAGCTTTTATGTCACAAAAACTGCACCAAATGTACCAAATGCATTGATTTCACTTGGAGTCAAAACTAGAGGTAGTTTTCTGGCAGAATTTACAGGCACAGACACACACACACACACACACAGTGTCACACAATCTCAGCATTTCTCTCAAAGCTCAGAGCTGGAAGCCTGGGAGTAACATCAAAGAGCTCAGATACACATTTCCTTATGATATTATATGGGCCAACACATGCACACACACACACACAGTAAATAAAAGTTGGTGACCATGTAAGGTCAAATTATTTTTCTCAGCAGGCATAACAAAAGATGAAGAAGAAGTTGCTTGGTTAGGAGTGTGCTCTGCCGAGTGAAAACAAAGCAGCGCCTCTGAACCTGCACTAATGAGCACCAGTTGTGACTCACGCTCACCAAACTTTTCAAAGTTTAATGAATCTACTGTATACCAGGTTTAATTTTCTCTTGCTACTTGGCGGGAAGGACAAAAGGACACAATCCAGGAGGTAAACAAGTGGCAAAACAAGTCATTATCATCCCAAAGAGCAGGCCATCTATGTTTCCTAGTAATAGAAAGGTACAGCTGGAGACACACGTGTAAAAATGTTCTACAGGAATGTGACTAAATACAAATATTTTTACTTTATACACAAATTATGCTGGTCAGAACAAACATATAATGGTCTAACCAGATACAAATATGAATGCTAGGGGACAGTCTAAGAGGATCTTTAAATATGATTGGTGCTATCAGGTGACCAATCAAAATGAGGAGAGGTGGAGTTTTAGGGCTTGTCCTGAGCCAGCCCCACCCTTTTTGTCTCTGATTTTCTAGTCCCTGTACCTGAGCAGTTTCAGAGGAATGTTTTTTTGTGATCTGAGTGGTTGGAACAGACGAGAGGGGAAATGAGTTCGCTGCTGAGGTAGGTACAGTTTTTAAATTTTATCTTTAATCACTTTGCAGCCTGTCACAGGAAACCATTTGTTCCTAAACCTTTAATTAATCTACATTATTAAAATTCTACTCAATACTACTCAGTACTACAGCAGTCAGATATCTTAAAAAGCTTGCAATGCTACATTAATTAACATGATCAAGTGCTGCAGGAAATTCTGGTTTGTAAAAAACATTGTGATGACATGACTTTGATGAAATGATGTTGGAACAACATTGACATAAGGACACAATGTTGCAAACACAACTTCAAATTAATACCAAAACCATGGCCTGAGTGGGATTCCAACTATGGTGACTAAACATGACAACAAGATCTACAAACCCCATATTACAGTAGAGTAATTTGGGATCTAAGATACATCTGATGGTAATATTTCTATAAGATAATGAAACACGGAAGCAACATTTCGACACCAAGAGATGTGTAACGTTTGCAGGAAACTGTTGTCTCCTTGTGTTAGAAATTTAAGAGACCAAGAATGTGGTCGGACAAGGTAGGGTACACCCTGGATGGCGTGCCAAGTCATCACACAGAATAAATATAAAACACACTTATAATCCTTGAGATGAGGCACAACAGTGCTGATCAATAAGCCACTGTGCCATTAAAATAATAATTGATGAAGTAGGATCAAGTTTAGGTGGCCTGTAGGTGGCCAAGGCCTAAACTCACAGATATAGAATACAAATTACATTTTCCCATGAATTCCCTTTGACAATTCCAATACTGGATATTGCATATCCAATAAAGGATTAAGGTAGTGATGGGTCGTTCATGAACGAGTAGTCTCAGAGAGTGATTTGTTAATTTTCTACTCGGCGCACATGCGCAAAGCATCGCAAAACCTCGGTAGGTTATGTACAGCAAACAGAAATTATTAGTTATCTTTGAGTCTTTTGTCCGAATTGTTCGTTCTTTTGTCACGTGACTCCCATAAACACTATGCAGTGCAATAGATTCAAAAGCAACGACTCTGACCAGAAGATATGAGAGGTGAACTGCTCATGCTGTTTATCATAGTATGTCCTTAGCTGCATTGAAATATTTTCATTACTGGAACTATAGCCAAAATTTGTGTATGTTGACGGGTTGGGGGTCTGTTTATTGAAAATGTAACATTTGATTTTTGTTTTCGATCAAAAAAACGAAATGAGCTAAATGACTCAAAATAAGATTTCATTTTGAGGAACGAGATTCAAAGAACCGAGGCACTAAAATGATCCAAACTTCACATCACTAGATAAAGGTAACAGAGGCCAACTTAACGACATAAAAAGCCAGTCAACCACATCTGTCATGAATCTGGTGCTGGTGTTAGATAGATGCAGAGGTAAGGAGCGAGTTTAAGTCCTTTTTTATTAAACAAAACATGAACAAAGGAAGTTGGCTTTCTGCTGGAACTTGTTACAAACAAAACATTCATCAAATTATAACTAACATACAGACTAGGGGCTTAAACAGACAAGGGACTAAACATACGAAACAGACTGGTATCAAAACATACTAGGGATTAAACAAACAAGGGACTAAACATACTAGACAGACTTGGCTAGGCCTACTAGCTGTTACACACACTAGCTGCTAAGCTTGATGGTAGCTAAACAGACTAAGATCTAAACAGACTAGGAGACTAAACTGACTAAGAGCTACGCAGGTTAGTATCTAAACATGTTAGTAGCTAAACAGACTACAACAGTACTTACACAAGGGAGACAAAACAGACTAAGAGACATTCTAACAACACCAACTTAACAGAACAGATGTAAAAACTTAACTAAACAGCTCCATAAAACAAATGCCAACTAAACAAAACCAACACAAAACCAATGCCCACTTGACATAACCAATGCTTGACACAGTTTCCCAGAATAAACTAAATAAAGAAACTAATGAGCTACCTCGGTTCAGGTGAGCGCTCTCATCACCTGACCGAGGAACATTCTGGGAAACTGAGTCCAAAAACAAAAAAATACACAAACTACACATACTCAGATTTCGGGTGCACAGCGCCCTCTATGCATGATCCCTTACAACATCTTTTTAAACAACCAATCATGCTGTATAATGCAACACTGTCAGAGGCTACAGCTCCTTCTCTGTTTTTTTCTGCATGCATGATTGTCGAGTACTTGTGTGATTGACTGGTGGTATTGGCTGTATGGCCATGTTCCACCCAGAGAACATGGCCAAATTTGCTTGCTTTGACTCCTGGCTATGGATAACTGTATCAGGATTGAGATTTAAACTCAATCTTTGGATGACAGCATCAGCGCTTTCTTCTTCCCCACTTGGGAACATCCATGATAGTGTCATTGCATTACAATTCCAGTGTATATAATTGTAAAATAAGTTCAATCTTAATTTTCCTTAATATTATTATTATTATTCCAAAGCCTAATATAAAACTTAGGTGTAAGTAGTGCTTGAATGTCCTCAAAAATCCCTAAATAAAAGCTCTGTCAGGAGGGAACCTCATCATGTGATCAAGGCTTTGGAATTTACAGCAAAGCGCAATCATTCCAAGATCTCATGAATTATGTATGCTATCAATGACAGGGGATTTTCTCTCACTTCAGTCTAGATCTGATGAAATGCTAATGCATTCTCACTATACTGATATGTACGTTGCATTTTCCTCTATTTGTAGACCTGATGTTCTACTTCTGTACTTACCATCTGCTGTTGGAGATGATCCTGCGTAGATGCTTCAAACATTTGAATTTCCTGAAAAACAGTTCACCCTGAATTCTCACCTTTTCATGTGAAGACTAAATTAGTCTGAGGCTTCATTATTTGGATTTGTTGCTTTACCACATTATGCCATATTTAAACAGAATTGGGAGTCTTGAACTCAAGTGTCAGGATGTTGTTTTCTGTCCTCACTGAAATTTGTGATTATTTAAGCTTGATACTCCCTGCTAAAAAAAAAAAAGCAGCACAGACCATCAGTAAAGTGACCAGCATTATAGCGCCATGATGCTGGTGCTGGTATGCTGGTCACATTACTGATGCTGGTCCCCAGCATACAAGCACCAAAACAAAACATATGCTGGTATAATTGTTGGTCAAGCTGATGACCAGCTATGTTGGTCTAAGGGTTTTTGGAATTTATTTAAGTGAATTCAATTGATTACTTTTTAAAAATATGCATGTATTGCCAGTGCATTTATATAAAAAATTGTGTTGTGTTTTTAGACAACCCTGCAGATATTTAATAAATGTAAAATAATGTATTTACATGTTTTCAGGAAATAGATTATTTCTTTTATTTCTTGTGTATGTAAATGCATTTAAAGATAACACTACATGGTCCATGTATTTACATCACACACTATTTTAAGTACTAGCTTTTAAAATACTAGATAATGAGCTAAACCACTATAACCAATTTTAAATAACAAAACCTTGCTGGTGGCCCAGTAATAGTAGCTATACCTTGTTGGTGAACTTATTAGCACAGTTGTTTACCAGCTAAACCAGCAGCAGACCGTCACTACCCAGCAAGAACAATGCTTGTGGTAAGGTTTCATCACTGTAGATATGCTGGTCTTCCATCAGTTATGCTGGTTCACCAGCTAAACCAGCATCAGACCAGCACTAACCAGTATTAACCAACACAGACCAGCATAAGAATCATGCTGGACTATGCTGGATTTTTCAGCAGGTCTATACCTTTATACTGTAATGATTTACAATCCTACTATCTGGTATTAGTTTCAAATTAATGCAAGTTTACTTTTGAGTTCCTCTCAAGAAACATCATAGTGGCTTTGTGGCTAGCACTGTCCTCTTGCACCTCCAGGTTCTGGTGCATGGGTTTTCTCCGGGTACTCCGGTTTCCTCCCACAGTCCAAAGTGTGTGAATGAGTGTGTGTGATCTGTGGCAGGGTGTACCCCGCCTCGTTCCCTAAGTCTCCTGGGATAGGTTCCAGGCCGGCTGTAACCCAGTATGCAGGATTAAGCAGATGAATGATGAATACAGTAAGTGAGTGAGTGAGTGAGTTCCTCTCAAGGTTTCTTCTTAATCATGTCATCTTAGGGCTTTGTTTTTCCCCATTGTCACCTCTGGCTGCTTTGGCAGTCCAAATCTGCATCTTTATGTCTGTAAAGCTGCTTCGAGACAATGCCTTTTATTTTTAATGTGCTATACAAATAAAATCAAATTGGACAGAATTGCATTTTTATTATTTTAAAACCCTCTGTAGTCACAAGATTAAAGATAAGTCAAGCTGTGAGAGTTCCTTCATTAAGGCTTCAAGTCTCCAGCTAGGAATCATTGAAAACAGTCGGTTAGTTGTTAATACGCTGACAGGGGCTTTGAAACAATAATTACATCAATATAACACATACTAAAACAGCAATTATGAACATTTATTGTTATTCGAAAACACCAGAAACAGTCACAGGACATCTGCTCTGACAATTCCTTTATCACAAGTTCCAATGCAGCACATATTCATTTTGTTAAGGCTAGTCCTACGCAGACGTTCGGCATCGTTACACAATCCTTTCATATCCATAAATGATTGAGAGTAATTGAACGCATTTCTTTAGGCAGTTCATAGAGGTTCTATGTAGTCTGATCTAAAAGATGCACAAGAAAATTCAGACCGAGTGTTAATGCACCGGTGGATGATGTAAGGTACAGAAGATAATGTAAGCTCCCATGAAATATGAATACTGCAGGGAACTAAATGATATATAGAGGCTAGCAGAGCTTCCAAAGATAGTAAGCTTAGCATTTGTATGAGGTTATTTGCTGTAAATAATGCCTTAAAGTGAATTATTTGATTTTTTTTTTGTGTGTGTGTGAGGAGCCAAACAGTACTAATATTAGAACAACTTGGGAGGGCTGGCAATATATTAATGCAGATGAACTTCTATGAAACTTTTATAAAAAGGCATGAAGATATGAAGGACTAGTACTCCGCATAAGCATTACCTTAAGCATTACTAACAACTAGTTATGTTATGCCTGATCCTGAAACTTTGAAGCACATTTTGGAGAAGTCTTACGCCTATGCTTGTACGTACTATATAAAGGAGAGGTGTGGGCATCACTGTTGTTGTATGAAGCTTCACTCTGGAATCCAAACCGATTCAATTTGGGGAATTTGTCAAGAAGTCTGAATGTAAATGTGTGTAATGTAGAAGAGCAAATTACTAGAGAGGCTTTGTGTCACAGTGTTGTGATGGAGCAATCATCTGCAAAGATTTTCCAAGTTTAGCAGACTTTATTGCCAATCTCACCCCCCGGCGCATCAAGCTCACTCACTCTCATCGTCCATACCGCTTTATCCTGTATTCAGGGTTGCAGGGGGGCTGGAGCCTATCCCAGGAGACTTAGGGCACAAGGCAGGGTATGCCAATCCATTGCAGGGCACACACACATACACACACTCATTCCCCTTAGTAAATATCTTAAAATTAAAATTTATTTAGTTTTCCTTGTGTATTAATGTGAAACATGAAGTCTACTTAGCAATGAGGTAATTTTTATGAAAAATAAATAAATAAATAATAATAATAATAATAATCCATGTTGTGACATTAAAGAGCAAATCAGAGAGAGACTAGCCAAGCTTATTAGATGTAAGTGTGGAGGACAGAAGGTGGACCCAAAGCGTGACATCAGCAGATGCTACTGAAAAAGAACCATACCTCCCCAGAACAGAGGATGCTCTACAGCACTGCACCTACACTTATCTGTGTTGACCCAGAAACTTGTGTGTATAACAGCATAATCTATTTCTTGCAAACAAGGGGCAGTGGTAGCTCATCGTGTTAAGGCTCTGAATTACTGATCACAAGGTCAGCAGTTCATGCCCCAGCTCCACCAAGTTGCTGCTGTTGGACACTTGAGCAAAACCCTTAACCTTGTTTGATAGCACTGGATAATGGCTGACCCTGTGCTCTGACCTCTGTGTGAAAACTAAAGATGTTTGTTGTGCAGTAATGTACAGGGGTTGGACAATGAAACTGAAACACTGACCAATTTAGTGTTGGAGGTTTCATGACTAAATTTGACCAGCCTGGTGGCCAATCTTCATTGATTGCACATTCCACCAGTAAGAGCAGAGTTGGAAGGTTTAATTAGCAGAGTAATAGCACAGTTTTGCTTAAAATATTGCAATGCACACAATATTATGAGTGACATATCAGTTCAAAAGAAGACAAATTGTTGGTGCACGTCTCGCTGGTGCATCTGTGACCAAGACAGCAAGTCTTTTTGATGTATCAAGAGCCACACTATCTAGGGTAATGGCAACATACCACCAAGAAGGACGAACCACATACAATAGAAGTATCTGTGGATGCAGGTGGAAGCTGTCTGAAAGGGTCCGGGTGCTAACCGCCAAAAAAACCCATAAAACTACAGATGCCCAACTCACTGCAGAATTAAATGTGCAAATTCAACTCTCCTGTTTCCACCAACTGTTTGGTGAGAGCTCAACAGGGTCAATGTACATGGCCGAGCTGCTATAGCCAAACCTTTGGTCACTCGTGCGAATGCCAAACGTCGGTTTCAATGGTGCCAGCAATGAAAATCTTAGGCTGTGGACAATGTGAAACATGTATTGTTAGCCCCAAACAAGCGTACCACCCAGACTGTTGCATGCCATGGTGGATCAGTGTTGGTTTGGGTTGCACTATCATGGCATTCCCTAGGCCCAATACTTGTGCTAGATGAACACGTCACTGCCAAGGACTACCAAACCATTATGGAGGACCATGTGCACCTAATGGTTCAAACATTGGATCCTGAAGGCGGTGCCATGTATCAGGTTGATAATGCACCAATACACACAGCAAGACTGGTGACAGAGTGGTTTGATGAACATGAAAGTGAAGTTGAACATCTCCCATGGCCTGCACAGTCACCAGATCTAAATATTATTGATATAAATAGTATTTTAGTAGGGTAAGACATCACACATTTGTGAATATTGGCATTTAAACTCTGACTTTCTATCTGTTACACCACAGCAACTAGTGACACCATGTGGTCCATTTCTTATCTATTGAAATGTGTCCCAAGGGTTTACTTGAAGCTTAGGGTAATAAACCCATTTCAACATAATTGGCCTGAAAACCCAAGCCTCAGTAGTTCAACACGATTTCATCTCACCATCACTAGTAACAACCCAAGGACTCATGATAAGCTGAACAAAAACAGAACTCAAGGAAACGGCACCACAACCTCAACAGGTCCCAGACAAGAACCGAACCAATACACGGGCTTTAAATAGACCACCTGATCAGATCTTCCACCTCCATCAGGAAAATAAATCCTGTATGTGACTTGAGAAATGTCAGATAAACTGTAAGGAAATGTGAAATCATCTTCTCATGTGCTTTAAATCACTCTGTGAGGACAAGGGTGTGGTGAAATGATACACTGCCCCAAACACTTACAAATAATGCCATACAAAGGGGTTCTGGAGGCTTTGGTTAATTTACTGTACAGAGCTATTGTAAAATGCAGTTTTGCATAATGCCAAAACTTAAATGCTAGGATGCTGGATTATTAGTACAATGGAACTGAATTTGCATCAAAAGTTTTAAAGGCTATAATAATTAAACTGAATGAAAATGAGCACAGGTGTGGATTCAGTCCAGAGCATAGACTGTGAACCTTCATAAGCCTATTTTTGAAATTACAATATAGGGTTATACTTTCTGCACTGATTCAGAAACATGCAGCAAAACTGATAGGAAACCGCTTTATATTGCAGATGGATTCAAATCATAAAGCAAACGCAGGAGCTGAAGACAGTTGACCAGATTGATTTGTTTCTAACTAACAATTACACAAATGCACTTAAAGCAATCAAACTTGACAGACAGACAGACAGACAGACAGAGAGATAAATGTTGTCCTTGGCCCATGTTTAATTAATTTTTTCAATCTTTTATTTCCCTAAACATTAATCGCTCAATAATTTTTCTTACTTCATTTCAGATTGGTGACAAATGAATGAACAAACAAATAGTGTGTTTTTATTTTTGAAACAATAAAAAAGGTAACGTACTAGACATAAGAAATAAAATTTCTGTTTATCCATTTACAGTTACACTTAATGACACAGACATGACAAAATACCATATACAAAACTGGTGCTGCCAGAATATTTTACTGACTAACTAGACAAAAAAGATAAGCTTTATATAAGACACTTGCCTCATACTTGACTGGTTTGTGTTTATGTGCACTGTACTAAATTCACTTCCAGAACATGCCCACTTTTCCTGTTGCATTATCCTCCTCTTTGTGCCGGATCGTAGTGACATGCCAGAATTATCTCCAAATAACTTTTCAAAGCTTTTGATGCTCAGTGAGAATTGTCAGTGTCTCTGTGTGATGTGGCATTTCAGTGGCATCACTGAGCTCTTAAATGCATTTGTATCTGTCACTGGCTCTAACTTCAACTCGGCTACTGCTGTCAGCTCACACACAGGAGGAAGAAACTGACAGACTTAGTGTGAATA
Organism: Clarias laeviceps; assembly: GCA_030014305.1. Lineage (NCBI taxonomy): Eukaryota > Metazoa > Chordata > Actinopteri > Siluriformes > Clariidae > Clarias > Clarias laeviceps. The sequence continues at coordinate 30,809,008 of JAQMYJ010000036.1, read as the reverse complement.
TGTGGATGTAATGGGTTTGGCTGCACAATAAAATTCAACAGTAAAAAAAGGTGCAGGATGAGTCATCTGTGGCCGTTTCATGAACAGTCACATCAGTGGCAATGGTGGACTCTGAGTGCCTGAGGTGGGGCAAAAAAAAAAAAAAAGCAGGCGTATATACAGGGAAGAAGCATAGTGGGCACTTTATCACAGTTCTTGGACTTAAGAATACACTTGAGGGCACTTGACCATGTTTTCTTACACGTCTTAGCACCCTAATGGGAACATCTCATTTTCTCCACAAGGGCAATTTATCATAGTGAAACCCTATAGGGCACTTCCTCATGTGTTCTGCTTTGGAAATGTTCCCTTTTTTATACTGCACTTTCTTATAGTTCTGTAATGAAAAACAAAAACAAAAAACAAACAAAACAGAACAAAGCCTGTTGAATTGTACAGTAGCTAGCAGGAAAAAAAAACAACCATCAAACTAAGATGTTTTTCCTTGGATTCCTATAAGGACGTTTCAGGATTGTTTTCATCATCCCACTGCCAAATCTATCTCCTGCATGACTTTTCTTACTTCTTTCTTCTCTTCTCCAGAATGAGCCAATGAGATACCTAAGGATTAAGATCTGAATCAAGTTCAGGATCTGAAGCCAAATGATTGGGAAAAACCCCAGCCTACAAAAAGAAGAGCTGTAAGACATAATGCACAAAAAGTAGTTGTAGATAAATAGATCGTCAGACCATATACTATTTCCATTGCTCTAATGTCCAATCTTTACAAATTTCTTCTGATGAGTCTCACTAACAAGTGGTTTCCTTATGGACAGACAGCTGTTTAGTCCCAAACCTGGTTCACATCACATTATGTGTGTATGGCAATGCTCTTTCACTATTAAAATAGCTTTGATTTTTACTGTTGATTATTTTTTACCATGCAACCTTAACAAGGGTTTAAGTGATCTTCATTCATGATTTTTTTTTTTACCAACGATGACAGTTCAGCATTATCCTTTCATGTGTTGAAGGGTCGTGCCCAAGCTCCAGTAATTTAAATATTTTAGTTGTTTTTTTTATAGCAGCACAGTGGTGTAGTGGATTCCCGTCCAGACTCGATTCCAGTTTCTGTGTGCATGGATTTTGCATGTTCTCCCCATGCTTGATGGGTTTCATCCGGGTACTCCGGTTTCCTCCTAAAGACCTGCAGATTAGGCTAATTGGCGTTCTCAAATTGTCCATGGTGTGTGAGTGAGTGTATGTGTGTGTGCCCTGCAATGGATTAAAACCCTGTCCAGTGTGTGCCCTGAGCCTCCTTGGATAGGCTCCAGGCCCCCCATAACCCTGAATACAGGATAAAGTGATATAGACGACGATCAGTGAGTGTTTTCTTTACTTTATGCAATAAGTTGACCTTTTGTTTTTTTGACCAGGCAGAGTGGGTGGGTAGGTAAGTATTTGAGCCAGAACTGAACCAGATATTTGCTTCAAAGCTGGGCTTGGGCACTGAAATCTGGCACACTGAAACTTGCCATGGGCCCTGGGTTGGTGCATGGCACACTGGAATTTGCTTAAAGCTGGAGCTCAGGGCAGGAAATTGAGACCGAAAAGTCTGCTTTGTGGTCATTTCGGAAGAGCTTGGCTGGTGTAAAAATCCTAAAACCTGCTGTGGTGCCTACATTAAATCCTCAACCCTGGAAATGCAAGCACAGCATCAATAAAACTAGGGTGTGGAGGAAGCACACCACCATTGAAGCTGGGGTGTGGGGACATGCATTGTTCTTGGGGGTGGATAAAGATGATGCCTGTCTAATCCTCAAAGGCAGGCTGTGGCAACAGCACACAGGTGGTGCAAACAGGTCATCTTTAATGATCCTAGTGCTCTGTGCTATTGGCCTTTTGTCAGAGCATGGTATACTGTAGGAAGCATTATTGTCAATCTCACCTTAGACTCATTTGTGCAGCATTTGAACACTCTTATATTGCCAGCCCTTCATCAGAGAGTGAGACAGCAGCCTTCAGAGTCAGCCTTCATTATACTTCACCATAAATAAATAAATACATAAATAAATATGGTTAGCTTGCCTGCTGCAATCAAGCAGTAGACGTCTTGCAGTCTGTCATTTAGTGGTGGAGGCAGGTGTGCATATGCGGGCATGTTTTTATTTATGATGGCTTACACAAGACTAAACAAAGCAAAACAGAACTAGGCTATGGATGGTCACTTACAAGTTAGCATAGCTTTAGATTAGCATTAGATAATTAGTAATAGGGGCTCAGGAAAAATATGAACAGTCCCGCAAACACCTCTAATAACAATCCTGACAGTTCTACTGACAAAGTTGATTCTGAAATAATTTACTTTGGGATGGTAACTGTGTAATATAGGGATAATACGTCAATGTTTTGAACAGGAAATATTCTGTGAACAACTTTATAATAATCTTTCAATGACATCTAATAACATAGTAGAGTAATTCATGTTTTTAAGAACATTGCAGGGAAGTTATCTCTCATAAATTGTCAAATACCTGCTGAACATATTAGGAATGTCCTGGTTTCACCCGGAAGCACAAATAAGCATAAATCAATGTTTTCTTCATCCCATAAATATTTTCTTACTTTTTGGACATGAGCTTGGCAGGTACCAGAGTAATTACATTCCATGAACATGTTTTGATCTCCAAGAGAAAGGTATTTTGTGGTATATCTGTGTTTTTTTTTTTTTTTTTTGTAATTAGTCTGAGATATCTTCAATGGTTTTGCTATAATAGAGTCACAGCAAAGTTCTACAGCAATTAACTTTTGCTTTCTTTCTTTTCTTTTTTTTTTCTTCCTGTGGTTGATAATGCTGATCTTCTACTTGGTTATGCTGTATTAAATGTTTCTCTTGCTCTCTGCACTCCATTCAGTCATGGATTTTCATGCTGTCTTAATAAACTGAATGTAAAAAAGGATGTAGCCTGGAGTGATGAGAGACTCGAATGGAAATGAATCAGCCTCGGCTCTGGAGCTGTTCAGCTGGAACTCCACATCCAGCCTGTGATAACGGGACTTGTTGTGGTACTGAGATGAAGTGTGCCTGAAGTAAGGCACTTCAAAATTATCACATGCTTTCTGTAAAGGAAACTGCAATGTGCTACATTTAGCAATGATAAAAATATTGGAGCCTGTTAAAGTTGCCTACATTTGGTCTGGGTTGGATTCTTACATCTTACATCTCAAAATATTTATTAATTTTACTGTATTTTGCAATGATTTAACTTTTTTTCATGAAAATAACCCGTAATCTAACCCAACACGTATTATTTTTATTGAAATCTTTATTTTTGCAGTTTCTTCTGTATTCATTTTTACATGCTTTATGATACTTTCTGTAGCTCATGCACGTCCAGCGATGAACTTATGGCGGGTTGCATTTGTGGAACTGGTACAGTTTGGGCATCAGTATTAAGCCTCATGGCTGAGTTGGTACACAGTGTAATAAAAGTACACCCATCAATTTTTCTATGCTGCACACATTTAAAAAGATACAAAAACACAAACTGTTGTTAAACCACATCTAGAACACTAAGTACAACCGGAATACATGCAAAAATGTAAAAGTAGTGGCTCTGCAGTGTGGAAGGGCTGCTCAGATATGCCACGCACTGTTGTTACATTGCCAAATGGGACAACCATGCTAAAGAGTCGCATGACATTTAAAAGAAATGGCCACTTTGAAATAATTTGGCTAAGAAGCAAATATGAAACCACTTTAATATTTTTTTGCCTTTAATTTACTGAAACTCAAGAAAGGTGAAGTTTTTTGCTACGTATTTGGGACAGACGTTTTTAAGAGTAAATGATTCCAAGATCAAGGAAGGTACATTTGCTAGAAATCAGAAATCAGATAAACCATCAATGACAAGAAGTTTGAAAAGAGAGATTTTTCTTTAAATTGCAAAGAACCAAACTACAGCTGGTTAACAAACTCCTTGGAATACAAAACCATGTAATGAAGATTCATTTTCCACATTCTGACTTTGATTTCTTTCCCAAAAATATAGGTGCAGTCAATGAGAAACATGGTGAAAGGTTTTACCAGGACATTGCAGCCATGGCACAAAAGACTTTATAAATAATAAAAACACAAACAAACAAAGAACAAGATTATGCCCAAATCAACAATATGAGGAACTGTAGTAACAAAACAGGGAAAACTAACAAAACCAGAATAACATAGATCAGAATAGGAAAACAGAAATCAAATCAGATGATTAGACGAGAAGAGCCAAGACATTAGACAATGCATGGAGCTTAAATAATGATACTGATTAACCTTTGATTAACAACAGCTGAGGAAAGCTGTGAATCTAAAGACAATGGACACTTGTGTCACAACAAAAGTTCCACGAGTGCCTGGGCACAGTGCACCCTCCAGCAAAAAAATCATGTTATTAAGTACATTATAGTCATTAAAAATATCTTTCTTTCTTTTTTCAGAAGATTTCTACATGATATAGTCATTCTGAAATTATGTTTATATTCAGATTGAAGGGATCTATGATAATCAATAAGAGGTTCTCCAATGTGTTCCGTAACTACAACGCTGACAGTAGTGAAGTGCCAAATAACTATGTTAAGTATAAAATTGTGAGCTCCCAGATTTTTATGTTCAAAATAAGGGAATAATTGCTTTAAGTGTCTGACACGCCCCAATATGCTTTCGGTCATGACTGGAACGCTTGCTGACAAACACACATACTGTATGTGTACACGCATGCATGGTGGTGTCTGAATGTTCTAGTTTATTCACATAAAGAGAGGTATATATGCATTAATCCATTTCCAGAGTCTACTACATCAAAGCTATTTGCATGTTTTATAAAATCTGGGGAAAAAACAAAAGGGTTACAGTGAACCATAGGAAGTATTACCATATAAGGAATGTGAAGAAAGAAGGCAGGGAAACCTTGGGATCAAACACAGATGCGCTAATACATATTTATATTATTGCACTTATTCCAATATTTTATGGTTTCTACACTAAGAATGAAGTTTCTGGAAGAATGAATGGGACACTTTACATATACTGTACATCAGCCAAACTTAATAACCTAAACATTTTCTTTTGAGCACAGATTAGGTACGTTTTATGGTTTCTCAGTAAAATTTAAAGTTAATAGAACAAAAAAATTTAATCTTAAGAGAGAGAGAGGGAGAGAAACAACATGTGGAAAGAAAGCAGATTAGTGAGGGAACAACTATATATAGCCACTGTCATTTACACAATGACAGATACTCATTAAAAGGGTCTATTGTGGTAAATTCACTTTAGTCATCTTTAGACATCCAGATGGGTTTCCAGTGTGCGTACAAAGAAAACCAAAATGTTAGAAGAGAAAAATTCTCAGCTTTTTGTTGTTTCCATTTTTTATATTGGCCAGGAGTTAAGTAATCCAATTAGATTTTCCTCCTAATGTGATCTCATATAAGTAGATATCCCCTCACCCACTTGTTCCTCAGCTTTGTTGTTTTGTCTGCTGGAAGGGTGTGGCTCAGCAGTAGCTCATTTACATAGATACTGAAATGGCATATCTGGAGAAAGTGTGAAATAATGGGACGTGGAGGTATAAAATAAGGCATTATCTGAAGGGTATTGCAAACACACAATTTAGGGGACTCCGAGACTTGTGTTAACATTAATATTACATGAAACTTTTAATATTGGTTCCTAATACTGTAAAAATGAATATTTTTCTTTGCCAATGTAACCTCTGACTTGCTTATTAGGGGATCCTTTTTGAGTGCTCCTCATTTTGGGCGCGGGAGCACAGGTTTTTCTCCCGAATACCCTTCCTGATGCAACCCTCCCCAGCAGCTTGGGCTTGGGGCAGGCACTAGGGGTGTACTAGTTCAAATTTACTAGTGGATCAGCTCACATAGTGATAAATGTATACATTTAAAATGTGTATTTAGAATTATAAATTAATGTAAGGCTGCCTTCTGACAATGTCTGTTGTTAAAAGTGCTAAATTAAATTCAATTGAAGAAAATATGACCACAAATGATATAAAAAAAAAAAATGCTGAATCATTTTGGAAAATGATTTGTTTAGTCATTGCCAAGGCATGTTCAAGGCAACCGATGCATACTCTTTTGTTCTTATTAAATATAAGTCTGCAAATATGAGAACTGTTTCTATTGCACAGAATCAAGGACCATTCACAAAGAGAGAGAAAAAAAAAAACCTAGACAAGCACCATGCAACCATCTGCCTGTAGGTACAGGTTAATTAAATCAAGGGAAACTCTTTAAATAGCAATCTGTACAGATTAGAATTAGCGAGAAATTGTATGGAACATGCGATAAAAAAAGTGAATACTTTCTTTGTCTAATGTATTATGCATAACATATCTTAATTAAATTATGATAGATTGTGATCTTGAAAAAAAATACATAGAGCCACACGGAACGATGCAAGTACAATCTTCCATGCTTACAATTCCATCATCTATCTCGACACTCCCTCCATGATGCACACTAGGACAAAGCAGCAGAATTAACCTGAGATTAATTTTAATCACAATACAATTTGAAGTGTTCAAGGAGTCTTGGATCTGACAGTCAGGTCGTCTTCCTGCTGCCAGGTTGTGTCATGTCCATATGGACGACAGGTACACCACGAGTACAAAATGAAAAGGTTTTTATTTCAGAAAGAGAGGAAACTGACCCCCTGCTATGATGCTGACAGCTGGTTTGGGAAATAAGCAAGTCATAGGATTGGAATCCGAGGGACAGAAGGTGAAAATGTTATAGAGAGTCTGCTGATGAACTTGACAGCATAATGGTGGTACAGTATATATAAATATATAGAAAAATAGATAGATAGACAGATAGATAGATAGATAGATAGATCTGAATATAAGTATGCTCTAAAAGTTAAATGCAAATGATATGAGTGTCAGGAGTTGAAGTCCTTGGTGGACAAACTCCATTACAATTAACATCCATACCCTGATTATAAAAATACATTTCTGATTTCAGTGCTTCTTATGCTACACAATTAATGAATGAAAAAAAAAAATCTAACACAATAAATGTGCAAACTCATGCATTTTTAAGTCATATTATATTGAGTAAATATATACCAGTTCCAAAAATACACCGGTGTGAAAGGAATCTAAAACAGTTGATCCTGACACTGAGAACGCACAGCATGAAAGTTTGTATTCATTAGAAAAGCCTTCATTGGATGGAGGATGCAGAGATAAAAATGGTAAACAATAATGATAGTAATCATGTATGAATGTATAACAGGAATACAAACTAGTAAACAACAGATAGCAGAGTATCCAAACAGACTATGCAAAAATAGACAATAAATTAACCAAATACAAATAGTTAGAAGTACAGTGAAACCTCGGATTGCGAATAATACAGTTTGCGAGTGTTCCGCAAGACGAGCAAAGATTTTTAATAAATTTTGACTTGGAAAATGAACAAGTCTTGGTTTACGAGTACCGGGTATCATGTATCACGCATGCACTTCTTGTTTTGATGCCGAGCGTCACGTGATCACAACTGAGCCAATGGTTTTTCTCTCTCTTGCGCTGCGGAATTGTGGGTAATTGTCTTCCCTGCTGGGTCTTAGTGCTACACGTGTACTGTTTACTATAACACTGTGACCGCAGTAAAACATTTATTTTGTGTCTGTATGCGTGTGTGTACAGTGCGCGTGTAAAGCAGAAGCAAGTCTCAAAGATCCATTTTCTCTCTTTGTATCAGCCTGCTCTTTGTCTGTGTGTGCGCGCATCATTGGACACACAGACCCCTCCTACTTTCACCCTCACAGTCACACGCACATTCTTTCTCTCTACTCTACACAGAAACACTACTGTGTCGCGATTCTTTTCAAAGGTAAAGTGCAGGTTCATTTGTTTTATTTTTACCTTACAGCAGTGATTCCGTTAGTGTGTCGCTCAATCGAGTGTCATTAGACATTAAAGATTCTTGTTTGTTTTTCCGATAAAACAGTGTTTCCGTTGTGTGCATGCATGTGTGTGAAAAGAGTGGAGGAAGGGTAACTGTGTAAGATGAGAAGGAGGAGAGGGGAGGGGCTACTTACTTTAGGTTCTCACACAGACATACACAGTGCCTGCGCGCACAAACGGAAACACTTATCTGTCAGGATTAATTTTTACTTTTTTTTAAAGGTAAAGTAAAGGTTAATTAAAATTTTTTTTTTTTACTTAATATTTTGTGTTAATTATTTTTATGTATTTTTTTTTTGGGGCTGTGGAACAAATAATTTGAGTTTCCATTATTTCTTATGGGAAAATTCACTTTGGTTTACACTTCCGGAACGAATTATGCTCCTAATCCCAGGTTCCACTGTAATGAAATTTACAGAAATTGACTTGTATGCATAATTGTGCAAGGAAATTGTTTATATGCTGCATCTAAGTGTTCCCTTTCAAAAGCTACACTTGATGCTGCGTGAAAACGTTATGGGAACATCTTTCTGTGTTGCCGGTTGTGAAGCATGTGTGTATCAAACACGTCAAATCTTGGCA
>JAQMYJ010000036.1:30760207-30781805 GCA_030014305.1 Clarias laeviceps | reverse complement strand
GTTAAGCTGCTTTGGGACAATGTCAATTGTTAAAAGCGCTATACAAATAAAATTGAATTGAATTGAATTGAATTACTGGAACTCAGCTGGGAGTTATTGCCACATCCCTGTACAGTCCTGTCCTCATTTCAAGCCATTTCCACATATTTGGGCCATTAAAGGGGTTCCTGGGAGGCCAGCATGTCAGATGTGAATCATGTCAGTCATGGCTCTAGCATACTGAGAAAACTTTCTACCTTGATGATATTCAAGCATTAATGAAACTCTAGGATAAGTGCATTAGTGTATCAGGGGATTATATAGAAAAGTAAAGGGAGTTTTTACACTTATAAGATAACTCTGTTTTTCTGTAGAATCAAAAATCCTGGTTTGACTTGAATGCCCCTTATTTAAAATAATGCATGACGATTTATAAAAAGCTTTCCTCATTCTGACAATCAAATGGTCCTGTTTTACATTCTGTGATGAGTTTACTAACTAAGCTAACTAAATAGAAATAGGTAGACAATTGTAAAATAATAATTCGTACAGGAAGGAAACATAAATGCTGAAAAATAATAGTATCCCTCTGTAAATTGCACTTTCCTGCAAATATTCACATAATACACTGTATAAAAATCAGCTTCTCATCCAGCAAAGTTACAAATGAGCTCAAATTGGGTTCTTATGTGACACATTTTACAGGACTGACAATCACTGGGCTTCTACTGACATCTGGGAGGGAGACAGAGAGAGATAGTTTAAAATCAATGTTCCTTATTTAGCATAGAGCTTGTCAGGCTGTAGTTTGATTGACAGCTTAATTTTAGAAATTTAAACACTATAGTTACAGGTTGCTTCACATTCATTCCCACCCTCAGAGGGGGAAAAAAGCACATCGTTTCAAATACTGCATCCTCAACCCGCAATCGCAAAAGTCACAAATTCTGTATTCAGCTGAGGCCGGATCAGCGACTCTGACAAACACTGTTCAAGTAAACCAATCATTTGAACACTTACTCTTTTTATTTGCATCTCAAATGTCAACAAGTAAGTGGCAAAACAAATCTTCTGTTTCCCATTTCTTCGTAAAACTACTCCACACTACAACAGTTATCTGTAACACACCAGGGCTCCCGGTGCAGAGGTTCGGGTTTGATATTGTTGCTCTTAAATACATTGCTTTGATTCAGCAATCATTCCAAAGGCTTGTAGGTAAACGTCTTTAAAGAGGACCTAACAAAATACCTATTATATGCTAAAATATACCCTTTTTAACCCACATGTGTTTGGGTAGTTCCCATATCATGCATTTCTGACAAACAAAATAAAAAAGGGTTTTCACTAGCAATTGATTTATTGTGTGTAGGTGTAACGGTGTTCATTCACAATAAATCTTTAACGTTAACCTGTTAAGCTTCAAAAGCTAAACTGTGACTAAACCCTAAAAAAACACAAAACAACATAGCCACTAACTGGAAACGGCTAACCTTAGCCTTTTTTAGTCCTTAAAAACTGAGAGAAAAGAACATATAGCTCCATAGCAGCAAGTTTAAGGATGTCATTATGATCTAACACTGATATCCACACAAATGTAGGTGCAACCATTAACAGCTACAGTAACCAAAGTTTTTAGCTCTGTGTGTCGACCTTCATAAGTCATCCTGCGGAGAATGAGTAGCTCCACGGTCTCCTTGGCAGATGGCAGCTTAGGAAGAGGCACAAGATGCACTGATTTGGAAAAGCGGTCGACAGTGGTCATGACACAGTTGTTGCCTTCGGACAAAGGTAGGCCAGTGACAAAGTCTACAGCGATGTAAGACCAAGGACGTTGAGGAACTGGTAGGGGTCTGAGAAGGCCAGCAGCCGATCGGTTGTCACTCTTACAACGGGCGCCATGAATCTGAGCACGTCTCTCCCTAATGTGAACCACCAGAATCGTTGCTGAAAGATGAAGCGGGTTCGGGCAGCACCCGGGTGGCAAGATGGTCGGTCCACACTAGAAACGGGAGCTCAGTCCTCTCCAGCCAATGTCTCCACTCTAGCTAGCTTGATGGCCAAGAGTTCTCGGTCCCCCACGTCATAGTTTCTCTCAGCTGAGAATAGGTGAACGGAGTAGAACGCACATGGATGCTTCTTGTTGTCCTGGGTGGACCTTTGGAAAAGGATGCCCCCAACTATTGGAGGCGTCAACCTCCACCACAAACTGGCGAGACGGGTCATGGATAGTGAGGATGGGAGCAGAGGTAAACCTTTCCTTAAGGTCAGCAAAAGCTTGATCAGCCTCCTTATTCCAGCAGAACCGGGTCTTAGCGGAGGTCAGGGGGCGGCGACAGAGCTGTATCCTCGGATGAAGCGGCAATAGAAGTTGGCAAAACCCAGGAACCATTGGAGGCCTTGCCATGACTGGGCCAGCTGGTGACTGCCTGGACCTTGGCTGGTTCCATCTCTAGCATGGACGGGGAGATGACAAAACCCAGGAAGGTAGTGGAGGATGTGTGTAACTCACACTTCTCTGCCTTGATGTAGAGATTATTCTCCAAGAGTCTCTAAAGAACCTGACGAACATGGTGCCGGTGTTTGTCCAGGCCTTGAGAAAAAGTAAAAATGTCGTCTAAGTATACGAACACAAAGGAATTAAAGAAGTCGCGGAGGACGTTATTAATGAGGGATTGGAAGACAGGGGGGCTTTAGTCAGACCAAAAGTACCCAACCCAATATTCGTAACGTCCCGTAGGGGTGTTAAAGGCTGTCTTCCACTCATCGCCTTCACGGATACGGACAAGGTGATAAGCATTTCGTAAATCTAGTTTCGTGAAGGTGTTGGCCCCCTGGAGCAGCTTTTTTCTTCACAAAGAAAAACCCTGCCCCCGCAGGGGAGGAGGATGGGCAGAGGAGGATGGGCGGATGATGCCGGCGGCGAGGGCTTCTGTGATGTACATGTTCATGGCCTCTTTCTCTTGGCGAGACAAAGAGTACAGTCGGCCCTTAGGCGGAGAGGTGCCTGGGAGGAGGTCAATAGGACAGTCATATGGTCGATGCGGTGGAAGTGACATGGCTCGGGTTTTGCTGAAAACCTACTTTCCGGTCAGATTCCGGTCAGAGCTGAAAATCAGATTCCGGTCAGAGCTGGAATCAACAAGTGCCTGAATGGGGTGAGCTTGGCCGCTGATAATTAGTGTAACAGAGAGCAGGGGGCGAGGTTCTCAGAGTTTGTCGGGAGGAGCGTCCTCTAGGGCTCCCAGTCTGACTAGAGGGAGCCTCCTTTGAGCATGTGACCTGAGCCCCCGCAGTAGAAGCAGGCCCCCTCCAGGTGTCGTCGTCGTCTCTCTTCATCGAAGTTGTGAGTTCTGCCCAGTTGCATAGGCTCCTCCTGATTAATCTGTGTGGGAGGAGAGGATGGATGGGATGTACTGGGGGAAGAAGATCTCCTGGCGGGGGGTTAACCTCTGTGTCGGTCGTCTTGAACAAAGACACGAGTCAATCCTCCTGGTGAGATCCATGGGTTCGTGGAGATCAGAGGGAAGTTCCCGGGAGACTAACTCATCCCTGAGTGCCTCTGACAGCCCTTCCAGGAAGACGTCAGCTAGGCTTCTGTTGTTCCATCCACTGAAGGCAGTTAAGGTCTGAAATGTAGCAGTTAACATGAGTGGTACGGATGACAATCAAATGCAAATAATGTTTACATATAAATTAACATTAGCCACCTAAGCATTTTAGCTAAGCTAGCTAGCTAGCCTATGGTAACTGCGGTAAGTAAGTGTATTCCAAACAACAACCAGGCTCCGTTAATTCCACCTATTTGCCCATTTATGGATTAACCAGGGTTTGGGCAGAGTCAGCTCCTGCCAAGATGGTGACAACCAGAGCTCCCACAGTTCTTCTGAACCGCTCTTTTGAAAAACTATGGGTGACATCATGGAGGGTTTGTCCAGTTCATTTTATATTGTTTATTGTTTTATACCATAGTGCTGCTAAATTCTTGATTTTGTTTAACAAGTGTGTGTGCACAGGGCCGTGAAATCCATTGGCGCTGGAAACGTGCCACGAGCGTGGAGCTGAATCATAGTTGAGGAGGAAGAGCGTTAGATCCATCATTGAAGCGCCGGTGCAATAGCGTGAGGATAAGCCGTAGTTTACGAGAGCGCGCGCGTTGGGTCGAGAGCCATGAAATACGTGAGCGTGGTGTATGTGCCGAGATGAGAAGACAAGCCATAGTCGAGAGAGCGCGCGTTGGGTCGAGAGCCATGAAATACGTGAGCGTGGTGTATGTGCCGAGATGAGAAGACAAGCCATAGTCGAGAGAGCGCGCGTTGGGTTGAGAGCCGTGAAATCTGTGAGCGAGGCAAACAAATCAGAATCGTGAGGCAAAGGGGAAAAACAAGAAACGAGATAAACTTGGCAACGTGAAAACTATCAAAAAAAAACGCGAGAGAATTGGTTTAGGGCACTCAATAATCTGGCGAAGAAGTGGCGTGCTGCGCTTCCTTATAAACTCAAAGAAATCAGCCCTTAATGAGAAACTGATACGCGCGAAAGCACTGAGAGCGTGACACAGGCAATGGCTACAAAAAAAATCCATAGTATTGGGCTTTAGTTTGCTGCTGGGTGTGAGAGAGTTATTGAATGTTTGACCACAATACATCCAACTAGCTACATATGAAATGATCAGTTTTTAGCTGGTTTGCTTCAAAAGCAGAGAAATTTAAGAAAATAAGTGCTAGCTTGACATGTAAGACAGACTTCTAGGCCACAAAAAAAAGTTCTAATGTAAGTCATTCACATAATCGTGAATGACTTACATTTATAGCATTTGGCAGACACCCTTATTCAGAGTGACTTATAGCATCATGCAAAAAATGGCCCGAATTCAATGCCAGTCCTTTAGTATTTGCCAGAAGTTAAATCTGCATCATAAATTAAATCAAAATGTTGAGGAGATGGGACATTATAAGCAGTTTTGTGCCAGATTACCTCACAGCAGACATTGCTTTTTAGGACAAATACAGCATTTTTGCCCTTGAAGTGGGTGTGGCTATAAGTGTCACTCAACAGAGCCAAACAAAGTGATTATGTATTTGCGATAAACTGAGTACGCAAAAGACCCAGAAATTACTGTAAAAAAGTGCCCCTACAAAGCGCCCAAATCCTCAAAAACACAAACAAAACAAACAAAATAACAAAAAACTGAGACTCAGCATGGCTTACTATAAATAAAGGTATATAACTTTTGAAAACTGAGTCTTCAAAGATGTATGGACAGATCATTGTATGGTTAGTCTTCCAGTTTGTCTCATATGTTCCGAAACCGTGGTGCTAATAAAAAATCAGACATGTAGAACGCCACTATGAGATAAAACACGGGTCATTAGTACAAATATATACACAGCAGTCCGAGGTGAGGGTGAGTAAATACCTGAACTGACAGTGCTTTGCTCTCAAATCAAAATGTTGAGTAAAAGTGATGTTTTAAACAGTTATGTGCCGGATTCAATAATCTCCTTTAAACAAGAAGTACAACTTAGCATGATCGAGGTATAAGATACTCAACCTTACAAAATTTTGTTCTGCCATACAGAAAGACAGACAGACATGTATTGTACGTGGGCTTCAACCTGAAATAATACTATCACTGATTACATTAAAGCTCATCGGCTTACTCTTAGCTTTAACATTTTAACCGTTTAAAGTATTATTAACTCAGTACTGTCAACGATGTGTACTGACTAACAATGTGTGTTAAGGGCCTTGCTCAAGGGCCCAACATTAGTAGTGGGGGTTGAACCTGGAACTATCTGAACACTTAGCTACTCCTGCCCCAATTAAATCAAGTAACAGTATACTCTGGAATGAATTATGTTTATATTTACTTTTATTTTATTTAAATGAATCTCAACCAGAATATATATATATATTTTAACTTTTTATTTCATTACAACCCCCCCCCCCCCCGCCAAAAAAAAAAAGAAGAAACAAAAAGAAAAAAAAGAAGAGAAGAGGTGTTGCTTTGAAATATGTCCTGCTTGTTGTGGTGGAGGAAAATTGCAGACATTTTTTTTTAAATATTTGGTTTATATTTATTAAAAGGCACACTATTACCTTTTCATAAAGTTACCAAATGCATGACACAAGACTGTATAAGCAAGTATCATTTAGCATTTAGCATTTAACAATTTTTATTGTTCAACTGACACATTCTTCTCACATACTATAGTCTTTATATATTCTTTCCAAGTTACGTGTGTTACTGTATGTTTCTCTTCTTATGAGTTGCTTCATGCTGCTGATTGTGCAGAGCTCACAGACTTGATCTGATATGACTCATTTTTTGAGCTTCCAGTTTTTATTTAGGGTCCATTTTAAGGTGTTTTAGGTACAAAACAACTGGCCTTAAAAACAGCCTCATGTTCTTCCAGAGTCACACGACCAAGAAAAGCAATTATGAAACCTAATGACTCTGATGAGGTGGCTGCTCAAATCAATAAGATTCACTTACATGTTTGATGTTCTGCAGCTTTTGTGGCCCCTGCATCGCTTCATGGATGTTTGGACCTGGCTTTACAGAGAAACACTTTCTAAACAGCTACCCCAAATGACAGATTTACAGAAATGCTGATTCTGTTTTGTGATCAAACTTACAGTTAATTTTTTTTGGTCCAGCAGGTTTGATCATTATCAGGTGAGACAATTTCAGTGCAATTTATACTCTTTTTGTACCACAGAGGCAGCCTCCAGTTCTGAAAAGTAAGTGCATCATGGAAATGCCAAAATGTGCAGTTCCATGAATGACAACCGGCTTCAAAAGTGAATCAATCTCCACAGATCTCCGTGTTAAAATGTCCAACTTTATAAGAGAAACAGGACATTTGCAGCCTGATACAAAACACAATTATGGGCAGAGCCGATTTGAATTACAGCTACATTGCTGGTGTCAAACCACATGTTTTCTACTATACATCATTTTAGCTACCCAGATCACTGGAATTGTTGAAATGTAGCAGTTAACATGAGTGGTACGGATGACAATCAAATGCAAATAATGTTTACATATAAATTAACATTAGCCACCTAAGCATTTTAGCTAAGCTAGCTAGCTAGCCTATGGTAACTGCGGTAAGTAAGTGTATTCCAAACAACAACCAGGCTCCGTTAATTCCACCTATTTGCCCATTTATGGATTAACCAGGGTTTGGGCAGAGTCAGCTCCTGCCAAGATGGTGACAACCAGAGCTCCCACAGTTCTTCTGAACCGCTCTTTTGAAAAACTATGGGTGACATCATGGAGGGTTTGTCCAGTTCATTTTATATAGTTTATTGTTTTATACCATAGTGCTGCTAAATTCTTGATTTTGTTTATCGTGTCATAATGGTCACTCATTCCTGGACTGTCAGTTTAGGTAGACGGCCATGTCTTGGATGCTCTGTGAGATATTCAAAGCTTGGGATATATATATATATATATTTTTTTTTTTTACAACCTAACCCTGCTTTAAACTTCTCCACAACTTTATCCCTGACCTATCTGGTGTGTTCCTTGGGTTTCATGATGCTGTTTGTTAACTGAGGGCTTTACAGAAGAGCTGTATTCATACTGAAATTAAATTACACACAGGTAGACTCTATTTACCAATTAGGTGACTTAGGAAGGCAGTTGGTTCCACTGGATTTTCGTTAGGGGTATCTGAGTAAAGGGGTCTGAATACAAATGAATGCAGATTGTTATTCATAATTTATTATTTTTTAAACCATTTATTATTGACAAGAACTAACTTGTTTTATGGATGTCTAACTAACACTGGCATATCTTAAATTGTCATATTTTAAAATAAAAGAAACTACACTTCACTCACTTGCAGCCTCTGTGAAAGTTGTTACCATAGTAACGGCCACATGATTAAACCCAGCTCATTAATACAAACTATTGTTAGAGTGTGTAGGCTGTAAATACAATGTTGTGCTACTTTAAATATCCGTTACTCACCTGTTAAGGTTTAACATCCATTCAGAATGCATTGCATCATGTATGGAGCTAACTGTGATCTGTGTTTTTTTTTTTCTAAATTAAATCAAAAGTTTATTTGTATAGCACCTTTTATAAAGAACCGTTAACAAAGAGCTATGAAAAGCACCAATTAAAGATAATAATGCAAAACAAAACAACAATACGGTTCACAAACAAGCACCAGACTAGAAACACAAAAGAAAGAAAAAAAAAACCAACAACTGATACTCAACATCCTCTAGTAATTAAAAGCCAAAGAAAGAAAAAATATATATATATTTAGAAGCGAGCCACTTTATTTTTTCTGTCTAACACTGCTCATTGCTATTAGACTGAATAAAAGCTGTTTTTTTTTTGTCTCTCTTTCTCCCCAGCTCACTCAAGGTAAGATACAAGAAAACAAAAAACATTACATTCCCTACATAACCCTAGTTCGGAACAATAAAGACAGAGACTGGGTTAATAGTGCAGTTCCGAGGTGGGAGTGTGTCTGAATCAGAGATTGAGCTTCATCGAATAAGCAATATTTTATCAAATATTTTATTACTTAGGAAGATAATAATACAAGCTACAGTGTTTATTACAATCTATATTAAAATATGTGAGTATAATGAGTAAAAATGATAAGGGAAAAAACATTCAAACAGTTTGGGAACAAGCCATCTTGAAAACTATTTTGAAAACTTTTCTGTTTTAATTCTCAAACCTTGCTAGGAAATTAAGTCTAAAATGCAGTCACTAATGGGAAATTAATTCGATATTGTTAAGTACAAAAGAATTACCAGAATTGATGTTTTAATTACAAAATTCTGCTAAAATAAACAAATAAATAAATCAATAAAATACTTTTTTAAATATGTAATTTTATGTTTGATTATTTAGTTTGTTTTCACTTTTTGTGATTATTAACTCCTTAGCATAAATTACTTTTCCTTGTGTAAAATTTATAATTTTTAATTGTCACATAATAAAACATACATTCATTAGTCAAATGCACCAAACAAATATATTACAAATATATAACAAATAATTATAAATTATATAACTTTTTCATTTAAAATAAATAAATATTCTTTATATGTTAAAAAAATCTAGTTTAGGACAGTTGCATGCCTTATTTCGGAGATAAACAAATCTAAAATATTATGTTATAAAATTATATGAATTATAAAAAATAAAAAAAAAGTAAAAATGTTTTTTTTATGCGCATCAATCAGACACAATAGATTACATAACACAATGTAAAAAAAAAAAATAAATAAAATAAAAAAAGATCATACCACAGCTTTTCCTAAGATAACTAAGGCAACAGATTTTGTACATATAACCCTTATATTACAAACTGTTGGTAAACTGTTTGTAATTTATATGGGGATTTGGATGAGCTTACTGTATTTAATGTGTTTGAATGTGTGTGTCCAGACACAAGCAGAACAATCTAGGGTTAGTCTGTGGAGGATTCACCAACATCCATTTCTATTGGTGTGCATAAGCACATGGGATTTTGTACGGTTTACTAATTAAGCGATATCAAACTAAAGTTAAAGGTGTTAAAATGTGTTCTACTTCATAAAAAAGGTGTTATACTATCTAATCATTTTGACTCATACACATTCCATACTACTTCCATAATTTGTTTTGATTGTGTAAAGATGCTTTGTGACAATGACAAATAAAATTTATCTAAATTGAATTTAATTATACTGAATATCAGCATGGCTGTGATTAAGTGTTTTATGTATACGTATTTTTATTTATATTAAGTGTGATATTGCTTTTACTCAACAGTTCCACATTTATTTAACCAGTTCAAAGGCAGTTCGGAATAACTTTATTATTATTATTCATTTATATTAACATCAATTATTAACGAGGCAAAGTGTTGTTTAAGATGACACTGTTATGAGATGTGTTTTCTTGTTGAAAATGTTTCTGTAACCGGTTTTGAACGTGGATTTTGGTAGGCAGTTACTCTCCACTTTCCAGGACGGCGAACAATATAGACCTGCTTTCACACATGCTGAAGACTGACGGTTAAGCTATGTTTACACTGTCAATTAAATGTACCCCAATTCCGATTTTTTGCTCATATGTGACAGATATCGTATATGTTCTATGTCCATGTAAACAGAAAAAAAAGGAATGCATTATGATATTTCAAGATCGGTTTCAGGCCTCCTTCATACAGTATGTGGAAATAAATCAGATTATTACTATAAACCCCCCCCCCCCCACCGCCTTGTGTTAATGATAATTTAGGCTAAATAACATTAAGAAATCAGTATTTGGTGAATGAAGCATATGCACAGGCTGCAATTATGCCGTTTTTTCCCTCCTCCTCCTCCGTTTCAAAACCGTGGTGACGTTTCACGAACTTTGCATATATCGCAGAGCGTCAAGCATATTTCTAGTGTGTAGCGCAAGAACCTCCCTTTAAGTATGCGTGATGTTTCAGATGGTCTGGCAAGTGTAAACACTTGAATCGGATATGGGTCATAGTTGAAAGAACGTGTAAACAGACGGTCAAAAAAATCAGGCAACAAATCAGAATTGGGCATCGAGACCTGCAGTGTAAATGGAGCTTTAGTGGAATTATTGATTGTTAGAACATCTGTGATGCAGATTGATAGATAAATTCCCAATTATGATAATTAGATAGCAGAAGAAAATGCATGCAAAGTTGTTTTTAGATCCCTGCTCCTTATCCAGGTAGATTTTCACATTGTGATCTCACTTGTCCTTTTTTAGTGTGAGGAGGTCTGGCTACAGAGATGCTGATAGAGCGGATGCTAACTGCTAAATCAGAGCAGGATTTCTGTCCTGTTTGCATGGGTGATAATTAGGACAGGGAGCTTAGAGATGGGCAGTGAAATGATCAACTAACAACGTGACAATATGAGAAATTCCACCTATGGTGAAAACTGAAGTTTGTTTTGTGCTGTTTTATAATACTTTTAATTGCTGCCACACCTTCTTCCAAACCAAGTGCACTGTGAATATTATCGTGTGTGCTATAGACCTTATAAATGGCAAAGACAGCTATGGTTTTATTAACTCTGCTTCAATAGAGAGCAGAGCGGTCTGCAAAACAGAATAATCCCTTTTATCGTGTACACATATATTACCGCAGCTATAAAACATTCTGTTTCCTGTCAGAGTGCCTCTTTGTTTACAACCTTTGCATTATCGTGTGTCTTGTTTTCAAAAAGAAGAACATTTTGTTGTTATTCTGCTTGCCAAAAGTCCCTTTTTCTGCAGATTTTGTCTCAACTCCAGGCCTGCATCCTTCAAAGGGTGTGGTCTACACAGACTTCGTACACTTGTACTGTAGCCTTCTCTGACTGCGTAGAAAGATTAATGGACAATTTCCTATTAGCATAACCAGCCAGTTTCTGCCTTTTTCGTTGAAGTGCACCATGAAGTGCCACTACTGTCGCACTGCAACCGTCACATCTGCAGCTGGACTTGTTATGAAATTATGCAGTCATAAAATTTAATTTTACTCTTTTTAAGTTATCATTTGTTACAAGAAAATGAGATTGTTGGTAACTGTCGTGTAACAACATTTTACCACATTTTACAAAAAAAAAAAAAAAACTCTCTCAGGGAGCAGGTTTCATGTAAGGCCAGTTTAATATTTTTATATTGAATATTTAATATATCTATTAATATTTCATAAAATCATTAGCCATATTTTTTAATGAAACCCAGTACTTACTGTACATTGTCGGAGCTTCTCGGGTGCTGCGCCTGCCATTGTCTCTTTCGTGGCTTGCAAACGATCTTGGGACCTGCTGGTTCCTTCATTTTTAGGAGGAGGAGTCAGCATTTATAGGAGCCTTCAAAATGGGACAGCCTTAGTCATTATGCTGCGATGTATTCATTATATAAAGGCAGCCTACAAAGCATGCAACAAATGAATTGAGACACGACGCACAACTTCACTTACCCATTGATTAGGTGTATGGTGTGACGGTTTTGAGGGTTTGGTCAAATGTCAAGGGAGTGGGAGTTGGGTGAGTGGGAAAGAACACACAACTGATGAGTTCTGATTAGTGTTTATCTGTTGCAGTGAAACTATGAGAGTGGAGAAGTTAATTTTTTTTGTGCAAAATAAGTTCTTCTAAATTCTTATTCAATTTAGATTAGTAGAGTTGTCTTTGAAATTGACAAGAACGGTTAAATATATATAATAAATTTAAATAAAATCATATACATTATGTGACAGTGACCATACCTAACTGCTCTCTCTCTCTCTCTCTCTCCCTCTCCCCCCTGTTAAGCAACACATGTCGTTCCTGAGCTGTCAGTGATCCAAACCCACTTTGCCTGACTATGACATTGAAGACAGTTCTGAACTAGCCTGATGCAGACTGCTGTTTTCTGATGACTTGTGATTGCAGTCACTCAATAGTTCAGGACTGGAATTCACACAAATGCTTTTGTATCCGAGTTTCCAATAATGAAAGTGGGCTCCATATTAACTCAAACACATCTCCTGTTAAATTGAACTTCCAGCCTTCTAATACACAGTATGACTGCAGATCAATCTCTGCTATCCGTTATCACCCAAATGAGGATGGTTTCCCTGTTGAGTCTGGTTCCTTTCAAGGTTTCTTGCCATCTCAGGGAGTTTTTCCTTTCCAACGTCTTCCTCGGCTTGCTCATCATAGACAATCTGATCGTCATGGTTTATACATATTTCCTCAAACTTTTTAAATCCATTTACATATTATGCTTTTGATTCTGTCAAGCTGCTTTGCGACAATGACCATTTTTAAAAGTATTATATAAATAAACTTGAATAGAATTGAATTAAATATTCCTACATAGCATTAATTAAAAACATTCTGTTAACATTTCATTAAATATGAAACTCTTATTTAAAACAGTGGTAACTTTTTTTAACATCTTTAGATGAAGCTGTGATAAATACAGTAGGGTTTGCCTTTGCTAGGTCATCAGGTGTCCGCATAGTGGCTGATGAAAATAAAGCCAGCCACAGGCAAAACACACTCTGGATGAACCATGTGCTGTTACACGATGTGAAGTGGCAAAATAACGCAACAAGAAGTTGTGTTGCTTTTTGTATTTGTTTATTTATTTTTATGATAACATTGGAAAGAAAGCAATTTCTGCCCAGTATGACTTGAGAAAACACAGGCACAGTCTTGCTGAGGTGAACGCCACCGTAGCCCGAGGCAGAAAATCTGCTCCATCAGGAGACAGCATGAAATCAAAGCAGCCTTCGCTCCTCCCTCCAAGTGAACAAGTCTCAAAGGAAAAACTCCATCAGAGAGCGTGAGTCGTGTAACAGCACAACACTGGAGTACGGTGAACTTTTATGCGTGAGGGAGAGAATAAAAAAGGGTGCAAGGTCATCTAAGACCTGTCAGCTCTAATTGGGGGGGTCTCACTTTCTCAGACAATGAATGCAGCCTTTCAGTGACACAGGCTTATCAACTCTGCTGAACCTTCAGCCTGCAGCTCTTTCAGAGGATCAAACAGACTTTTTAAAAAATGTCCCTTAAATGCCACGTAGAGCTGTGTCTCTAATCTATCTACAAACACAGATATATCGACATCTGCATTTTATTACGAAAAACATGGGTCTTTGGAAAGCAAACATTTCTCAATCCTATAGTCTTACACATGGATT
Organism: Clarias laeviceps; assembly: GCA_030014305.1. NCBI lineage: Eukaryota > Metazoa > Chordata > Actinopteri > Siluriformes > Clariidae > Clarias > Clarias laeviceps. Next base: position 30,768,165 of record JAQMYJ010000036.1, on the reverse strand, counting down.
TTTTTCGCCAAATTTAGTCATAAAAGTGATCTGACCTTTATCTAAGTAACAATGATAATATGCCAACTCATTCTTCCTAAACTAATAATAGAACAATGTTATTGTACAGTATATGCCATCCTTGCTTAACAGTGAATTGTAACTAGTAGAAATTTTCTTCAGAAGCAGTAACCTGGTCCCCTGTATCTGCTGTTCAAACTAATGATGGGAAATATATGACTATTAGTTCAGTTCAGCCTTTATTCGTCACATATACATTACTGTAGATGAAGATACATTAAAAATGTCTTGCATGCGCTGCTGTCTTCTGGTCATACTGTACCAGAGAATCTTTATTGTGTTAGGTTCTAAACGTAGACTTGGTCATTATTACACTTGTTACTTTAAAAAGAATGTAATATGACTGTTTCGAATAGTCCTGTATTTGCAATTATGATTTTCCTCAATTTGTGACATTAACTGATCTGAGCAGCATTTATTTTTGCAGTCGGCAAAATAGAGTGATTTATTTGGTATAGTCTCTACCCGTAGGTAACTATGAGGTAACAATATAGGTTCAGTGCATAAAATACTGAGTGTAAGCCGTGAGTGTCTCAGTAACACGTGAGACGGGGAAGTGCACCAGCTGCTGGTCATCTCAGGGACACTGATAGTTATCAAGCACTCTAGTTGAGTCCACTTTGAACGATTGTTGTGTAACCTGCTAAGCTGTCAAACACAAGATTTAAAAGTGATTGTGGAGTTGATCCCTGTGTCCCCTATAGTTGGCTAATGGCTTTTTTCGAGTTTGAAACAGAAGTTGATGTGCAAATTCCCAGATTCAAACTCGACATTGCAAACCTCACACACAATGTTGTCGATTTCCCCTATATAACATCAGAAAAATTTGTCCATTTCTCTCCACAAAGGGCTCTCAGGTGCTTGTTCAGTCCCTTGTTACAGGATTTTAATACTGGACTACAGCAACTCACTCCTGGCAGGTCTGCCTCTGTGCATCATTCATCCTCTGCGGCTGATCCAGAATGCAGCTTCAAGTCTCATTTTCAACCTTTCTAAATTTTCCCACAACACCCCGCATGAAATTTTAAATAATGATTTTTGCCTACAAAGCTAAAAAATGGCCCATCACCCACTTACCTCCAGCATCATACCTCTATTTACTGATCATCCAGCACTGCTCGGCTGCTCCCAGTATCTCATACAAACTTGAGTACATTTAAGCATTTAGGAGGTGCCCTTATCCAGAGCAACTTACATTTTTACCCCATTATACAGTACATCAGAGCAGTTGAGGGTTAAGGGCCTTGAATAAGGCCCCAGCAGGGACAACTTGGTGGTCGTAGGATTTGAACCTGGAACTTTCCAAACTGTAGTCCAATACCTTAACCACTGAGCTAACCCTGACCGTACATCACAATGTTGCTCCTGAGTAACATCCAATTCTTAATCAATAGGGTTTAATATGGGTTTAATTCATTCCATTTCTGGAACAGGAAGGGGCCATCCCCAAACTGTTCCCACAAAGTTGCGTAACGGGTCTGGCACATGGACAGAACACATGGGAAGCAGGTGTCAAATGTTCAACAACAGTTCTTTAATGAAAGTTTTGGTTTAGCAGCAAAGTATGCAGTCTCTTGTGAAGTATGCTACTTGCAGTGAAAGCACAGGCTTTACAGACATCTCTGTAAAGATTGCGGTCATGTGGGTCAATCCTCAGCAGGCGTGGTATCAGCAGAGGTGCTCAGATGTGTGCAGAACTGGTAAGAACAGCGACGCTGAGCAGGAAGTGCCATCACAGTTGGGAGCAGGAAATTGTCCAAAATGTCTTGATATGCTGAAGCATTAAGAGTTCCTTTCACTAGAAGTATGGGGCCAAGCCCAAATCCTGAAAAAACACCCTAAACCAGTTCCAACATGACTGCGCACTAGTGCACAAAACAAGATTCACAAAAGACATGGATGAGTGAGTTTGGTGTGGAAGAAATTGACCGGCCTGCATAGAGTCCTGGCCTGAACCTGACAGAATACCTTTGGGATGAATTAGAGCAGAGTCTCAGACCAGACCTTCTCGTCCAACATCAGTGTCAATGCGTTTCTGGAAGAATGGTGCAAATTGCTTATAAACACACTCCTAAACCATGTGGAAAGCCTTCCCAGAAGAGTTGAAGCTGTTATTGCTGCAAAGGGCAGGGCCAACATCATATTAAACCCTATGGATTAAGTTCATATGTATATGAAGACAGGTGAGTGAATACATTTGGCAAAATGTATACAGTAAGTCGCTCTGGTTGAGAGTGTCTGCCATATGCCTAAATGTAAGTGTAAACAGGCAACATGCACAGGGTCCAGATCTACCTTGGATAGCTTAGATTTAGATGTGTTAAATAAATTAGAACATGGCACATTTGGTGTCAGACCATCAGTTTTTAGGTGAGCAAAAGTATAGGAACAAATAAGAATAAAATAAATGAAAGTGAATAATATTTGTTTACATATCGTTTGCTTGCAATAACCGCAGCAGGCTGGTCAACACTAAGCAGACCCATAGGTTAGTTTATTTACTTTGGTTTAGTTTTTTGTATTGTTATTTTGGCCTTGTTGGCTCCTAAAGCTTACAACCACTTTGGGGGGAAAAAAATAAGCCCACTGTTAAAAAAACAAAACAAAAACAACAACAACAACAAACAAACTCAGAGCAAATGCACAGTATTTCTCATCACTCCTTTATTATTGTTTCGTTGTATGTCATGGCATGACCTAGAGACACCAGTCATCACAGCAGCAGGGGCGTAATTGCTTGGGGATCAGGGGACATGTCCCCGAATGTGCAAAACTGGGAGCTCCAACTTTCCAATAAACTGACATCAATTAACCAGGATTCAAGCTCATGAAACAGCCCTTTGGCATGTACTATAATTTGTATTATTACCCTCAGCCAGGAGGAAGCAGCATTCAAAATAAGCATCACACAGCAACATAGAAAAACAATCAAACAAACAATAACAAAAAGAAGACAAAATCTTTTCATGCATAAACAAATCTTGCATTTCAGTGTATTTGAGCTGGGCTTTATGGGACAACATATTAAACAAACAACACTAACAAAACAGTGTTTGCTGATTTCAAACAGAATTTAAAATGATTCCAGCAACTGTGATCAGGGCACTGGGGAAAAGGCAGAAACCTGATATAAAGCATTTCTTCATTAAACAGTCTAAAACATCGGGGTGATATGAATATTTTAAAGCCATAGCAACGAGGAGCACTGCAGATGCCTAGTTTGCTATACAATATGCACACACTATCTCCTCTGAAATAAATAGGATTGTCAGGAAAACTCGTTGATTTCTTTTTCTTTCCTCTGTATCTCCTGCATTTAATCAATTCAGAAGAATCAGGATAGTGACAGGACATAGTAGCGAGGTAAGTGCTGGCAGGGACATTAGATTGGGAACTGAGGTGACATAGAAACTAGAAACCTTGTCCTCAACCTTAGAGAAATTGAAACCATTCCCAGATTATTATTTTTTTAGGTATAACCACATTTACTCAAACTCATTCTCTATACCATTTGCCTGCAGGAGGCCTGGAGCCAATTCCGGGGGATTTGAGGCACAAGGCGGCATACACCTACGACGATATGCCAGTCAATCATACACACCCTGTGCAATTTGGAAACACCAATTAGCCTACATCACATGTCTATGGTCTGTGGGAGGAAACCCATCAAGCATAGGAAGAACATGCAACCTCCACTCACAAAGACCCAAATGATGGACTTGAACCATCAACCCTCAAGTAATGTTATGTAGCAGATGCTATGTCCATAGTTTATAAGTACTTTTTACTTATACTATATTATGTCCTGTTATATTTTGACTGTGTTTGGACCAGGTGGCATAGTGGTTTAGTGGTTATCACTATCACCTTGCATGTTCTTTTATGCTTGATTGGCATTTTCAAATTGCCCATAGTGTATGATTGGATGTTGTGCTCTGCATTGGGTTGGCAATGCATCCAGGGTATACCCATCCTTGTGCTCCAAGTTTCCAGGGACAGAACCCACACAGGACAAGCAGTTTTGATAATTGATGGATTGATGATTGGACAAACCCGAACACAAAAAAACCAAATAAACAACATTTTAATTCCCACCCTATCTCAGGAACAAACAAACAAACAAATTATACCATTACAAGTTACAACATCGATAAAGCTTAGAGAGCTCACTCCAGAAGCATTCATGCAAGCTTCAGCCATGACACTACCCTTACCAGGCTTTACCAATGAGCTCATATATTTTGCATAATGAGAAAATATTTGCGGTCTCTACACTTTGGCCTTGAATGGTTTGCATGATGTGGTATGACCATAACATTCTTCTCTTGAAGTCCTCTTTAAATGCTAGATTTCAATACCTTCACCTCTGGCCTGTGGAGGAAGTTTGTGTTGACTGTTTATGTGTTTTTCTTCACAGCTTTCATAATGTTTTTGGCATTGACTGTTGTTGCATTCCTTGTCTGAAATTCTGATATATCATGGTCATCTTTTGATCTCAAACCCAAATGTCTTTAGGGTATAGAAAGATCACCAGAATTGGCCTTGCTGTTCCAATACTTTCTTTTTTCCAAAATGAAAATGTATAATCTCTAGAATCTCAAGTCCTGGTCTCACCCTGGCTGCCTTACAAAACTAGTGGGAGATAACCATGGGCCATGCCTTTAATAATGGGCCTTTTGCCTTTGTCAGTTGTAGTGCAATGCGATTTTATTCATACAGACAGCTCTAAAAAGAACATGTTGCCAAATCGTCACTTTGCTGCTTACTTTGTTGAATTAACAGCTAGGATCCTGCTTGAGTTCTGAACTTTATTTCTGTAATTTGCTACTTTGCTACTTTAACCAGTGCTGTTTCAGCACAACACTGTTTCTGCACGATTAAATGTATTATGCAATTAATCAAACATTTGTTGAACCCGTGGGTCAGTTTTTAATTACAGAATCATTTCCCACTTTAAGGAAAACTTGATACTGTTTGTATCTGTTGTATCTTGATACTGTTTTGTAAAATTGAGAAGTTGACAATATACCTTCGAGTTGAGTTTATGAGCAGTTGCTGCAATACCGACACCTACTGGATTGGATCTTGGAGCAAAAGATTTACATACAAGGGGGGGGAACAATGTAAAGAATTTTGAATTTTGAATACTTCTAAATCTGTATGAAATATAACTGCTGAGACAAATTAGACAATAAAGACTGAAAATTTTATATTGGCAATAAACACTACAATATGTAAAAAAAATGAATAATAAATCAAATGAAATTTCTACATGAATCTCATTCTGCAAATGCACTAATGTGAAGTGTAAACGTAGTGTTAATGAGCTACAAATAAGTGGTTATTCTCACAGCCCCAGTGATGTTCCTGTAGCTCATCTTTCTCCACAATGAATGTAATGAACAATCCTTTGGCGAACATTTAACACCTTCCTCTGAAGAACTTGGCCTGAGATTTTTCAATGTTCTGGTTATGTGATGCATATTTACTTTTTCTCATAAATCTTCTCATTCATCCACCCTTAGACCAAAAGTCAAAATCACACACACACAGACATCCTGTTTTTCAGACAATTAAAAACATTCACCCATTTAGTTTCGTTAAATTGGCCAGAATTATATCTCTCTGTACACAAGGCAGGCAATCACTAAACCTCCTACATAATTAAAATGAAAGAAAGTCTCACAATTTCCACTCTTTGCATTTGGTACAGATTAAAGCAAGTGTTGTTTCTGCTTGTTCCTTGTCCTTGATGAAGCTTTTTATTTTATTTTATTTTTTTACATTTTGTCACATTTTTGTTCTAGCAATATCTCTCCCTAGTTCCCTAATTGGTTTGTTATTCCAGGACTACTAGAGAGCCAATGCAGGACCCTTAGTACACGTTAAATAAATAAAGCTTTATGATGGGAAAATAAGTTGCTTACAGTTACATGTTTTTAATATTGCATATAACTGAAATACATATCAATAGAAAAGTATACTTTCAAAAGTAAATACACTTACTTTACAAAGTTTGTTTGTTTTCTGATGCTTATATTTCATAATACAAGCCTATGGATGAGCTCAACTAGACAAGCAACTTAAACAAATGCATCTGCCTGCTATCTTTTTTTCCAGGACTATTTAGTGGTAACATCTATGTCCATATCTCCTCCTGTGTTGCTCCTTTTAACCTTTTTGCTCTCCCTTTTACAAAGTTTTATTTATAGCCACTACAGAAACTCCAATTGGTGCTTTATGCATCTCTGTGTGTTTCTGCACTGTGGTGTTCAAAAATAAAATGACCTTTTATCTGAAGTTGTTATTATTTCTGGTCAGCTTGAGCAGTATTGAGCAATTTTTACTCTCTGTTTTTTTTTTTTTTTTTTTTGTAGTAATCACAAAAGTGGAATATATATATATATATACAGCATATATCTTTATGGCTCAGTTCTATTTCTGTCTCTCTGGCAGTCTGAGATTTGATACTCTCTAAGATAATGAGTCTAAAACTGCATCCTTATAACTTAAACTTTTATCATATAATTCACCAACACTTTAAAGTACATCTTTGAGATCTGTGTAAAAAGATATCAAGAGAAGGAGTAGCAAAATGAAATGGAAATTTGTTCTAGCATCTCTTCCATTTACTAATGTGTATCCATGAGATAAGCATTATCATGTCATAAGTCCTGTATAACAACAAAGCAGGAATAAGAACAATGTTCTTTAAAAAAAAAAAAAATCTAATCAGTGATAGTGCAGGATGCCGGTGATGTGTTTTGTTGTTTAGCCACATTTAGCCAAATCTAATTAGCTAATTCTGTTTAACATTGAACAATGAAATACCCACACCTACAGTATACACTGTGATTATACATATCATACTGTATCTCACAAAAAAAAAAACATTTCAACAACTACTTTATTATATTATATATTATATGTTCTCAAGGGACAATACTATAAAATGAAAACTGGATCTACTTTAGAATAGTCAGTGTGCAGCTTGTGTAGCAGTACAGATTTACTGTCCTCCAGCAATAACTCAATATGCAGGCATTATTGTCTAAATAACTGGCAGCGAAAATGAGCACACCCTAAGTGAACATGTCAAAACTGTGTCCAAAGTGTCAATATGTTCTGTGAGCACCGTTGTTATCTAGCACGGCCTTAATTGTCCTGGGCCTGGAATTCACCAGAGCTGCACATGTTGTTGCTGGGATCCTCTTCCACTCCTTCATAATGATATCACAGAGCTGCTGGATGTTATAATTTTTTCTTCAATGTTCTGAGAAATATCAGGCCTGTCCGAATCATTGTTATGATCTGCTTTAAGTGAATTAATTTTAAATGAATTTAAATGTTGTAGTGCGCCATACCTTTTAGAAATACTTTTCACAAATGTGAGTGAACAGAATTACATTAAAAGTTTTGAAAAACAGCTGTGGGATTCTTCAGGAATTCATTTTGCATAAGGATATAAAACACTTGTTTTAAATACAAATATGAGTTTCAATAACAATTCAAAACTAGTAAAAGTCCAGATTTGACTTGAACGCCCCTCGTACTCAGAACATTGTAACATTCTCAGAATGTTACAAAATAATAAAGAGATCAGTGTCAGACTCAATACGAGCATACCAATTCATACCATGTCTAGCTATTGTATGACTACACTGAAATAATGTCTACATTAATACACATGAGCAATGAATATTTCTGTCCCCACACTTCTCGGTCGACTAAACCCTGAGAGGTGCATTCCTTGACGCTGCTAACACTTCAATTTTCTCCCCATTGTTTTTGATTTATAAATTATTATGATTCTGAGATCCAATCAAAACTCAGCCTTGGGTCACCTAAATTAAACTGACAGTCTTGTCATTGGACATGGCGGGGGGGGGGGGGGGGGG
>JAQMYJ010000036.1:30730843-30746471 GCA_030014305.1 Clarias laeviceps | reverse complement strand
GACTCCTGTCTAACCTCATCTGTCATCCTGTCCATCACCATAGCAAACAAGAAGGGGCTCAGAGCCGATCCTTGATGAGACCCACCTCCACCTTGAACTCCTCTGTCACACCTACAGCACATCTCACCACTGTCTTACAGCTCTCGTACATGTCCTGCACCTCTCTAACATACTTCTCTGCCACTCCAGACTTACTCTTACAATACCACAGCTCCTCTCTCGGCACCCTGTCATACGCTTTCTCTAAATCTACAGACACAATGCAACTCCCTGAAAAATAAAAAAAAGCTAAACCTTCTTTAAAAAATTTTAAACTCTTCTTTAAATTGAGAATGAAATTACACAAATTGGGTAAAGAAATCATCTTTTATTATCATTAAAGCTGTCAGTCATTTCAAAAACTCCCATGTTTTCATTCTTGGTTTTCAACGCGAACTGTTCTCTTGGCCGTTGCAAAAAGTCAGGCAAACTTTCATGAGCTTGTGAGCAGCGCATTAAAATAATGAATTCTGATTGGCTAATCACCGGTATTAAAGTTTTCCTCTACATGTTGTCCGAAAAAGTTCCTTGCTACAGCTGGCTCTGCATTTCTGTGAAAAGGCCTGGTGAAAACATACAACATACATACAAATACTTCTAAAAACTAAAAGCTCAAAGCCAAGAGAAGTAAGGATGTGTCCCAATATTCTGTTCATCATTCACACATTACGGGCAATTTGGGAATGCCAATTAGCCTAATCTGCATGTCTTTGGACTATGGGAGGAAAACGGAGTACCCGGAGGAAACCCACCAAGCACGGGGAGAACATGCAAACTCCATGCACACAGAGACGGGAATCGAACCCAGACCCTGGAGGTGCAAGGCGACAGTGCAAACAACTACCTCACCTTTTCTTTAATTTGCATGCATTGTGTTACATGAACAAGTTACTCAAAATTCCTCCTGGATTTTCTGTTTCATATTCCTAAAAACAAATACACAATAAGCAAGCAGGCAGATGCTGATTATCTACAGAGCTGTACAGTCTGTTGTCACAGCTTTAGTCTAATAGGCTTGGGTTATGGAGTTTTTCATATTGGCCCCTTACACATTGTGTGTGAAAAATGAATTTGTGTTGGTCAGAGGTGCCTCCCAGGCTGCCATATAGCCACAGAGCAGGATATTTTTTTGCTTCTGTTGATCTGACAGCAGGAACGGAGCAGCGTCTGAATGATTGACAGGACAAAGGCAGGTTTATAGCAGGACCTCACGGCTGAGACCGATTAGCATTCAGGTTACACACTGCGCTCCATTTCCTCACATGTCAGCCTGGACATGACCAAACACATGGCTTTTGACACACTGAATACAAAATCAGCCTCTATCCTGTAGCATCACACACATACCAGCCCTTGCTATTCTTTTTTTTTTAAAGGAAGCCATTAACACATTTATGGATGCCTATTACCACCATGACCATTTCACACTAAGGGCACTTTGTCTTTCCTGTCTGATTATCTATATGTTCAGGACTTGGCCAAACACTGGACGTAATCTCAACAAGAAAAGTTTCCCTATTGGGATTTAGGACAGGTATCTAAGAACACACAAAGAAAAAAGCAAGGTTACACATGCAGTAGGGTTCCTCATAGGGGTTTCTTCAATGCCTCTAGCTAAATTGCTCCATGCTGAGCCAAAATGTTGGGCTCCACTGTGTTCCTGCTGGAAACATAAGCATTAATGAGCGATACACTCCCTAATGTCCCTGTGGGCATGACGGCAGATGGAGGAGGTGGTAACAGGAGGGTCAGTGTGTCCTAACTTCACATAATGCTATGATTTGTGCAAATAACAGGGAAAAAAAAGAAGGAAAAAATATGAAAAAAAAACACATTTGCTGATTAACCTTGCCATTAGAAACAGTGCAAATTGAATGTTCTAAATATACAGAGGGAGGGATACAAGTAATTACAGTATATTTTTAGATTTTAAAAAAGCATACAACTCAGTATTCAGATAGCTTATGACTCACTCACACTGATTTGCTCAATTACTGACTCACTGATTCATTGACTTGTTGCTAGGTTAAAAATTTGAGGGAAGAATTTCTTGTAGTGTGACCCCCCCCCCCCCCCACACACGAACGCACAACATATGATGGTGTCTGACTGTTCTCTGTTTATTGATAGAAAATACAAAATGCCTTCTGTCACATATACTGTAGTACATCTGTTACATCAAAGAATTTAACGCTTAAAACCAAGCTTCACAGATCCATGCTAGCAGCACAGAATCGGTCAATAACCGATGAAAAAACATAAAATGCAAAAGAGGAAAATTTGTCAAAATAAGTGTAAATACTTAATGTACTTACAGATGTTGTTACAATCTACATTGAAGAAAGAGAAAATGATGGTGATGGTGTCAATGATTTTATCAGGCAGTTTCTCAAGCAGCAGGGTGGACCTCAATTTTAGGGACACATACAAACTGTTCATTATTATTATTATTATTATTATTATTATGAAAAAGGAATGTTTTTTATCATTTATATTTATTATATTTTATCATAGAATTTGTTGGGAACAATAAGAGCATTTGAAAAGTATTTATGTCATTTAACCACTTATTGCACTTATTGATGTTAGCCCAGCAGCATGTGGGACTTGCCAAAATTACATACACCCACCACATTGGCAACTGAAAGAATAACAACAATGTATGTCTAAATGTTTGGTTATTTGGAATAAAACATCAGAATTTCATTATTTTGCAAGATAACTTGGTGATTCTAATGAGGACACTGAAGGCATATAATGACATTAACACAAATAAAAAAAGTTCAATAGGAATTAGAACAAAAGTCTATACATTACAAAACATGGAATGCATAAAACTATATATGATGTAATATGATCATTTAAATTATTGATGAAATATGAACATCAAATATGTATATCATTGTATAACAATTTTATAAAATTATTATTATGTAAACAAAAAAAACAGACACTTTTTAATACACTGCTAAAAAAAAGCCACACACTAATATTTAATTGGAGAGCCTTTTGCATTAATATCATTGTTGTTTTTGATGAGTTTATGATTAGTCAGATTAGTTCTGGCCTCTGAGTGGCGCAGTGAGTCAGATTATTTTTTCTACAAAAATAATTTTTTATTTATTTTATTAATTTTCTTGTATTGATGATGGGAGAGTCAGACCGCTGCATAAAGTCTTCACAGCCTTTTAGTGTCAATCCCTTGAGTTCTTTTCGCATTGTGTGTGCATGTGTGTATAGCTCTTACTTTCACCATTTAACATAAAATAGCCGTAAGTTCTTCTGTTATTTATTTATTTATTTATTTTTATAATTTGATTTCACTAAGCATTTAAATGCTATTCCATCATGCTCATTCAAACTTTTTTAGATATTTGTTCCTCAAAAGATGATTGTTCACTACCATCCTTCCAGTTTTTAATAATGTATTCTTAACCTAATTTGAGTAGTTTTTTCTAATAGTTTCTGCAATCTCCTTAGTTGTTTTCTTTTCATGATGCAGGACATTAATTTCACCCTTTTAAATATAATAACATCTTTGCTACAGTGACAGGATATGTCATCTGACATGGTTGTTTAAGAAATGAGAGTTTAATCAGGTCTTACCTACTCGCTTAGTTAGATCCAGGTGGTGACTTTTTTTTGGCCAGGCAGTGTATTAAGATATAATATTTTATTATAATAATAATAATAATAAATGGTGCACAAAATTAATGCCAGGTTTCATGTGAGCTTCATGCTTACCAACACACAATGACTGATGGGTAACTGATGGGTAATTTTCCACTTGATGAATGTTGAACGACTGAAGTTGGCTCCATGGCACCTCGTCATTCATGGATGTATGCCCTTCGTTAAAATGTTTGCACTATTCAAATATTTTACTGCGGTTAAGAGTCTTATCATGCAATTATGAAAAACTCACTTTTTAGTCACATTTAGATATTTAGGCCAGGGCTTAAACAAGCAAATATTTTTTTCCCCCATATTACAGTATGACCATTGTACCAGTGCCTCTGATCAAATACACACACTGTGCTCGACCAAGAAGACAAAGCACAAAACTACATTCAGCACCCTGGCCAGCTGATCTATGCGCCTCGGAGGGAAGGGGAGCTGTAACTCTCCATCGCTGGCAGCAGATTTTTGCCTACTGTCCCGCTGTCACTGGCAGCCTATAAAAGGCCAGCTGGTGAGTGGTCTGAGCATCTCACTTACATGAATCTCTCTCTCATATGTTTACAAAGTCGGAATGTTCAGGAAATTCCCCTCTGAAGAAAATGCCTGCAAGAAAGCTGCATCATTGCCGTCAACCGCCGCAGAAACATGCCTTTAACTGACCCAATGCTATCACCCCAGAAAGCCACAGAAGCCAATCTCCCGCACATTCCTTTATGTCATCTACACCTGCACCTGACTTCTCGAACCCCTTTTCCCACTAAAAGAGAAAAATGAAAAAAAAAAAAAATAAGCCCTGTTCACTGCAACAAAGTTTTCTGGTGCCTGTGTTCTGCTGCCCGGCTCAGAAGCACCACATATAAGAAGACATCCTGACCTGACTTGTTGGTCAGAAGTAGCTCAGTTAGCTAGAGACTAAAATGATGTGTTCAGAAAATAAGCACCACCCAAGGGAGTTTGAAGTATGAAAAAAAAAATGCTTTGTCTGGGAGTGGGGGGGGGGATTTCAGCTGGAGTATTAACACACACACACACACACACACACACACACACACACTTTGGATTAATTTGTTAAACAAACAGGGGCCTTTAAAACTAAAATGTAACACCAGGAGATGGTTGTTAGGAATCTGACAATCTGATGATTGTGACCTCTGCTGGACGGGAAAGAAAACGTCCTAAACTTCTGTGACCAAGACACACATTTAGCTAAATGTCAAATCTGGGTTAAATGTCAAACTGTCCTCATCAGTGATCCTCAGAGAGCCAAATATCTGTCACATGACCTTTTATGGTGCTGGAGCATTTTAGTTCTCAGTGTACTTCACAGAATGAGTGGGTCAGTAAAGGTTACTGTAGTAGCTTTAACCCCTCATGAAAGTAAAAGAATTTAACGTCTCAGGTTAGCACTATTCAATGACTAACAGATTTTTGTTTCCGACTGCACACATGCTACTTTTCAAAGCTTTTTCCCACCCTTTTATAAAAGTTTGGCCAGGTTAATTATTGATAAACACCTTATACCTTTTGTGAAGAAAAGACCACATTTTGTGTCATCCTTTAGATTTTCATCAAGTCAGAACGGTGTTTTCATTTTTACCAGAGACAAAAAAGTAGAGGCTGATAAATATTGAGGATTTGATTGACAAGGAGAATGTGTCCTTGTCCTTATCTTGCTTTTACAGATCTGCACTGGTGCACACGCATCCTGGATCTACTCTGTCTGGAGGAATCCAAAGGAGGACTGACAAGGCCATAGTTTTATCCTGTAAAGACATCAGCAGCCATTTCTATCAACATATATGTTTAAAAATATGAAATATTTGGGCAGGTATAAGCCGTTAAGGTGTCACTGAATTGAAAACATGTACCTCTCTAAAGTGTTTTTCTTTTTTCTTTCCCCATTAATTAACTTAATAAAAGTTTAGCATCATGATGGCTAGACACATTTTCTTTATTTGTCTTTTATGGATTCAACAACCAGCATGTTTCATTTTTGTTGATTGAGATTTTTTATTGCTGTGGTGTCATAATATTTTATATGGATGACATCAGCAATCAATCATTTCAAAATTGCCAGTCGAACAGCTTACAAAGTATAAGAATTAAACAAAAAAGAAAAGTGAAGACATAAAAAAATTTAGATGCATTTTTAAATTCCAGTGAAGAACTGGTTATATAGTTTTAAGAAATGTACAACGCGTTCGAGTCATACTGGGACTTTTGATTGTGCAGAATAACTGAACACTATTATGAGAGTAAAAACATATCGGATGGTCTGATTCACATCTGAAACGCCGGCCTCCCAGGAACACCTTTAATGGTCCAAACATGTGGAAATGGCTTGGAGCGAGATCAGGACTGGGGTATGTGTCAATAACTCCCAGCCAAGTTTTTGTTATGTGAAAATGGTGTCTGTGAATGATGTGAAGTTCCAACAGACAGGTGCATCTCTTCCGCAAGTTGGTGACAAGTTATATGTTGATTTTATGAAGTTATACATGCTTTCTAATTGCTGAACATTCACATGAACAATGGCAGTGGGTGCAAAGCCACCTCAGCCGGGATCGTCATTCATGGATGTACGGAATCTTTAAAACATTTGCACAATTCAGATATTTAACTGCGGCTAAGAGTCTCATCACAGTACTGTACTTGAAGTCTTCGGTAAATGTCAATCGGTTTTACGCTTTTATTCACAAGAAAGTCCCAGATTGACTTGAACGCCCCTTGTAGAAGCACAGTTAATTTTATTTACTGCATTTGGGGAAATGACTCAATTGTTTTTAAAGGCACTATTAATCCTGGCAGCAGTGACTGTAAACACAGCAGTGAGTCACTGAAGTCAGAACATCATTAACCCTGTGCAGCAGGATGTTCCATTCTGGTTTCACTGTCTTCCTGGAAGCACAAGGCTCTTATAAATCTTTTCCAACAACCGCAAGAGTGTATGACAGAGCTAATGATTATTAATAGCACCGTGGATGACAGCAGCAAATCAATAACTTGCTAGACATGGTAGGATATGGACTCTCTTCATGTACACACCATGAAAAAATTATATGTAATTTCTAACACATCCTGTAACTTATAACAAGAGAAGTAGTAAATACCATTATTGGCATTTAGGAAAATTTTATTGTAATTCTAGATTCTCCATGTGGAAGGACGGAAGCTCAGGAGAATTTCTGAGAAAATTGCAGCGCAATTAGTTTGCTGACTTGGCGCTTTTGCCAGAAACTTGACAGCACAGGAAGCTGGTGATTACTCAACCTTCTACAGTCCAAACACGTTCTAGATGCAAAAGACTATACATCCAGACAACCAAGATGAAACCGTTGTGCCTCAGTAAACAGACATGAGACGTCTTTTTTCCCTTCACTTTTGAGACTTTCATGTCCATCTTACAGCCATTTTAACATCATGGGTTTTTAACAAATGTAGTTTTGCCTTTATAATTCTCAAGTATTGTAAGAACAACAAAAAAATATAAATAAATCAACCACATAAAGGAGACCTGGTTTAGACCACAATAGACTAGATTAAAGTAAACCACTGGTTATCAAACTTACATTAAATTATAGTGTATTAAATATTTCTCTTGACTTGCAGATTCATGCATATAGCTACATTTACTTTACCAGCGTAATGCAGAGCATTATGGGACATTGGTAGTTCATTGGTTAAGGTGGTGGCCTACTGGTCTGTTCCCAGGTTCAAAACCCAGCACCACCAGTCCAGATAAAGTGTAACATAAATATTTTTTTACCCTAATGTGTCTCATGCGGCCCTAGATCTCATATATATATATATACACGAGTGCTGGACTCAAGCAGGGACATTTGGAGGAATTTTGTGGCTGCCTGAGAACTGGACAGACCACATTGGCCTAAGATTTCTTTCTTTTAGCTGGTCTTAATCTTCAGGTTCTTCATTGGTTAGGATGAAATAAGCTCGCTTTGCCTTCTAGATGAGCAGAGGAATTAAGATGGCACTCCACTCCCACTGTGGCCATTGTTCCTGCTCAATGTTTCTCTCAAATGTCTACGTCATCTTGAAGCTTCAGGTTGCTGGGGAGGCATTGGGTTTTTCTGCAGGATAGATTTGGGTAATGAAACATTGGCCCCTCTACTTTCTTTAAGCCTGGTGAGCTTAGCCGTTGTTGCTTGGAGTATCTGGGTTTGCTACTGTAGAAGCATTTGCTAAAGGAAATGGTGTTGAAGGGGCATTTTGGCTTGGTTTCCTGGTTGATCTACTGTAGAAGCATGCACATGCTAAGAGACGCTGGCTGTAGGCCCACTGTTGTAGCAGAATTGTTTTAAATTTTTAATTTGTGGGTTTAAATTGGTGTAGGCAGGTGAACAAAATATGGGCTGGTTTAAGATGAGATTCACATTTTATTCTTTTTTTTTTGCAAACATCATACATTTTATAAGCTAATTTGAAACAAAACCTAGGAAGAGTGCCAGTACTCCAGCCAATCAGTCACTGTTGACATTAATAGAAAGACAGATACACTTTGTTGGCATTCTTTGATAGGTGCAGGCACTGACCCAAGGTCATTGTTGTGTTTTTTTTATCAAATGCACTAGAATATTGAAGGAGGGCTCCTATTCTGAGTGCTTTTCCAATCCACACTCCCATTCAGTAGGTGGTGGTTTTGCATTGTTGTGCTGTGTTGCTGCTATTGACTTCATAACTTAGGGTGCTTTTGTGCAATGTTTGTTCTTGTGGTTTGGACTCTTCAGTGACCCAAAAAAAAAGTTTTTCTCCTTTATTTAAATTAATGAACCTCACGACCAGCTGAAACCTGTTGATGTAAGGAAGAGACTCTGGTTTACTTCTACAAATACCTCTGATATATATTTCCACTTCAAAGAATTTTCCCTTAGTTTTGATGGTAACATTTAATTCAATACAACAAAGAATGCTGATATAGTAGGCTGAATGCATCAACGCATGATAGAGAAGAGCAGTCATGTTCCATATGCCACATGCCATCTGCTATCCAGACTGCTCATCTGTTTGTTTATTATAATTTTTTTAATGGAAACATGGGTATGCATTAAAAAAATTATCAGTAAACAATTACAAAAATGACAAATAATTTTTATTAGCTTTTTAAAAACCTAATGTGAAACAAGGCTAAGATGGTTTTACACTTCACATAAGTTATAGTGGCAAAGTCCAGGGTTAGGGGTATCCTTCAGGAGAGCAGAACCCATTTAGGAAGATTTAAATACCAACAACAACTTAAAAAAAAAAAAGATTATTTTTTATTATATGAAATTCAAAAAAACCCAAATATATATTACATGAACAGCTTTTAACGAGTGCTTTTTTAACAAGATAAAAGCATGCCCTAGCTTTACCCTACCCTTGAGAATTCACAGATTTTTATACAGTAATGTTTAAGGATCGGGTGATAAATTTGTGCAATTAAAATGCGGCACAGGATGTGGCGGATATCCTCACAAGGTTCACACTGTCAAATATTTGTTCCCTATCAAGATATAAAAGCACTGCACAGACCATTGTAAACATCATTGAACAGTTTAACATGTTTGAATACCATTCCTTTGAATTCACCAGCTTCACACAGAGCATTTATCTCCACTTTCTTTTTCTCTTTAAAACACCGAACTTTGTCCAGCATGTTGCAATCATTTGAAACCCTTTCTTTTTTCATATTCATCCACATATAGTTGCTCAAAAAACACAGTTTTAAAACTTTTTGAAACACCAAACACACAACATAAACCACATCTGAGGAACTCTGCTTGTTTGCTCATGGTTATGGCAAACTTCCGTTCCACATTATGAAGATCTTCAGTAGTAATCAGGCTCAAATCACTCTTTTCCAATCAAAATTTAACATTCCACATCTGCATGCTCTCCATTTGAATGGTGGGTTTCCTCTGGTTTCCTTCCACAGTCTAAATTCATACAGTGATCAGCCACAACACTAACACCACTGTCAAGTAAATTGAATAACATTGATTATCAATTATATACCCATCAATAGGTTACTGGTATATAATTGATAATCAACATTATTTGATTATCAGGATCATGGACACCTAAGGCTCAATTATGCCTGTGAGGACCAAAGACTAACCTGTCTGGACTGGTCCAAAAGAAAAAAACAATTTAGAGCAGAGTTCTCTACAAAAACAAAAAGCTAATGCTGGTCATCACAAGAAGGTACAGTATCAGAACTCCTATTGCATGGAGGTTTTGCAGGAAAAGACATTAAGGTTGTTGGCCTCCAAATTTCACAGAGCCAAATTCGATTGAGTAAACAAATTTTATACACAAAAGTAATGCACAGCACCCTGCCGCTTATGTCCCCTTGCCAGCCACCACTGCACACCCCCAGAGGTCTTGTGGAGTCATTCCCAGAGGAACCAGACCTGCCTGAGTGGTACAAGGGGAGCCACACAATACTGGGCATAATGTTTTAGGTTTTAATGTTATGGATGATTGCTGTACAGTGTAGGCTGGTCAGCATTTCCAAATTGCCCGTACAGTATGACTGGAAGTGCGAGTGCGTTGCCACTCTATCCAGGGTGTATCCAGCTTTGAACCCTAAGTTCTCTGAGATCTGTGACCACCCAGGCCCTCTGTGACCCTACACAGGATTAGCAGTGTAGATGGTATTTTTATGATATTTAACACACACTTCCAGGAAGTAAAGTTTTATCAGATTGTTTTAGATATTTTATACACTAGCTAGGATCATTTTTCCAAGAACCAGCCAAAGTATTGTTGTTGTTGTTATTGTTAAAGACATGTAGCAGATTAACAAGGAAGCAGCACATATTCCCACTTTGCCAGGAGAAGCTGCACTCATCAGCATATTAGCATGCATCTCTACTCTTCACTGGTATTATAGCATTCAAGTGGCTTACAAATATTAAATCATTGCAAATTCTTGCCAATTCCTGTGTTTGCTAAAGTTTCAAGCCTTGTTATTTCTGATTAGCGTTATCTGCCCAGAACCCTTGCTTTGTTTACCCGACTTGTCTTAGAATTACCCTCTAGCCTTGTTGAATCTGTGTGTTTGTGTTTTGTTCTCTGCCTACATTACCATCGTGGATATTTAGATTGTGCTCAAACCTTGTTTGACGAGATTGTTAGAACTGCATCCTCATTCTACTTCTACACACAAACATTTTGGATGATTATACCATGGCCATGTTATAAAATGCTGGATTCTACTGTTTTGTCATAAAATTTTAATTGATTACTCTGGCAGTAATACAGCTGCAAAATCACAGGTTTATTATTATTAACGCATTTTCTTCCTTAAATTGTAATACCACAGCTTAGACCATTCCATTTGCTTTTATTTGTTCTCTTTTCTCTTGCATGTCATACACTTTACTGAAGATCGGATCCTCCAGCACTTTCAAACAGGTTTTGCAAATTTACTTTCTTTCTCGGAAAATAAAAAGGGCAGAGTGTCATTCCTCTGGAGCAACTTGGCCATGCTGAAGAACATGGCGGGGTTTGAACCACGACATTCTGATCAGTAACCCACTGCCTTAACAATTTGAGCCACTACTGCTCCAATGACAGTACGCCCTGGCATAAGACAATAACAAATAACAACAAGAGCTTGACTCTAAACTCTACCCAAAAATAACACTGAACTATTGGTGCTAATTTTATACATGCGTAATTCCAAAGCAGGAATTTTTGGTTGTCAAAATGTTGTATTGAGGGTAATTTGGCAATGTTACCAACATTGGGACGATATAGTTTGTATTGGTATATATTGGTATTAGGTTGTTTTTGAAAGTTAGAATAACTTTTATGAAATTATTTTTCATGATTTAAAAAAAAATATTATCATTTACAGCACACAAAAGAAAAACATTCAAGGGATGTTCAAGTCGAACTGGTGAAATTTTTCATGAACAAAAGTGTAAAACTGATTGACATTTACTGTACAGGAGACTTCAAGCACAGTATGGTGATGAGACTCTTATGGTGCAAACATTTCAAAGGAGGCCATACATGTATAAGTGTCACTGCGTGCGCCTGTGATGGGTAAGCCCAAATCAATATCGCGCCTCGCTCACTCCGAAGCTCACTAATTATGCTGCCTCCCCTTCAGGCAGAGGCGGACTGGGACCAAAAAGTGGCCCTGGACTTCCTGGCCCACAGCAGCCCACATCATAATACATTGGTTCATTAATGTAGAGATAAATTTTTAACACAATACAGAAATCAATGCTATCTAAACATATTATTTGAAATTATTTGATACTATTTGTATATTATCACTGATCATATATTGGGTCATATTAGTAAAACAAAGAAACAAAGGAAAGAACATCAAGACAATATTTAAAAAGAAAACTGAACAGGTAAGCTGAAATAAAATCAGTAGCAGCATTAGCTTACGCTATTAAACTAGTTACTTATTTTAATTATTATGGTAGTCAATATTAATTTGAAA
Organism: Clarias laeviceps; assembly: GCA_030014305.1. Taxonomy (NCBI): domain Eukaryota; kingdom Metazoa; phylum Chordata; class Actinopteri; order Siluriformes; family Clariidae; genus Clarias; species Clarias laeviceps. Next base: position 30,734,287 of record JAQMYJ010000036.1, on the reverse strand, counting down.
TAATGCTGAGAAACAGTGAGCCACGGCTCACGGCTCTTCAGCTCTCAATGGAGCTAGATTATGGTGACCGTGCTGCTGAAGAGGAAAAGGCCGCAAGGAGGATCACATCACAGCCCTTGTTCCCAGCCGAGGAAAGCCGCCGGGTGACAGAGAGGACTCCCGTCTGAGGCCACGCCCACAGAGAGACCTGGGAGGAACCGGTCCGGCCATCCGCCGAGAGCAGAGTCAGCACGAGCAGAGTCAGGAGCTGCTGTCCACGTGGGCCCATGCTGCCACTCTGCCCGCTGTCCATCGCTCACCAGCCTGTGCCCGCATGCCACCGTGGCACTGCTCAACAGATTTGCACATGCACAACCTTTCTTCTCTATTTTTCCATCCCTCCTTTAACCCTTTCCTTCCCCATTTACCTAAATAAATTACCCTTTTTCCTGTAAGACCTCACCTCGTGTCCGTGCTTTATGGTGCCGCCCGTGCAACATGGGTCGAACCTGTTACAATAAGATAATATAAGATATACCTGTATTGAATGATTAATGACACTGGAGACTCACATGGAGACACATTTCTATCCATAGACTAATATCAAATCATCTGATCTACACCCTCTCCCTCCAATAAAGCAGTGAATATGTCAGGAGAGAGGCGTCTGCTGAGCAGCTCTAATCTGTATCAGACCTCTTCCTCTCTCTCCCTCTATCATAACGAAGATATATTTCACATCGGCTTTGTTCCAAATCTCTGTATGAACCATAAACCTGCAACACCAAGCGAGATTTAAGACACTGTAGAGGAAAAAGAGAGCTGAGGTGACCAATAAAGGTGGATGGATAGAGATGTAGAGTGGAAAAAAAGCACCAGTATACTGTCCATAATATTTCATACATAAATGTTTTTTTTTTTTTTTCCTTCCAGCTTTGCAGGAACTTTCATCTGAGTAAGACTAATGAGAAATATATAACAAGTCAGCATGTAATCCACAGTGGCAGGCGGGATGTGCTGAAGCATCATTGTATATGATTTTCCATAATCTCCTCGAATATGTGTCTGATTTAAGAGCTTGTTATGATGCCTATCAAATGCAATTTTGGAAGTGATTTATTTATTTATTTTCTCTGATTGGACGGTGCTACGAGTGCAGTGGGATTTAAAAAGTCTATATATTTTACATTAGTATGTTATGAAGGACTTGTGTAGAAGAATGTCCATATCTGATTAAAGAGATTTGAACAAAGACCCTGACTGCAGAGATAAATAAAGACACGACACATTATTCTTTTCGAATCCCTAAAGGAGCCATTGCACGAAAAGCCTCATTAGACACATGTTTTAATAGCCTTATGTGCATTTGTTTGATTGCCGCATCAGGCCCTGGTTTATTTATTTTTTTGTTTATTATTTTGGATAAGCCTCATTGAGTTACAATCTTCAAAACATGGCATATTACAAAAGTGCCTTTTTTGTTTAAAACCCAAACTCTATAGCAAGGGATTTAATTTGTCTCTGTGACATTTCAACACCAAAATTGAAGACTATAATAATAATAATTATATATTTTTATTCCTTCTTCACAAGGTTTGGTTATCAACTACATGGATGATGTTCGATCTTATTCGCTTTTACTTATTTTTCTCTTGTGGCTCTTCAATCAAAGAATTTTTTTCAATAAAAAGAAATTGGGATCACATGCAAGTTTGCAGTAGTACAGTATATAGTTTAGATTAGTTTGTTTATATAACACATTTAAAAAAACAACCATGGTTGACCAAAGTGCTTCAGAATGCCAAAAAAGATGATCACACACAATCAATACATTAAAAATTGTCAAAATGTCTAAAAATTTCAACTCAGTAAAAAATAAAAGCCAAAGTGTGTCTTAAGTAATGACTTAAAATTTCAACACTCTGAGTAGACCTTATGTGAGCAGGTAAATCATTCCACAAACTGAAAAAGCTTGGTCACCTTTATTTTTACTTTATACTAACATTCAGGAGCACCTGATTAGACAACCTCAGTGCTCTAACGGGAGTGCTGATATGTAAAAGCTCTGATAAATATACAGGTGCCAACCCATTTAAAATCTTAAAAACAAACAATACAATTTTAAACTCAATCCTGAAACGGACAGGAAGCCAGTGAAGTGAAGCTAAGATGGGGGTAATGTGCTCATGCTTTCTAATCCCAGTTAAGAGCCGAGTTGCTGCATTCTGAACCAACAGCAAACGCTGAAGAGATGACTGATACAATCCAACATATAAAGAGTTACAGTAATCAAGTCTTGCCGTTATAAAAGCATGAATTACACTTTCAAACTCCTTACACCTTGAGGAAGGTAGGGCTTGACTTTCGCCAACAGTGTCAGTTGAAAAAAACTGGCTTTTATAACAGAACTAATCTGTTTATCAAATTTAAAAGCACCATCAAAAATCACAGCGAGATACCGATCCTAGTAAATAGACGAATATACATTCCTAAATCATCAAGTGCATCTACACAAGCACCCAGATCACCAGGACGACCAAATATTACAATCTCAGTCTTATTTTTGTTACGACAAAGAAAGTTCTGATCCAACCATATTTTTCAATCTCTCAGGCAAGTCATTAGTTTTGACAGGCAAATAAATTTGTACATCAGCCGCATAAAAATGAAAGGAGATGTTGTGCTTTTTAAAGAAATATCCCCCAAAGGGAGCATATACAAATAAAACAACATAGGGCCTAATATGGACCCTTGGGGAAAGCCACAAGAAAGAGGGGCAGTAGATGAAAAGAATTCACGTAAATGAACAGAAAAACTTCTGCCTGTTAAATATGACTGAAATTATTTAAGGGCTATGCCCTTAATACCAACACATTGTTCAAGTCTAGATAAAAGAATCGAGTGGCTGACCACATCGAAGGCTGCAGTCAAATCCAAAAGGACTAAAACAGCAGAATTACCAGAGTCAACAGCTAAAAGAAGATCATTAGAGACAGTTTCTGTACTATTTCGAGGCTTAAAACCAGACTGAAATAAAAAAAAAATTCCTATGTATATCTAGAAATGATTGAAGTTGATTAAAAACAACTCTCTCCAAAATTTTCGATAAAAAGGGGAGTTTAGATATAGGTCTAAAATTAGACAAAATTGAGGAGTCCAAATTTTTCTTTTTTAGAAGCTGTTGCACAGTGGCATGTTTAAAAACAGCTGGTACACATCCTGAGCTGAGAGATGTGTTAACCAAAGATACAGTACAACACTTGGCCCAATAGTATCAAAAACATCTTTAAGTAAGCTTGCAGGAATACTATCATAAGGGCAGTTTGTAGGACGTAGTTGTTCCCTTTCAAAAGCTAAACTCGATGCTGCGCGAAAGCGCTATGGGAAAGATTTCTTGTGACCGGTTGTGAAGCACGTGTGTGTCAAACACGCCAAATATTTTGGCATGTATAACCTCAGGCAGGT
>JAQMYJ010000036.1:30690044-30713419 GCA_030014305.1 Clarias laeviceps | reverse complement strand
GGTCTGCGGCAGAGGTAGATTTTGGTCTCGCCCTCCTGGGACGGCCTTCATGAGAGCCAGTTTCATTATGGTGCTTGTTTGTACTGTTGTTTTTGTTGTTGTTACGTAATTATCAACTTATAATTGAATTATAAATTATAAATTATTTTATAGTTTTGAAATCCCCAGTATTGTTGTAGAATGTAGAAAATTAATCACTAAACAAAAACAAAGAAATTTGCAAGTGACCCCAAACTTTTGAACGGTAGTGTTCACACACTATGGGCAATTTGGGAACGCCAAATAGCCTAACCTGCATACTGTATCTGTGGGACTGTGGGAGGAAACCGGAGTACCCAGAGGGAACCCACCAAGCACGGGGAGAACATGCAAACTCCATGCACACAGAGATGGGAATCGAGCCTGGCTGCGAATCGAACGCAGACCAAGGTGACACCACTGTGCCACTAGAATTATTTTCTAATATAGAAATATTTGCTTCAATATTAATTTGACCATGGCTTCATCTGACACCTTGGACCTAGAATTGATTGTGTGCTTTTTATTTTATTTATTTTTATTTTTTTGGCTGTTTGCTTGTTTGTTTATGTATTGTGTGTTTCTTAAACATGAAAAAAAAATACACTACATAAGGTGCCTTACCAGTACCTTATGTAGTGTATTATTTTTTAAATAAAAGATTAATTTTAAAGATGCTGTCAGTAATGGACATGTAGCTTTAATATAAATATCAGATGTACATGGCTTCTTTTGAAGAATTTACCAAACATTTTATTGTCTCTCTGATAAATCTTACCAGCTTTCTGATGGTCTATTTCACTTGCATTGACATTGACCCCTCATTGGATTTGAACACCTAATGCAAATTCAAGACTTGGAATCAATGCGAGAAAATAAATTTCTGGGGTAATGGTGGCTCAAGTGGTTAATCTTTTGGGTTACTGAGTAGAAGGTCGGTGGTTCAAGTTCCACCACCGCCATGCAAGTGCAGTTGAGCATGGTCCTGACCCCTGTATCTGAGCTGATCCAGTATTCTGACTCCAATTTTCTAACTAAAATGTTATATTACCTGGGCAGTAATCTGACCTAAAAATGGTCCATCAGCACAATGACGATATGACTATGGCATGGTGAGGATATTCAGTGGCATCAACGTCCAGGGCTTTTTACAGGTTGTGCGGTGCGGTGCACCTAGGTCTTAACCTCGGGTTACAGGTACAGGTGCTTGGGTCCGCTCATCGTATCTCAAACCTGATATACTATGTGTTTTGTTCATTGATAAGAATACTCATAATCACCCTGAATAAAATTATATTAATACCTACCTAGTGTTGACTATTATTCTAGAAACCCAGTGTAAACATTTTATTTACTACACACAGTCATGCACTACTTGAGAGAATAGTTGAACACTACTGCTGATTTATGTTCAAAACATCCAACCCCATTTGACAGAAAGTGACTTTTTTTTGAACACCATGTCCCCTCTGTGTCGCACTCCACATTCACACATGACCTCTTCAATTGCACCGATATTTTGTACAGCAATCCTCATCACATGGCTGACCCTTCGATTTACAGAGGTTACACCTGCCCATGTGTTAAAAATCAATTTCCCCATCACTCACTTTGCCCTTCCTGCTCCTCTCTGGCCTCAATCAGTAAAACTCTGCTCGCAGACTCTGAGTCATTACAAAGATATATAACGCTTTTCACACTTTCTGCTCACTGTATGTGGTTACCAGGAACCCAATCATTAGCACTGCTTCTAGTATGTGTAGGCAATTTAGTATTTAAATGTAGTTTAAATTTGCCTAACTAATTTGCAACATTGTAATTATTTATCACTTCAGAGCAAATAACGTAAAGGCAAACTGCTATTACACATTCAATCCCCCAGCCCTTTTTTTATTTTGGAATATAATCTTGGAAAATAAAATAGCACCTTTTATTGAAAATGTATACAACAGTTAGAGCATAACAGCACTGGGACCTTTACATATATGTATCCCTAAAATATACAATTTTTGGTCACAGCATGGTTAAAAGTAGGTCAATGTGCTCCATAGGCTCTGAGAGCCACATTCCAAACCAGATCTACAACTACAAATCTAACTAGTTCTTAACGCAAGGCTGAATTCCAAATTTCACTCTAACACCTGATTAAGGGCCCTACAGTATGTAGGAGCAAGGGATTGTACACCCTAAATAGTGCACTAGTGTTTCACCTCTTTAAATTAATGTCAATTGCTAACTATCGGTTGCCATCTCAATGCTAATTTCGGCAGTCGCAGAAGGATGTGGTTAAATAAACGATCAAATCATAATATGTCTATTAAAATTTTGTTTGTGGAACTGTTGTATAAAAGCAATTTCACACTTATGGTCATGCTGTTGTGCTGAATATCAGCACTCAGGCTGCTGTCTTGTGTATATATTGTCTACATGTCTTATGGCTATAACAGCCCTCCCTCTTATGTGATTTTGGTTAAATATACTATAAAATATACTTACTTACACCAAAGACAAAGGGTTGAGATTTATTACTGTAATTTAACACCCAATTTTAATACTTTTGGTGCCCAAAAGTATTCGGGCAAGATATGCCATGTATTTTTGAACTGTGGCAAATTTCTGTACATGCTCTTCATGAAGCAGTCAAGCAGGCATGGATTGAACGAGTGACACCACTGCAGACACTATTTTACCTCTATGCCCAGCCTGATCAAGCAGGTTTTTACATACGACTAAATGTTGATTGTCGTATAGCAATTTAATTGCATAAAATAACAAATTCATCTTATATTTATTGTCATTATTTTACAAAAAAAAACCGAGAATGTCATTAAAACATTAAATTTCATTTTGCCTCAATACTTTTTTACAAGTCACCACTGTATGTCAGATGATACAGCACAATCGTTATTGAGGGTCTCTTGATCTTTTTATTGAGCTATTCATCATCATTAACAGCGGGAGGTTAGTGTATGTCATCCTAATAAAGAAGAATAGGTGTTGACTAGATGCTGGTCAGCACATAAACCGCCTCTTTTACTTCTACCATATGAAACACTGCTGTAGCTCTTAGCAGGAGGTCATGTGTGTGTGTATAGTCCATGTTTCCTGCGTTTATTTATATTTTTCTTTCCTTGGCATTAAAGACAGGTGAATGCTGATACAACACTTGTCTAAAAACTACCAATAGGAGGATGCAAAACTCATGATACCACTATATATATATATATATATATATATATATATATATGGTAGGGTCGGTGGTGAGACACTAAAATATACAGACAGAAAATGTCATTTTCTCAACTGCAAGTCTATTGTTAGAGCATCTTCATGAAGAACACATTTACACACAGAATCTGGTCAATATTTTATAAAAAAAATACTAGGAATGAATATTAGAAAGTTAATAAACAGATCATCGGAAATTAGCCAGGAACCATTTTGAATTCTGATCTGTTTACTTTCAAATCATCAGGTGGAAAACACAATACATAAATAACAAATTAAGCATGAAAACACATCCAGTCTGCACTATGTACAAGTAAGCTGACAGCTTATTTATTTTTAGATTAGCTAAGTTTTCTAAACAGTTTCTAAATGTATTATATTTATTTTTATATACACATTTGTAGAAATTGGTTCATTTAGCCACAGGAGCATTTGTGAGGTCAGGCATTGATGTTGGGTGAAAACGTCTGGGTGAGGTCAGTGTTTGAGGTCATCCCAAAGTTGTTCAGTGAGGTTGAGGTCAGTGTTTTATGATGAACATTTGATTCCTTCCACTCCAACCCTAACCTTAACATGTCTTCAAAGAGCTTGCTTTGTGCACAGCGGCGTTTACCTGAATAATTGTTGGCCTTTTGAAGGGAAGTGAAAGGAAATTATAATGCTACAATATTCAGTACAAATATATTCTATATGACTGTGTGCTTAAAATTTTTTTGCAAAAGTTTTGACCCATATTTGGCTGTGATGCTCTGGTGTCCACAGACATTTGGACTTATAGTGCATTTGCAGTGAAGTTAATCTTTAAATATTTCTAACAGCATTTAGGCATACATAACTAAGTAGACATAAAAAAGTTGATATCACTGTCATTTGTCTTGAAAACAACGTAATGGCTCCCAGGCTGTACTTCACAAGACATTGTGCATCGCTGCTAAAAACTCCAATTCCCAACAGACCCCAGACCCCGAAAAGAGCCCATAGATTGCAAGGGTTTCTTGCTTCAGTGCTCTCTATACTTCAAGAGCCAATAAGGATTTAGTAAGCAAACACAGATTTTTCAGTTTGTTGGCTTTCTCACTGGCAAAGCTCTTGGGTGGACCACAGAAATCTAGATTGAAAGTGTAAGATATTTTTTGTCTGCCACTAGTTAATACTAAGATTATATACTGTATGAACACTAAAAACAAAATAAAAACTTTTGGAAAAGTATCAAAATAACACCGGGGTTTGTTGATCTGGATAAAGTACGAAGGATTTTATTGCAGCAATAAAACCCAAGTGAGTCAGCACTTGTACTTAGGTCAGAACCCAAGGCAAGTTCAAGACCAGACTCACCAGCTGTACGATTCACATTCCTTATATACTGTTCAACAGGGGAAGGACTCAGACACAAGGCCATTCCTTAAGCAGCTGGTGAACCTTTCCTTCAATTAGCACACATTTTATGTTACCATGAACAACCGGCATATATTCTAAATATCACTATTTAATACCTGTAGTATAACGTACATAACAAGGACATTTTACTTATACACTTTTTTTTTTTTTTTTACATATGCTTACATATTTCTCCCTCTGTGACTTTCAAATCGCATGTCTAATAAGATTTATTCAAAAGAAAATAACTAACAAAATCAATCTAATAATACTATCCGAAACTTATTTTTTACAAAAGAAAATCATTACTTCCTAAAAAGGTTAAAAGTTGGGAAAGCATCTGCTTTAGTTCAAACAGCGGGACTAGTATGCATATAAGTACGTATTCAGCTTCTGCAGCATGGCCACCACCAGTGGATGGAATGAGCCAGTACTGACTGCAGCATTTTTTCTCAGGGTCTTAATGTAGAAGTGCTTAAAGATCTGGCATGTAAAGAACCCCAGCTGTCTCTGGATGAATTGATCAATATGTTGATCCATCTTAATGCTGTGTTGAAGGAAAAGTACTCTAGATCCTCATGCATTCAGGAGACACAGCTGGGACAAGTGATAGATGTTGAGACGCAGATAACAATTTAGGTTTTACTCATACAGGCCCCAGAACTGGATGCTGTCCACTTAAACTATGAGGGTGCCCACAGGTTCCTGAATACCCACAGTACTTCTACTATTTGCTCCAATCAGTCAAGAACTATTTCATTACATCCATAATTAACTTTGAAAGAGTGACCAAATTCATTGTCAAAAAAGCTCCGTCTCCTGCTGAGACCCTTACACTACTAAATGGTGCCCCCATGGGTGTAAAATTTGATTTGTCACATACACTGTCATAAACAATATGATATACAGTGAAATATTTTAACACCTGCCCATGACCTATTTTTTTATTTTTAAAAGAAAAAATAGAGTATTTTAAATAGACAATATGAAATAAGAATATAGTAATAATTTTTTTTTAAAAAGCATAACAGTGTGCAAAGTATGTGCAAATGAGTTAAATGTGCAAATGTGCATTGATGTGCAATATGCTGAGGGGTATAAGGAGCAGAGTCATTTAGTCCAGTGTGGTGTTTAAATAAATGTCCTGCACTTTACTCAAATTGTACACACAGGAATCATTCCATTTCTTGTCATGTTCGGGTTACGGTGTAAGCAATTACCTACAAATCTCTTGAAGAGATTTGAGTCGGCCAAAGCACTGCCATTTTCATTGTCTACCTCTGTTTAACATGTCCAAAGCGGCCACAACTACTACAAGCCCCAAAATCCAAGTTAAAGCTAACTTTTACCCCAGATATCAATAATTTATAAAAGTCAATGCCACTAGTCTGCCACCACACTGCATTTGACCTGTTAACCAGCACTGACAGTTTATAGCCAGCAATTTTACCAGTTTGTGATTAGACACTTCAGCTTACAGTCTCTTTAACCATTCTCCCAAAAATGTTGTCAGACACCTCGACTAGAACTCCAACACCCTCCGAAATCTTCTGAAACTTCAAGCAAGAATTTACATCAGCTCATGTTGTCAAATAACTTAACCTATTCAAACTCTTGTAGTGACTGTAGTTGCTCATGACAATGGCATGCAGCCAAGCCAAGAGAGTGCATTCTTAAAGACTTATTATATCCTTCTCCATATGGAGAACATGTTATTATTATCCAAACTGTTTGACATATGATTGTATTGCCACCATCCTCCATCACCACATTCAAATCTTGTTCATAGACCAGATCAGCATTTAAATGCAATTATTTCTTTAGCACCTGATCAGAAAGCTTAGCCTGCTGGGCTTGAAGACATCTCTTTGCAACTGGATTCTGGACATCCTGACTGGTAGACGTCAGTCAGTCAAGAATGGGAACAGTTTCTCCAGCACTCCAATGACACAACTGTGTTGAGTTTCATCAGCAAGAGCAACAAGTCAGCATACAGAGAGGAGGTGCGGTGGCAAATGGACTGGTGCAGAACCAGTAGCTAATGAACTGGTGTAGTGGTGACTGTTGATTTCAGAAGAACACAGAAGGGCCATTCTCCACTGAACAGTAAGAGCTCCTCCACAGAGATTGTCAAGAACACCAAGCTTTTTGTTCCTATTGCTAGGAAAGCCCAGTAGCATCTTTTTGTTTTGAGATGGCTGGGAAAAGTTCACTTCCCAACCCAACACTTTCTACATATGGATTATAGAGAGTACCTTGAGCAGCTGTATCATGCCCTGATTTGGGAACGGCACCATCTTGGATCACATTTTGGATGAACATACTCTTAGCCCTTCTGCCATCAAAAAAAAAAGCACCAAATCATTCAGGCCCACACAAACAAACTTTGTGATCATTTCTTCCTACAAGCCTTTATAGACCCTACTAGTGCTCAACAAGTAGTCAGACCTACAAGAGCAGACTGTGTTGTTATGCTATGGAAGGATGGCCTAATCAAGTGGAGAAAAATCTAATAGAATTCCACATGCAGAAGAAAAGAAAGAAATATATACAGAGCAGAGCTGTATTCAGTGTGGTAATTGGGCCTGATATACTTAATTTAAAAAGAAATACACTTAGGACACCCAGGTGTAGTCAGAATGAAAGCACTAGCATACAAATAGAACAATCAGCCATGACATTAAAAAAAAAAAAAAAAATCAATGACAGGTAAAGTATATATTATTGGTTATCTCCTTTCAGTTAAAGCAAATCTAATATTTGGTTGAATGTCCCTTAGCAAGTTTTACCTTTATCAGATGCTTTTGGCAGCCATCAGCCAGCTTCCAGAATCCTGGTTGGATATTTAACCACTCTTATTTACAGAAATACAATTTATTAAATGACATATCATAGTCCATTGCATAGTACTTAGTACATCTCAGTGCATTGTACAAATGCTCTGGACATATGACTGTATGTATGTGACAAATAAAAATGTAAATATTTGGACATGTGAGAAGATCATTTGTCATTTTACGGAAATTTGTAACAGTAATTTATTAAAATGAAACAATAATAATTAAATGATATATAATCATAAAATCACTTTCTGTTATAAAACACCTACTTATAATCATAGAGCAGGTTCTTAGACTCATTAATTACAGTATCATAATTCTCTCACAGTTTCCCGGGAAAAAAAGCTTTTGCATTGCTTTCAGTCCAAAAACCTGCAAATGTTAACAATTTTAATGTTGTTGTTTTTTTCTCTACACTCTCAATGTAATGATAAAAAAAAAAGCTTAAAGTCCTGATATACAGCATTTTATGGCCTGCCAATATCTTAGACAGAAATCTGCTAAGGCAGCACAGTTGATGGATGGAAAAGAGCCTCTGAAAGCCTGACATCATGATCAGAATAATAATATGAGGAGAAGAGAAGCAGAAATCAGAGATGGACATTTAAACAAAGACATACACCAATCCGCCATAACTTTACAATTATCCCCAGTATCGTGTACAGTACGGCCCCCTTGTGCCCCTCAGGGCATGGCTATGCATTGCCTCTGGGGGTACTGTAGTGTCTGGTGTCAGAACATTGGCAGTGGATACTTTGGGTGATGTGGTCGCAGGGTGGGGCCTCCTTCAATTTAACTTTTTTGCCCGGTACGTCCCAGGTGAGATGGATCGGATTGGGATCTGGGGGGTTTGTATGCTGGGTCGACTGCCTTAAGCTCTTTTCCTGCCAGACATCATGCATGGTTGACTTTTTGGCCGCTTGTGCTGCATTGCCATTCTGTGAGATTGGACTAGACATGCTGGTCTTTGGTCCCCACAGGCATGGGTGAGCTTTGGGTGTACATGATCCTCTTACCACTCACTCACTCACTCACTCATTGTCTACAGTATAACGCTTTATTCTGTATGCAGGGTTTGGGAGTCTATCCCAAAGCAGGAGACGGGGTACACCCTGCACCCACCCTAATCTGCATATGGGACTGTGAGAGGAAACCAGAGTACCCGGAGGAAATTAACTCAGCACACAGAGCGCAGGCAGAACATGCAAATTCCATGCACACAGTGGCAGAAATCGACCCTGGCCGGGAATTGAGCCCAGACCCTGGAGGTGCAAGGCGGCAGTGCTAACCACTAAGCCACCGTGCCGCCAATCCTGTCACAAGTATATTGCTATATAGTCTGTGTTAGTGTGTTAATATTATGTGTCATTAATGTTATGTTCTGTGTTATGTTATGGTTTTCTTTTCTTTCCTTTCTATAAGAAGTTTGATGTCTGGACACCTCTTTCACCAGTGCAGTGCTGTAAGTACGCCCGTTGTGGAAAATTTCTGTCTTGTCTTATTCTTGTCTTTTAATTAACTTATTTTCTTTTCTTCTCTAAATTATTTTCCTTTCCTTTTCATTCTTTTCATTGCCTTCATATTTTGTCCTGTTTATTCAATCCTTTCTATTTTTTATTGCTTCCTTACCATTCCTTCCCTTTCCATGCTTATCCTACCTATTCTGTCCACCCATTGTCTCTGCCAGGTTACATCACTACTCAATGACTGATCAACAATTGCAGGTGAGTCTAAGCTGAAATGCCAAAGACCTACTGTACATTTAGACCAAATGTGCTAGCTTCGTAATAATAGAGTAAAAAGTAGAAAGAAAGACCTGAAACAATCGTATTTTATCTTAGAAACTTTGACTTTAACTTAGTGCCATGTCTCAAGAGACAGAGCAAAGTGCAAAGTGTTTTCTCTCCTATGAGTTTGCTCTCTGAACATCCATCATGAAAAAGCCACTAACCAAGACAGACACATTATTGATGGATTGAACTCTGATGGACTTCAATGTGCTGGATTTGATTGACGTAAGGCATAAAGGTCAACCCTGCTCTCAGTGAAGTAATAGCTCCATTTTAGGATGTTCTGGAGCTGATGATAAAAAGTAGTGTGGAAGTAACTCGTGAGCAATCATGGATCCCACCGGCTACACTCAGGTCTTAGTTAATCCTTTGCTCTATCTTTGGTTTAAAGGTCGGTATTCCCCAAGATAAGTGGCTTCCTGAGAGAAAAAAAAGGAAACAATAGCCACCACATTTTATGGTACAATGGCCTTTTGTTCCCTAAAACTTTACAGCATTTTATACAACTTTTCTTTTATTAAATACAGTAAATGATGGAACTAGTTTATTGGGTATACCTGTGCCTATAATATCTCACATGAGTGTAAATGAGAGAAGATATGATTATGTTCTTTTTAATTTAGTTTTCATTCTAAAACATAAGATGGAGGTCTTAATTTTAATTATTTACTAATTACAGTTCAGTGATGAAGTCTGTACTTGTACTGTATGAGAAGGTCTGGGCCCACTGGAAGGGTAAAAAAAAATTTTTATGACGTTAAAATAGGCAACTTACAGAATATTTATATCTTAATTATTATCAAACATGAAATTTACATCATGCATGTTCTCCCTGTGCTATATGGTGCATTTCCTTAGGGACTCCAGTTTCCTCCCACAGTCTAAAGACATGCAGTTTTGGTTAACTGTCATTTCTAAATTCCCTATAGAGTGTTTGTGTTTCCTGCGATGGACTGGACCCTGTCCAGGGTGTACCCTGCCTCATGCCCAGATTCCCTATGGATAGGCTTCAGGTCTTTGCCACCCTGAGAATGATAAGCAGTATAAAAAATGAGAGAGTAAGATAGAGAGAAAGAACTGTTTTCATAAGTTAAAAAAAAAAGCAACAAGATTTTTTGCAAATAAAAGCCTTATAAATCTCATTTATACAACACTCATTTGAGCAATCTTGCCAACCTCTCTTGTAAAAAAGTTTGACCATTCACACGCCTTCTGGCAGACAGTTTACTTTTACATTACAGCATTTGGCAAACACCCGTCAGAGCAACTTTTTTTGATCTAATTATACATCTGAGCAGTTGAGGGTTAAGGGCTTTGCTCAGATGATAGTCAACAGTGGCGACTTGATGGTGTGATTTGAACCTGGTACATTCCAATAAGCAGACCAGTGAGATAAACCTGCCCACGGGTTTGACTAACCCTGTACCCTCCTAAAAGTTTGACAAGTCCCTTTTGGTATAAAGTTCAACTCCATTTGCTCCTGCAAAAGCTTTGATTAAGTCTGTCCCCTCTTTCAGAACTTTTGAACAATCCTATACAATATTTCAGACAATCTGATCAATTCAATCAAACAAATTCCAAATCATCCACAGGCTTTTGAGTGCAGGTGAGATTTGGGGTTTGTGTAGTTCTTTCACTTCATGTATGGCAAAGTGTGCAATTGGGCTTTGTCAAGCTAGAACTTGTTTGGATGACTTGGTTAATTCCTGAAATGCTTAATAAATAGAAACATAGACATTCCACCTCTCCCAGAAAATCTGGGAGCATCTTGCATATTAATAGCAGCTTGATGACCCCACAAATTATATACAGTATTCTTGAAATCAACCCCACCTACTAAGAAAAGTTATTGTTCATATAGCACAAGATAAATCAGTATTCATGTTTGCTCACTACAGTATGTGGGATGTCTGGAGACACATTCTAGACAGTTGTGTGCCTCTAAATTTGTGGTAAGTGTTCAGGGAAGAAACACATACGTATGGGTATGAGGCTCAGGTGCACAAATACTTTTGATCCTATAGTATATTTTAATATGTATTGATGTTCTCTTAGTCTAACTGCTCACTTGAGAATAAAAACTGTCCATTGTGCTAACCTCTTTGTTGGATTAAGGCTAATTTATGCTTCTGTGTCAAGTAGCGGCATAGACCATAGAAACCCCACCACCAACTAGTGGTTTGGCGGTGTAATTGCGCAAACACACCAGTGCACAAGTATAAATGCTCACAATGTCTTAGGCCCCTTGCATAGACTTTACACAGAAGCATAAATCAGGCTTTAGGCTGTGCTGAACTTAAGGTTTCACACAAAGCGCAAGTGCTTCATTTGTACGTATGACAGAAGTCAAATAGAAGGTCCATTTGGAAAACACATTCCTTAAAAATATAATTATTATATGTAAAATAGGAAAGATATGTTTAAACCTTCTGTGTGAAAAAAGTGGCAGGAGTTTAACTGAGCCAATAAATCATTCTTACAGCACATCATTTATACATAATGCCAGGTTTTTGAAACTCATGATGATTAATGTGACAATTTACGTTAATTAGGCAACACGAGCGGGCATTTTCTATCCAAGGTGTTCCCAATTATGCTTATTAACCATCTTGTTAATTAAAGTTGACCATAATCATTATAAGTCTTAGTTCTTTTTGCCTCAGATGTGAGCTTTCTGTTATTGTCTCACATTTGTCTTTGAATGTCATTAATATGAGCAGCCTTCTGCAGTGGAGAACTCACATGGGAATGTTTTCAGAATGATTAATGTGCACAGTAGGCATCAGGAACAACAAGAAAAATCATATTTGATAGTCAATCCATCACTGCTGGAGCAATTAAACAAACAAGCAGCACAAGATTTAATCGCAAAGATGATTTGATCTGGAAATTATGATGAAGCCAAGATGTTGACGAAAGGACAGTTATGTCTCTGTTTCTACTGGCACAATGGATTACAATTTGAATGATCCTCAGTCAGTCAATAACCATAAAGTTATGTTAGGGAGTGCACGCTTCGCCAGTTTTCTATGATATAGTCTGCTCAGTCATGGAGTTACTGAAGCAATGCAGTGTCCAAAAAGGAAAACAATAACCTATGCCAGTATGCAGAGAAAAAAAAAACTGGAAGTGGGCACAACATGTAAAAATGAAGTGACTAGCATTAGGCAGCCCAATCATAGAGCACACCAAGCCAAAGCACAGTAACTGGGCTCCTAGAAGTCTGTGGTCTGGCTGCTTAAAAACTCAATTGAACAAGCAAAGTCAAAGTTTTAAAATTTTTTGGGATTTCCCCCTGATTTTCTCCCTAATTTTCTCCCTAATTTAGTCGTTATCAATTCCTCCCCGACACTAGGGATCTCACACATTTGGGGCTGTGTAACACTCTCGGAGGACAGCGCTATCTGCTCCTTCCACTTGCGTGAGCTCACAGACGCCCCTGATTGGCTGTAGACCCGTGATTAATGTGGGAGCACTAAGTACCTCTCATCCCTCCTCTCTGAGAGAAGCTCGGCCAATCAGCTCTCTCTAGACCACCAGCTGCGAGAGGTTACAACATCACCCGGGAATCAAACTCGCAATCTCCGGATGATAGGACGAGCACTTTACCACTGCAAGCAAAGTCAAAGTTGATTGAAAATGATGAGCTGTAAATAGAATTCCATTTTGGTTGAAAGAAATTCCATTACCAGCATGCACACTATATGTTTTAGAACATATGTTCTCATTCACAAGTTCCACTCCTCTGATCATACACACCTGTTTCCAGTCAGCACACTCGCTCACAGCCTGTAAACAATTTGCTTTCTGTTTTGAAGTCTTGTTCCTCAAGTCAGTTATCATTTGTTTCTTAATCATATAATAGTGTTTTGTTAAGAGGTGCATAAATTAATACCTTGGTGTCTGAGCAGATTTCATGTTCATGCTATTTTAAATTTACAGTTGTCTGGTGAGCAATAATCATTTTAGAATTAAATGCACTTTGTTTGCTGTTGAATGTGAACAAGATTCAAATACTGTGACTTACATCTCATAGGCAAAACGGCCAAGAGTTTAGTGAATTGTTGTCAACGGCACAAACATTGAGCATAAAATAATAAAGACAATATAAAATTAATTTATTGTAACATGCATTTATGCACTTGACTAAATAACTATAACTCATGTACAAAAAAAATATTGCACATACATTTAGGCTAATTGAAACGTCATTAAAAAAGGTTTGATTTTATACAAAATTCCATGTATTCATCAGCATGACACTGACAATTATGTAGAGTCAACATGGGCCTCATTGGACATTCAGTAAGTTCAGCGGCAGCCAAATGTGGTTGAATAGTCTCATGACTTATCGTGTGTAACTCAGGCATGTCAGCAGCAGTAATGGCAAGATTCCCGGTACAATTTCTGAAATTATAATATCAAATTTTTGCCCTTCCCAGATCCAGATTGTAGGATCAGCTACCTGTAAGTAGCCTTTTAACTTGCCTATAGTGTGTCAATGAGGATGTAAGAGCGTGCGAGTATTTCTGTGCCTGCCATTCCATCTAGTGTTTACACCACTTTGTGCCTAGAGTCCCCTGGGATAGGTTCCAGGCCCCTTATGACCCTGTACAGGATAAGCATGGAAAACCTTCTGTTTTTGCCTTTTCGCCCCATTATTATTTTAGTGCAGTCTGTTTACAGATCGTCTGGCTCTTTGGCTGCCCACTCATTCTGATCTTTGCTTTGCCCTTTTGGTTTGCTTAATAAAATTCTCTTGCATCCAAACCAGCCTGTCTGTGACATAGACATACAATTTATTCATTCATCCAAAAATAACTGCCACTGTGCCAAGACTTATGTGACACAAAAACAGACAGTAATTCAGCTTTGTATCATTATTTGCACAGGTTCAGTATATGTTGAGGTGAACATGCTGGCAGGAATGAATGTATTGTTAGCAGAGTTTAGAGTTCGCTAATGGCTCACAGTTTGTCATGTCAGTGTTGAAGGCCGTAATGAGCAGGAAATGTTCATTCATAAACACCGCTCCATGGTACATGGCTGGTCATTAATAGTGTGTAATGAGTGTGGTGATGGATTAATGGGAACACAACGACCCTGTGCTCTGAACAACTGGACAGCCGGTGGAGCTGCTACCCTGCGGTAAAGCACTTACTGTACATTAACATTCCCTGATTTTTAGTAGCAATTGAAATTTTCAGAATGAAAAATAAAAGAATTCCGCAAGGATTTTACATGTTGTTGACAGTGGGCTAATTAACTGGCATCCCAGTTGTTAAGCACGATAAACACAAGAAGGATTCAAAAAAGCTGATACAGTAAGTTTCCCCCCACAGTCCAAAGACAACAGGCTAACTGGAATTTACAAATTGTCCTTAGTGTATGAATAAGTGTGTCCCAAGTACTGTATGTCCCTAGCAAGGTTAAGCAGGAGGGTTAAATTGTAGGTGTGCAATGGAAGGTAAAGAGCTATCGAAAATAACTGGTGCTGGTAGTATTTTCACCACTGTATTAAATCACCTTTTATTTAACAGCAATAAACATTTGGCAACTGGGGACACTAATTGTTAAAGGTTTTGAGATGGATTTCTTTCCCATTCTTGCTTGATGTATGATTTTAGTTGCTCAATAGTCTGGTTTCTGCATTGTCAAATTTTGCATACCCCTATACCATCACAGATGCTGGCTTTTGAACTTTGTGCTGATAGCAATCTGGATGGTCTTTTTCCTCTTTAGCCCAGGGACAGACATGAATTCCAAAAACAATTTGAAATGTGGACTCGTCAGACCAAAGCACACTTTTCCACTTTGCATCAGTCCATTGCAGATGAGCTCAGGCCCAGAGAAGCCAGCAGCATTTCTGGGTGTTGTTGATGTATGGCTTGCACTATGCATGATACAGTTTTAACTTGCACTTGTAGATGTTACAATAGTTTTTCAAAGCGTTTCTGAGCCCACGTGATATTAACACAGTGCCTCCTGCAGAGTCAAAGGTCACGGCCATTCAATTTTGGTTTTCAGCCTTGCCGCTCATGCGCAGAGATTTCTCCGGATTCTCTGAATCTTCTGATGATCTTTTGGACTGTAGATGATACCAAAATCCTTTGCAACTGTACATTGAGGAACATTGTTTCCTAATGGTTGGACTGTTTGCTCATGCAGTTGTTCACAAAGTGGTGAACCACGCTCCATCCTTTTATGTGAATGACTGAGCCTTTCAGGAACCCTCTTTTTATACCCAATCATGACTCTTAACTGTTTCCAATAAACTTTTTCACCCATAGAATGTTCCAAACAGGTGTGTTTAGAGCATTCCCCAACTTTCCCAGTCACTCTTTTGGGACTGGGAAAGCGTCAAATTCAAAATGAGTGAATATTTGCAATAGACAATCAAGTTTTTCAGTTTGAACATTGTATATCTTGTCTTTGTGGTGTTTTCAATTGAATATGGGTCAACAAAGATTTGCAGGTCATTGTATTCTGTTCCTTTTTAAGTTTTTACACAACGTCCCAACTTTATTGGAATTGGGGTTTGTACTTTGGTTTTAAAGAATGAATGCAAAGGTACTAAACACCCTTGAACAAACAGAATTGAGGATTCAGTAAGGTTGTGACCTGCACTCAGTGTCCTCAGGTATGGAAATACAAATGATGAAATTGAAATTTAGAAAAGGAAGCAAAATCTAATGGGCTTATACAGTAAACGTACTGTAATTTGTAAATGCCTGTTAAATCCATCGCTGAACCAAAAGGATGAAGCGATCAGGAGTGCACTTTGATCATTTTCAATATTTTTACTATTACACTTTTGCTTTTTATTGTTCAAACACTATGCCATGTCTTCATTGTTATATTACAATAAATCATCAATCATATTAATGCTAATGCTAACAATCTATTAATAATAATTCATACAGTGGTTACTGTGCCACATCACTTCTGTGCTGTAGGAATCAGATGTGTGAAACACTGTAGAAAAAGAGAACTGTATCTGTATTCCAGACCAGAGGTTTAGATCCTTTTACAGCTTTTTACTCATAACCACAAAAGCTTCCACAGCTCACAGCACCTAGGAAACAATCTGGACTATATTGGGGGGAAAAAAATAATACAATTACATCACAACATATTTGGCAATTTGACACGGTCTCTCCTTAGAAGCTGAAAAATGCTGTCTGAAAGATGCCACATAAAGCATGTAAGAGTCTGTCACATTAACTGTACACAAAAGAAGTGAAAATTTTAAGTTATATTCAAGGCTAAGAACAATGAAAATTAACTATAATTAAAAAATAAATAATACTTGTTAAAACTAGCATATATTTTAGCATACATGCGGAGTCATCACTATGTTCCCAAGGCCCTATTTTCTAAGGGTCCTATGGTCCCCAGATATTTTGAACAGAACAAAAGGTCCCATATTCTCAGAGCCCTATGTTCCCCAGTTCTAGGGTTGCATGTTCCCAGGGTCCTAATATTACCAAGGTCCTATATTAACCAAGGACCTGTGGTCCCCAGATTTATATGGCACCCAATGAGAGCATAAAAAAGGAGTCTTATGTTCCTAGTCCACTATGTTTCAAAGTTTTAGGGTCCTAAGTTCCCCGGGTCTAGTGGTCCAATGGTCCATGGCTCATTATATGAGCATAATAAAGGGCCATATGTTCCCAGAGCCCTATGTCCCCCACTTCTTGTGTTCTTTGTTCCCCTGATTTATATACTGCAGCACACAATGGAAACCTAAAAAAACGGTGTATCCAAGCTCCCAGAGAAAATTCTTTCCTCAGAAACACAATAAAACGATTACTGCTAGTTTTGCTGTGTTTAAAACATTTTGAAGCCTTTCTAATTCTAGCAAGATTTTAATTCTATTCAACATAAAGACTAAAATCTTGATTAGAAAACTTATTTTTAACCTTGTCTTGGTGTATTCCTATAGAGATAATGTTGTGCAAGGACCCACAACTGACTGAGGAGTTTTAAAACCTTGCTATCTAAAAGCCTTAGCAAAATGAACACAAGCCTAATAATTCCATTTCTAATCAGATCTAGGTTGACAATATACCCGCTCTTGGCGATGCTGCATTGCCAAAATCAGAACAATGCTAGTGTTTAAAATGCTAAAACTTTCTATATAAAAGAGAATCATATTTCACTCCATCATGTATTAACATCTTGACAAGCAGTTCAATGTAAAATGGCTGACAGAATGTCTTAGTACGTCTATGTGCAAACTCAGCACCAGTCTGTGGCTCTCTCCGTCCCAAATGCAGGGAAGCAATCAATCGCATTCAATCTACCTCATGCTTATCACGTAGAAAGTGGAATGTGGAAAGCGTCCCTCATGTGCCATCCAACTCATTCTGATGGACAGATACGCAGATCCATACATTTCAAAGAGTAAAGAAAAAAGGACAGTATGGGAGAGCCGCGGAGCGAGAGAGAGAAACGCATCGATCCTGATTGCTGATGTGGATGATTTTGAAGTGATGTCTGATGAGCCTGATTTTCTCCCCATCAGCACAATGTGCTTTTGCTTGACCTTCCAGTAAATGGTGCAATTTTTGTTTTCCATCATGATGCAGCTCTTCACTTTGCTCCTGCACTCATTAAACTCATTACAGCTTCTCATATGTGACTAAACTGACCTCATTCAAATCATCAGCAACTCTCTAACTCTTTCACTCCATCACGTGGGCATTAAAAGCCCATATTACTCCATTTATTCTCTCATACCCTCAAATTCCTGTGTCTTGCTCTTTTCCTTTTCTCATACACACATACAGTATAAACTTTTTTAGCAGTTTTTATTCTATATATTACATTAATCAACCTTTCTTCTACTGTATATATTTGTGACTTTTTCTTTTCTGTGCTTACTTTCTATTAATTTCTTTCCTTCACTTGCTTTCCTTAGCTTTCCTTTCCTTCACTTCTCACCCTTCCTTTAATCCCTTTACTTTGCTTTCCTGTTCATTCCTGCTCTTTTCTTTCGATTTATTCATTCAATTCCTTCATTTTATTTCCTTTGTTTTCTTTTTTCCCCTTCTCCCCTCCTTACTTTGACCTTGTATTTGTGAAGGAGCGTCTGTACTTTGTTGAACCTCAGGCATTAATGTTGCCAGTAAACAGCTCTCAAAAGAGAGATTAGACAAAGAACAATTTTAAAGATATGGTTTATAAAAAAAGACAAAAAAGACCACTTACATTGCTGTGAAAAAGTATTTTACCCCTTCCTTATTTTTTCTTTTTTCTTTTGCATATTTGTCATACTTCAATGATTCAGATCATAAAATACATTTTTTATTTTACACAAAGATAACCAAGGTAAATGTTTTTCAATTATGATTTCATTTATTAAAGATAAAAAGCTGTCCAAACCTTCCTGGCCCTGGGTAAGAAAGTAATTTCCCTCTAAATCTAATAACTGGTTGTGCCACCCTTCGCAGCAAAACCTGCAATCAAGCATTTGCGATAAATTTTGTGGATAAATTTTGACAATTTTTTTGTAGAATTGTTGTAGTTCAGCCTCATTGGGGAGGTTTTGATCATGAATGGCCTGTTTACGATCATACCACAGCATCTCAATCGGATTTAAGTCTGGACCTTCTCTCAGCCATTCCCAAAACTTTCTTTTTTTTTTTTTTTTTTTTTGTGAGCCATTCAGAGGTGACTTGCTGGTGTGCTTTAGATCATTGTCCTGCTGCATAACCCAAGTGCACTTGAAACTTTTGGCCAGAAATTATCCCTCAGGATCTGGTAGAGCGCAGAATCCATCAATTATTGCAAGTCGTCCAGGCCCTGAAGCTGCAAAGCAGCCCCAGACCATCACAATGCCACCATGCTTGACTGTTGGTGTGGTGTGAATGACTTTTTCCATATTCTACTTCCTCTGGTCATCTTGGTGCAATATTATGATTTATTCGATTATTTGAATCATTTACAGTTGACAAATATAAAAAAAAATATTCTTAAAAAATCTTTTTCACAGCACTTCATCACACTTCATTCGGCACAGTGGCTTAGTGGTTAGCACTGTCACCTTGCACCTTCAGGGTTTTGGTTAGATTCCTGGTCAGATGCGATTCCTGCCTCTGTGTGCATTGAATTATGTTTTCCCCGTGTTTGGTGGGTTTCCTCCAGGTACTCCGGTTTCCTCCCACAGTCCAAAGACATGCAGATTAGGCTAATTGGCATAACCAAATTGCCCATAGTGTGTGAGTGAGTGTATGTGTGCCCTGTGATGGATTGGGACCCTGTCCAGGGTGTACCCCACCTTGTGCTCTAAGTTTCCTGAGATAGATTCCAGATCTTACAGTATGTGACCCTGTGTACAGAATTAAGCAGTGTAGATGATGAGTGAGTAAGAGTGCATGTCCTGCCTACATCATGGATACTGGGTCCTATTTCTGGAGCCATAGTGTCCACAAATTGTGTCTGCTATAACTTGCGAGCCACATGGCAATCAGTATACCAGCTTTTGTGCTCACAACATACAAGATGAAGGGTGGGAGTCAGAGTGTGAACATATTCCTTAGGTAATGGTAATAGTACCCATTTTCCAATGAGAGACAAACTATCTCCTATTAATTGGGTTCCCATTGATCTTGTGATACTCACCAGTTCCTGGTTGAAATTTTCTCTAGTGGCCAAGAGGATTGGTCAAATGCTTAAATGTTTTCTAGCAGTTCTTCATTTAGTGATCTTGGAGAAGGTTAAGCAGGTGCTTGAGTGGGTGCTTTCTGTTGACTCCATAAAGCTACTGCCAACTTCAAATGTTGGGAAGGAAGGAGGTACTTGGGAAACCATCAAGGAAAAGATTTAGGCTTTCCAAGTAATGCTAATGGAGGGCTTTGAACTATCGATTTAAAGCCAAAGATACATGGATGAAGGCAGGAGAAATCAGAGATGAAGGCTTTCAGGTGTCCCATTGATGTTCTGCTCAAGATTTGTTGAGTGAGTACACAGAAGAGTTGGCCTTTCCGGGTGTTACACTCCCACAGATGTTAGGGCCTATAGTAAGTGCAGGAACAATAACAA
Organism: Clarias laeviceps; assembly: GCA_030014305.1. Lineage (NCBI taxonomy): Eukaryota > Metazoa > Chordata > Actinopteri > Siluriformes > Clariidae > Clarias > Clarias laeviceps. The sequence goes on along the minus strand of JAQMYJ010000036.1, from coordinate 30,693,120 downwards.
TTTAAGATGCCCTGTTGATTGGATAAGAAAGAAAGATGGTATATGGTCTTAAATATGTTATAGTATTTATTTACATACAGTAAAATTAACATTTGCAGACAATATAAACAGAGTGAGCACTGAACCAAGACAAATGGAAAGTAGTTTCAATTAGGAGAGAGAACATGGGCAGTGACAAATGAATGAACAAAAAAAAGAAAATCAACTAGCATTAAGAAAAACTAACCTTACTGTTAAACAAAACAAACTAGACTATGCTAAGCTAACCAGAAATACAGAGGGCAGCACCCATCCTCTAACCTAGTGTGGCTTCCAGGGGGCTTTAAATGGCTGCTTTTAAACTGATAGCTCTGTGTCTTTTGGTTGGGTTCTAGCCATCCCATTGGTTAAATCTGATAACCCAGTTGGTGAAGGCTGGGAGTGGGATTCACATATAGGGGGACAGCCACAGAAACAGGTGCAAACAGTGAAAAAAAAAGCAGAGAGAGAAAGAAAGGGTGCATTTCAACTGGCTTAAAGGTTCAGTGCAAAGTATACTGCACAGGCTATTCAGCCATGTTAAGTGCAATTCCAAACTGCTCAGTTCAAAGGGAACTGTGAACAGTGTAGGGATCAAGTGAACAATGGGTCTTCATGTTACAGAAGTGGAAACGAAAAATTTCCCACCTTTTACACCTTGCTGGGGCGCAGAAAAAAGTAATTAGCTGGAAAATAGATTCATATATCTATTATCATTATCATCAGGGATGACATAATATTAATATGACAAAATAAATGTAATCAATGAGTCCTTATTATTACAGTACATAGGCTAGTAATCTGTAAAAAAATGTGCAATAATATTTTCTCTGTACATCTTCTGTACAATAATCTAATAAATTATTTATAAGTTATGCATTGTATCATAGACATTGCTATGCATTGTATCCTACACATGGTATCAGTGCATGCTTTAAATTGTGGAATTTTGTCAGGAGAAGTTCTCTTAACCGACAGTCCCTGTACACAGAGCAGGGAGTAGGGAGCCCACTTTAAAGTACACTGTGAAACAGAACGCAGCCACAGAAATGCAAACATTGGCAAGTAACAACTATATGCACCATTGAGCAATGTAAGTAGTTATTTAAGGAATCCTGGTGGTCATATCCTACTGTACTTTTAGGAGCCAGTGGAGGAAATTCTGGTGTTTTGGAGTCTATCACTGTAGCTTACAACAGAAGATGTTCAAGGCAGGGATGCTAACACATCGCTTTAACCTCTTCAATGTTAAGGTACTGGTGTACTCATGGGAAAGTTACGATTTCAAATCCCAGTGTGGCCAACCTACACCTGCTGAGCCCTTGAGTAAGGCAAGGCCCTTAACCTCTAACTTCTCAGTCTCATACATGAGATAAATGTAAAATGTATATTTTAACTTCTGAAAGTTTCTCTGGATGAAGGTGTTTGCTAAAAGCTTTAAATGTTAATAGAGCGTATCTCAACAAATGGTCAGACTATCATTGGATTTGAATCTTCTCTTCAACGCAGTCAGAATTCTAAATGGAAATTTCACTCATGTTCAAGGTCAGAGTCTCAAATAACTAAAAGAAAGTGTGCAGGGATAGTTTTGAGGTCTGAATCCTGATGTGTGCTCTCTCTCTCTTTCTCTCTCTCTCATTAGGATTCTCTCTCTTTGAGTGTCTCTGTTCTTGACTCTTGGTATCTCTTCATATAGCACTGAAACCGAGACATGGATATTCCTCACTCACACACCCACACACCGACACACCCACACACAGCTGCTATGCATCAGCAATCACAATTGCATTCAGATAACACAAAAGTTCATCATCATCTTCATCATCATCATCATCATCATCAGAGCATGGTTGCATTATATACAGCTGGCTAGGAAAGAGGCATCCAGTAATTATTCACATTTAGACAGCCATAGCAAAGATACTGTTGCTATAGTTATGACCGCAAGGGAGGTCAGTTTTCATTCCACCACATCACTCACTTTGCCAACCCATAAACTTTAATCACAGTTATAATCTCCTCAGCACAGTGAGTCGATCCACTGCTGTTCTCACACCTCTGTATTTATAGCTTCCCTGTGGACGAAGCCCGGCTTTTATTCCAGACTAAATTATTTGTACAGTCTAACATGTTTAGTTTAATCTGCATCCAAACAGCCATTAACACTGCAGTTGCTCTCTCTCTACTCCACTCCTAACAGGCTTTTGGTGGGAACAGATGCTCTGCAAATCGCTTCTTCTACTTGATTAAAGGGGTGAGGTTTATTGGCAGGTCACATAGGTGGTCCTGTTCGTTCAGCTGGCATAGCCACAGGGCCACCAGTATTTAGGCCTCATTTGGCTCTGTGAGGAAAATAAAGAGTTTATTCAATTAGCGAAATGAGATATCAGTTGCAAGGAATTTTCCCTGTCAGTGGCACAGATTGGCACAAGAAAGCAGTAAGATTGGAAAAAACAAACGGATTTAGATGTTTAGTATAAAGCAGGGCTTTGGGGCATTGATGACTCAGTGGTAGGCTTCTTGTCTGCCATGTGGAAAGCCTTGGGTTTAGATTGCAGGACAACCTCATTGCTGGTCCCAAGCATCCATAAAAATGGGAGGCTTGCATCAGAAAGGGCATCTGGCATAAAACCTGTGCCAAAAGTAATGTGTGGGTTAGGCAATCTGTTTCACTGAACCTAACAGGGAGCAGCCAAAGAACAACAGCAACAGGAGAAGTGCTTTCAGTATGTAAATAGGGAACACTAAATATAAAAGCAGCATTCATAAGGTTTCATAAAAACCACATACTCTTATGACACTCTTTAATCAAATTTAGGATACAGGAAGTACACCATGCTAAATGCATCAATTGCTTTAAAATTTTAAACATACCCTATTGCACCTTTTAAAATGTACTATAGAAAGGATATTGAAGAAAACCTCTTTCAGATTTTTGACCTTGCTGTGACCTTGACCATTTTTGTATTAAACTTCAATACATACTCAGCAAAAAAAGAAAGGTCCTCTGACTTTCAACTGTTTTTACTTTCAGTAAACTTAATGTGTAAATATTTGT
>JAQMYJ010000036.1:30618105-30639191 GCA_030014305.1 Clarias laeviceps | reverse complement strand
AATCCAAGATCAGGACAAATCCACAACAATCAAATCCGGCTAACTGAGTTAGCGACGTACGAAGAACGGACCCCTGGGCTCTAGAATGTCATCAATTAACACGCACTTCAACTAAACAATTGCCCATGAGAAGGTTCTATCAGAACATAATATACTGTATATGACGCTTGTCTAAAAGGAACTAATAGGAGGTAGGGAGAGGGGGATACAAGACTCATGGGACAGATACCATGTTGGTTGCGATGACAATGTAAATTAATTAGAAAAAAAATTATTATATAGGTATTAACTCAAGCCTCATTTTTGCACAAGTTAAGTTCCAGATTTCATTAATTAACATCATAGGCAGATTGATGTTTAATCTCATGTGGAAAACAAATAATTCAGCCAAGATTTCATTTTACTTGTCTTATGTTTAGGCATTTGGCAGACACCCTTATCCAGAGCAGCTTACATTATTATCTCATTATACATCTGAGCAGTTAAGCGTTAAGTGCCTTGCTCAAGGGCCTACAGTGGCAACTTGATGGTTGTGGGGTTTGAACATGGGACCTTCCGAAATATAGGCCAATGCCTTAACCACTGAGCTACCCTTGATCTATACTAGTCTTAAGTAACTGCTGGAATCTATAACTGGCTTCCACTAGGGTTTATCTCTAGTTTAAATAGCTGATCACTGAATTGGGATTTTGAGGTTGGATTTTGTTCAATTGCAAACAAATACATTTAAAAGAAATACATTATACGGACAAAATGATTTGGCCACACCTGTCAATAGGTGTTTCAATTAGGCCCCTTATCCCCTAATGCTTCAGCATACCAAGACATCTCTGGGGAAGGCCCTTTTGTATTTCAACATGACTGTGTATGACCCAGTACACAAAGCAAGGACTATAAATACATAGTGTGAGGGGTTCGGTGTGGAAGAACTTGACTAGCCCGCACAGAGCCTTGACCTCAACCCCATCAAGCACTTTTGGGATGAAATGCAATAAAGATTGAAAGCCAGGCCTTCTCGTCCCACATCAGTGCCTGACCTCATAAATGCTCTAGAATGAATGTGCACGAATTCCCACAGAAACACTCCAACATCTTGTGGACGGCCTTCCAAAAATTCCATATTAAAATATATGTATTTATATATATAGCCAAATAATTTTGTCCATATAGTGTATGTATGAAATATTATGAACAGTAAGGTAAAAACAAAAAACTGTGCAATAAATACAAATATCTACAAAACACACTTTGCCTTCCTGTCTTTATTTATTTACAGCATGAGACAAAAAGGTCATTTTATTAAACTCACAACCTTCCAGTCAGAAAGTTAACTTCTAGGCTCCCACTTTTATTATTTTTAATTAGCATTGTATTTTAATCAGTAGCACTGTGCCAAATACAATGTACTGTTTTAGAAAATGTCCTACTTATTGTGGTTTATTCTTAGAGTATAAATCAGATGTGAAAGAAAAGATGTCTTAATCTATTGAACTTTCATGTAGAACTTCAAAAGTTCAATAGATTGAGACATATTTTCATATTTTCATATTTTCTATATCTATAAATCATATCTGATTTATAGATATAGAAAGCCTAATATGTAAGTTTGTACATATAACTTTTTGAAGGAATCCATTTTCTATAGACTGTTAAAGAACCCTGGGTGTGTGGAACAATGAATGTATGATTAAAGTTATTGTGGCAGCTAATTTCAGCCTTAGAGTGAAGATATTAATGAAATGAAAATGAGATCAAGATGATAAATTGCTGGAAATTATCATTAAATAAGACAAATGTATTTTTCCATCATTTCTTCCATCGTTTAAATGCAACCTGGTAGATTTTTTTTTTTAAAAGGACAAGAATCTTTACCAACCCATTATTTAAATAACATGGCACTTTTCTTGGTCCTCATGGCACCTGCCTTCAGAAACTGATCCCATCTAACTCTGGCAATTTTTGCAACTCTCCAAGGTGAATTTCAGAGAAAAAGCTGTTAAAATATAATTGGATGTGAAACTTGACATTGTATGCTTTTAGTTCACAAGAAGAAAACTCCTCTGAGTTCTACAATGGGATAACAGCTTATTCTCCTCTTATGTAACAAAAAAGACTCCCAGGGAAGAGGACTTACAGTGATCACAGCTCACTGCTCAGAATTAAAGGCAGTTTTCACAACATGACACTTCATAAAGACTGCAATTTCTCTCCAGATGAAATCACTGTTCGATAGAATGAAAAGGCTAGAGAAAGAATAAAAAGCAATTTTGCAAGTTGGAAATGAAGACATGCCATTTACAACCTCCATTTACAGGGACGTAAAGATGGTTAAGCCCATGTGCAAGTCAATGTCCAATAAGAAACAATTTCTAATCCTTGTGATGCAATTCCAGACATGCTATTCAAAGTGAGGATAAAGTCTAAATCTGCATGATGTTCTTTTTTATTTAATAAAGAAACCATAATGTCACAAATGACCCCTTTTATGTTTATTTTAATTTAGATTTCTATGTATTTCTATGTATCTCCATCCAGTGTCCTTTATGTTGGTGTGTTATGTGATTGTATTCATGTATTATGTGTGCAGTCCTTGACTAGTTTTTCTATTCAGGACATCCTGATGTTTCATTTGCAAATCATTGGTCTCATTGTGCACGTCTAGTGTTAAATACTTGCATAGCTTTTTTCCCGTCTTGAAACACTGGATCGCTCATTGTTGGTTTTGTTTCACTCACCATAGGCTGAACATATGAAATATATAATTTCAATATGAATGAAATTCTGTACAATATATTGTATGTTTTTCTGCTTTGAAATTTAAACAAATGTGACACACATGGCAAGTTGATATCTTAGCACCAAAAGAAGAAGAAGAAAAAAAACTGTTTGGTAAAAAATATTTTAGCACTCTTTTAAATAATCCAAATGCCGTGACAAAAGAATAACATTGGTTATTAAGCTTATTAAGTACAGTGGAACCTCAGATTATGAGTAATGCAGTTTATGAGTGTTCCGCAACACAAGCAAAGATTTGTAATCATTTTTTACTTGAAAAACGAGCATTGTCTTGGTTTACGAGTACTGAGTATCATGTATCATGCATGCGCTTCTTGTTTTGACGCCGAACATCACGTGATCACAACTGAGCCAACGGTTTTTCTCTCTCTTGCGCTGCGGAATTGTAGGTAATCGTCTCCCCTGGGTCTTAGTGCTTGCAGAGTTTCTGTGTGTTTGTGTAGGAAGCCGAGAGGAGGAGGGGGTGGGCGGGTCGCTGTAAAGGTGAGAGAGTGTGTGTGTGTGTGTGTGTGTGTGTGTGTGTGTGTGTGTAATTTGACACTGTGCTCCTTCACTCACACCAACACACACGCACACTCTCTGCCTTACACAGAAACTCTGCAAGCATTAAGACCCAGCACACCTCCACATTATCTTCATTATCTTCAATGAAGTATCTTCATTGCACCGGTGATTGATTACACTTGACTCATCAGGATACACTGGACTTATTTTACTTAAACGGTGCAAGCTCACATATTTTGGCACCTTCTGCCACATGAAATTAATGAAGTGCACTTGGCTGCGTGTCTAAGCAAATGGGCAGTGAGTCGCCGAGTCGAGGCGAGGCTGCTCTGTATTTTTCATGGGTTAAACAGAGTGGCTTCTTAATCAATGGAGGATGAGCAGAGTTATTGTTCTCCTCTAAGAAGAAGCCCAGGGTTTACAAGTTATGACTGCTGATCTATCAGCATGAAGTGACCAGATAAAGACAAAACTGCTGCTGACGTCTCTGACAGCCTGCTGGGGCTGATGATGAAAGACGGGCTTTTAGCAAAGCCTGCTTAACACATTACTGAGTACATCAGCCAGCAAACCATGAGCTATTACACACACTGGATCACTTTATAAGAATCAGATGCAGCAGTGACCTGTGTTGATTTTCAGCTCATATTAGGGGAGTTCAAGTCTAACCCGGAGATTTGATTGTGCAGTAAAACAGAATACATTTAAAAGAGTTAAAAACTTCTATTATTTCTCTATATAATCCCCTCTACACTAATGCACTTATCCCCGTGTTTCACTAGTGCTTGGACGCCATCAACGTGAAACGTTTTCTCAGTATGCCAGACTGCCTGCTTCATATCTGAAACACTGGCCTCCCAGGAACTTCTTTAATGACCCAAATATGTGGAAATAGCTCAGAGCGAGGTTAGAACTGTAATGGGGATGTGGCAATAACTCCCAGCTGAGATCCTGTAATGCGTAAGTGGTGTTGGTGAATGATTGTGTGTACAGTTCACACAGACAGATGCATCTCTTCCATAAGTTGCTGACAAGAGATTCATCAATTTTCAAAGATCACAAAGTTTCACTTATGGGAAGGACTGCAGTGGGTTCAGGACCTCATCAACTTACTGCGCTTGAGGTCTTCTGTGAATCAAAATCAGTTTTACAACTTTTTTTTACAAGAGATTTTATCACAAGTCCCGGTTTGTCTTGAACACCTCCTTATATTGTGGGCCAATCCTTCTGTATGCAGCCATTTTCAAATCCCCTGTCAGTGTCCAGGGTTGTGATGGAACCTTGTAACACTGGCTGTTATGTTTGAATACATTCTGGATTGAATGCCAGCACATTATAGGACACTAGCACACACTATTTTACAACTAGTAGAAATTTACAATATATGGCTAAAAGTACAGTTTGGGCACTCGGATGTAATTGCTGAACATCCCCTTTTGGAGCTTTAATGTGTTCCACTCTCCTGGGAAACCTTTGCACTAGATTTTGGGAGTGTGGCTATAGGACTTGTATTCATCCAGGAACAAGAGCATTACTGAAATCATGTGCTGATGTTGGACATCGACGGCGCTCTAGGTCCAGATCATGCCAAATGGACACTGGGGGTGACAGGGCTCTGTGCAGGACAGTTCAGTTCTTCAATCCAACCTGAACATGTCATGTTTCCATGGAGCTGGCTGTGTACACAAGAGCACTGCTGCACTGGATCAGGTTTAGGCCTCTTAATTCCAGTGAAAGACGCAGAGGTATTCTATATAATTTTGTGGTTATAATTGTAACATCATACGAGTATGATGTTCAGATCCTTATAAACGTTTAGCCTTGTGTATCTTAGCCAGTTCGGGTTTTTGGGAGATAGGGTAAGTTAAAGAACCTAAAGAATCCCACTCAGACAATACCCAAGGTACCAGAAGTCTAGTAGCTGTGAGGCAGGAATATGACCTACCGTACCTGTGCATCCAAAACATTAACTGGTAGATCCTTGATTAGCTGCAATAACCCCAACCACTTTTTCCCTGTAGGTACATTTCTAGTGATAAACAATTCCACTGCACTGTAACAGTTAATCTAAACTTCTGGTATTTCTTGAATGAGCATCGCTCTTTAAGTCATGCCATAGCATCTTAATTGTGACATGGTCTGGGTTCTGTCTTGGACATTATGAAACATTTAATTATTACTTACATTTTAAAGCTTTCTGTTGTTAAGTGACTTGGGAGTTTTTTTGGTTCCTTGTCTTACATCAATCAACATTTATCTGCCCTGTTAGTTCTCATGTAGCTCTCTCTTTCTTAAGACCCCTATAGTTGTTCAAAATCAAGCTTTACAATTATTGCTCCTTCTCTGTGTGCAGAACGATTTTCTTTCCCACTAAATCTCATTCAAAAAGCCTCTGTATGGGTCTATTTATAAATATTAAATAACACTTCTGGTGCACCACCTAGATTGAAAATCAATGCTGCACTAATGAACCTGAATAAAAGATTTGTTTCCTAAAAACATTTCCAGCTAGCACAGCTATGGGAGATCTCTCACTGATGGAAGCTTGCAGCGATCTCGTAAATACTGAAACAGGGGAAAATTTAGAGGTCATACTACCTAAACTCAATATCCTAAATGCTGTCAATCAGATTGAGAGAGAGAGAGAGAGAGAGGTGATTTGTCAAGGATGCAATGTGACTAGTTTTTTTTTTTAAAGAAAGAGAAATGTTTAATCTATAACCAGTTGCCATGATTTAAGCAATTTGAAGTTGTCAGAGTTGTGCTGTTTGAAGACAATAAATCAAGAGAAATTTGGTGTGATGCAACAGTTCTTTTCTTCCACTTGAAGTTGATTTTTTCCTTTATCAGCACATTCCAGGGTCTAACAACATTCTGGGCGGACAGGAGTCATGCTCTCAGCGGTAAATCTCGGGGAGGCAGTATCTGTATTTTTATCAACAACAACTGTTGTACAAATGCCGAAATTGTTACAAGTCACTGTTCTGAGGACATTTAATATTTAACAATTAAATGTAGACCATTCTACCTGCCCAGAGAATTTACAGCTATCATCATCATCACAGCTTTTTATATTCCACCCAGTGCAAACAGTAAGGGTGCATTGGCCACATTGTACCAGTTTGTGAGCTCAATACAAAACTCTAATCTGGACTCGGTTTACATAATCGCTGGCGATTTCATTCAGGCCAAACTAAAGATGGTGCTACTACATTATCATAAACTTGTGAATTTTGCTACCAGGGGAGAGAACACTCTTGACCAAGTCTACATCAACATCAAACAAGCATACAGAGCTGTTCCCCACCCCCACCTAGGGAACTCAGACCATCTCTCTGTCAGGCTAATTCCTGCATACAGACCATTGTTAACCAGGAGCAGGCCTTCTGTAAAGCAAATCAGAACATGGCCAGAGGGAGCTACCTTAGCTCTACAGGACTGTTTTGAGCGCACAGATTGGACTGTTTTTAGGGAGGCTGCCACCACCAACCAACAGGTCAACCTTACAGAATACACTGAGTCTGTGATGGGATACATATTCAAATGCATGTAAGACGTAACCATTATAAAAAACATCACCACAAGAGCAAACAAAAAAAAAACTGGTTTACTAGGGAGGTACGTGAGCTTGTGAGAGCAAGGAACAATGCTTTCAAGTCCGGTGACAAAGATGCCCTCTTCACTTCAGCTGGACCCAGTCGATGTGAGGAGGACCCTACTTAAGGTAAACCCCAGGGAAGCTGCAGGTCCTGACAATATACTGGAGCATGTGCTTAGAGACTGTGCTGACTCTCTCACAGACGTCCTCACTGATATTTTCAACACCTCTCTGAGCCAAGCCACCATACCAACATGCTTCAAAGCCACCACGATCATACCGCTACCAAAGAAATCCCCAGCCACAACACTAAATGACTACTGGCCCATAGCACTCACAACCATCATGATGAAGTGCTTTGAAAGGTTAGTCAAGGCCCACATAACATCCAGTCTTCCAACCACAATCGACCCCTACCAGTTTGCATACCGTCCTAAGCGCTCCACTGATGATGCCATATCAACAGCGCTACATCTATGCCTGTCCCACCTGGAAAATAAAAACAGCTATGTGCGGATGCTGTTCATTGACTTTAGCTCTGCTTTCAATACAGTCATCCCACAACAACTAGTACACAAACGCAGTGAAATATGCATCAGAGATGAGGTACATCAACTCATCAACTGGTGCGACAGTAACAACTTACAACTTAATGTCACCAAAAAAAAAGAAAGAAATGTAGATTTCAGGAAGAACCACATGCCACATACAGTACCCCTCTCACTGTAAATGGCAGTGTTGTGGAGGCTGTGAAAAGCATCAAGTTTCTGAGGGTGCACATCACAGATGATCTGACATGGACCACCAACAACCTCCATAGTCAAGAAGGCACAGCAACGCCTCCACTTCCTCCGAAAGATGAGAAAAGCTGACCTTCCACATCCTGCACTCCTGCACACCACCTTCTACAGATGCACTATTGAGAGCATCCTCACCAGCAGCCTCTCAGTCTGGTACGGAAACTGCACTGCTGCTGCCAGAAGGCCCTGCAGAGGGTGGTGAGGACACCTGAGAAGATCACCAGATCAGCCCAACCAGCCATTAAAGACTTATATTTGTCCTGCTGTAGCAAGAGGGCCATCAACGTCATCAGAAATACCACTCACCCAGCTCATTACTTGTTTACCCTTTGACCATCCGTCAAGCGCTACCGCAGCATGTGCTGCAAGACCACCAGACTAAGCAACAGCTTTTTCCCTCAAGCTATCAGACTCATCAACTCCCTCAAAAGATACCATGGACATGTTTACATTTAACATAACAAAAACAGCAGGAACAAAAACAGCAGGAACATAAATACGCACAAAATATATATCATATATCTCCATGCTGCTATTTGCTTTTGCACTTTACATTACGTACATTTATTGCACTCAATACATTTCAGCCACCATACTGCATTTGTGGGAGGAAACAGGAGTACCCAGAGGAAACCTACCAAGCACAGAGAGAACATGCAAACTCCCCACACAGACCCATGGTGGGAATCAAACCCTCATCCATGGAGGTGTGAGGCCACAGTGCTAACCATTACATCACTGTGTGCCTCATCAACGTAATGTCTGCTGCTAATCCCCACTTTGCAGAATGCTACAGTGTCACCACATACTTTCACTTAAAACTGTTTGTGGCATGAGCTCTGAAAATGTTAGCTTATATTAAAAAAAAAAAAAATCAGGTTTTTAAATCAGATACTACATAAATGATTTAGTTGGAAAAGGAGATAAAAAATTCATTTATTTAGCTCCATGCTCAAATTTATGATTGCTTTATAAAGAAGTCAGACAGCTTTAGGCAGCAGAAGCTCATCTTTATAACAAGAACACACGATTTACATCTTATGGGAAAACTTAAAAAAAAATCCTCAATGGTAAATATTTTCTTCGTTTCATCATTTTGAAATTGCGCAAAAGGTGTCCAGCACAGATGATTACTTTCTTTAAGATTACACATGAGGAACATAATCAAATAAAATCTCATTAAAATGCAGGAATGTTTATATTATTTATCACTCATGATGCAATTTAATATTTTAGCAACTTCTTTTGCATTAATCTCAGTATTTATTGGGTTTTATTTAGGTATATTAGGAGGAGTTAAGGTGATGCACTTACCTCTAAGAACTCTGTCCCAATTGTTAAACATGGTGGTGGTAGCATCATATCTTGGGATTTGCTGCCAGGAGAACTGGTACATTGCACAAAGAGGATGGAACGATGAAGAAGGACGAAAACATCAGAATTCTTCAGAATATCAAATCGTCAGCTACTGTAGATGGATGAAACTTAGACGAAATGAAAATTCTGTGTCACGTTGGGACAGGATGGGTAATGGATAAAGCAGAATCTCTTCACAGGTGCTTAGTGATATTACTGATGACTGTGAACTTGCCAGAGCAACAAACCCAATATGTGTAAATATGAATGAAAATGACATGACACTTGTCTATCACCCCCATATGAGGTTCTTCCCTAAACTGTCTCAGTGAAGTTAGAAGCTCCCTGGATCTAAGAGGTCCAAACGTGTTCCAGCAGGACAATGTCACTGTGCCGGTGTGTTACAGCGTGTTAAGGTTAAAGTGGAAGAACTAGAGTGTCTCGCACAGAGACCTGAGTGAACCAGACCCCTCTGAACACCTTTGGGAACATCTTTAGCACTTGTAGCTGAATCAACACAAATCCCCACAGCCAGGCCTCAAAACCTAATGAAAAGCATTTCCAGCATAAAAGACCGAAACTTATTATAACAGCAAACGAGAGTAAATATGAAATAAGATGTGTTAGCAAGCATACAGTCAGGTGTTCACAAACTTCTGGTACCATATATCCTTCTGTTTCACACACCTGGGCTCCTCCTATTTCAAAAGCCACTAGCAGCCACCGGTATGAAAACTGTTACACTCACAACACCTTGTGCACCAATTGTCCCACTTAAAAAGATGAGAGAGGCCTGTAATTTTCATCATAGGTAATCTTCAACTATGAGAGACAAAATAAGAAAAAAAAAAAATTATGGTGGAAAATAAGTATTTGGTCAATAACAAAATTTGATCTCAATACTTTGTTATATACCCTTTGTTGGCAATGACAGAGGTCAAACTTTTTCTGTAAGTCTTTCGTTTTTTGTAAAACATTCTTTGTTTTAATTATTTTCTAATTTACTTTGCAAAGAAATTGAAAAAAATATGATAAGAAGATACGAGCTAAGAATTCTATAAAATAGACAGTGGCATTAATCAGAACTCCATTTTACCCTGTTTCTTTCAAACTGCTAACTGAATAAGTGTTTCCAAATGAGCCATAATCTATGCTTCATATATTAAGTCTAATGCATCCAGTAAATCATACAGAGAGAAGATTGTGTGAATGTGTTGGAAGGGGGGATAAAACATTCAGAAATGTTCCCTTAAAGGAGGATTTTACATTGCAGAAATCTGCTGCATATTGTATATGACTTCAAAGCAAATTAAGAACCTGTACTAAAACTGTTCTACAGTCATTTAAAACATATCCAATCCAAACAAATGGAGGAAACACATATGTTAGAGTCAGGTTGGGTGTGTATTGATTTTCCTGGAATCTTGTACAGATTATTATATTGGACTGAGATTTAATTTGCTGTCAGTGTGACATCAAATTCAGAGACAATTTTGAAAGAAAAAAAAATTAAAATCAATGAATAAATATGAGAAGATGGCAGTAAAGCTCTATATCTAACACACAAACATACAATATAATGTGTAGTTGTACAGATACACTCCCTTTAGTCGGGATCTTACTCCATCTGACTTTCACCTGTTTGTTTCTTCTGATGTAAAAGTGAGGACAGCAGTGCATTTGTGGCTCGCAGCTCAGCCTATTGAGGGAATACAAAAAATTGTTTACAGATGGACTGTGTGTATTAAAAAGCAAGGAGATTATGTCAAAAAAAATTTATTTGGTTTTCAAGCTGCATGAAACAGGTTTTCCTTTTTTCATGGCTGTTATAAATGGTATCTGCTGGTGTAGCACATCCACCTCAAGGTTTTATGTTTTATGCATGTAAAGATTCATTCTTGTGCATTAGAAAATAAGAAAATAATACAAAAGACTGCATTTAAAATTTTTTGCAGGTTGAAAAGCAAATGATCTTAAATTAGTTATTTAATTCTTGTACTGTAGCATTGTCAGTGAGACCACATGCATCAGAAAGAAATATTAATTACGGTAAATTAGAGTCTTTGTTACATATACTTTGTTTCTATTGAAATAATAAAGTCTAAATACTGTATACAGACAATTTAAATATAAAAACACACATCACTGAGACTTTTGTCATAGTACACACTGCATACTGTGGATTAAATGCATTAATTAAATTATTTAGAATACAGTATGTATTTAATTTTTAACTATATTTTAAAATAATAATAATAATAACATTTTTAATAACAGTACCAGAACTATGTTACAGTCAGGAACAAAATCGTAACCTTTTCCTACAAAGATCCCAAAAAATTTATATTAATATGGCAAACTGTCTTATTCACTTTGAAAGAGATTCAAAATATACACTTGCAGAGGTGGAATATAAGTAAATGCACTTACTTAATTATGCTACTTATATATATAGTTTTCATTGATAAGTATTTTAGTACTTTGAGTATTTTATTTAGTTGGTATTTTTTTTACTTTTACTTTACTACATCCTGCAACAAATATCTGCACTTTCTACTTCACTACATACATCGTTACAAAGCATTGGATTACATAACTAGTGTATTTGTAGTGGTAATACCATAAAGACTATTGTTAGTATTTGTGTGATTTGAATTCCCTCTTTAAATTGCTCAGTCATATAGCAGGTGTACCTTGGGTATCTCTACTTTTACACAAATACAGAATTTGTGTACTTTGTCCACCACTGGACCCTGGTGAAGGAGCAACTGATTGCAGCTTGTAGATAACAGGAACAATAAACTATTTAAAGGAAAAAATAAATAAAACACCCCACTAATGGTAATTATTTTCAAATAACATCACAACTCAGAGTGTTTTATTTCTTGCATAGCATTACGTTTAATTTATACCTGGCTAAGTCTTGGCCATTCAATTGCAACTACAAAGTAAAATAATTGTTTTACTATTTATTAATTGGCTGAATGAAGCTGTTTTATTTTAGTGAACACTCACTCACTCACTCATTGTCTATACCGCTTTATCCTGTATTCAGGGTCACAGGATTTTAGTGAACAAAGTACTCAAAATCATGCACTTTATCATTGTAACATATTCATTTTTAAAGTTTATCATTATATACAATGTTGAAGCTGAAAATGTACATTTCATGTATTTTGCAAAATGGTAATTATAAAATATTTATTATTTAATTCATACTCTATACTGCTTTATCTTGTGTACAGGGGTCTAGAGCCTATCCCAGGAGACTCAGGGCTTGAGGCAGGGTACACCCTGGACAGGGTGCCAATCCATTCCAGAGCACACAGACACACACCCACACTATGAGCAATTTGGGAACACCAGTTAGCCTTTGGGAAGAAACCAGAGTTCCCGGAGGAAACCCACCAAGCATGGGGAGGACATGCAAACTCCATGCACTTAGTCCCAAGGCGAGAATCGAACCCTCAACCCTGGAGGTGCAAGGCCACAGTGCCGCCTATTATTATTATTATTATTATTATTACTGAATGTGCTTTTGCTCCTGCGTACACCATGTATTTATTAATTTATGTGTTTGATTGTGTGTTTGTTTTAATTTCACGCATACCACTAAACAATGAACACATTTATCATGTTTAGTCCAATTCGCTGTGACAACCAGAACGGCTATGGCAGTTTAAAAGCCGATTTTAAATTGTGTTGGATAATGACTCATGTCATTGCTCCTTCTAAAGCTGCGAGATTGCTGATTTATAACCATACTTTCCCAAACCTAAACAAGTTATAATAAATAAATAAATAAATAAATAAATAAATAAATAAATAAATAAAAACAGCTGATTTAATAACTTTTGTTTTTTTTTTCTATAAAATCCTTAGTAGAAAGATTCTTGTGGTTCTTGCTTTCTAAAAGTGGCCACAGTCCAGATACAAACACATTTTAGAAATTGATTTTAAAAGCGTCACTGTGCAGTGGAACCTTGGATTACGAGCATAATTTGGATCAAGGCTCGTAAATCAAGGCAAATCTTCCCATAAGAAATAAATTATAAAGAAACTCAAATTATTTGTTCCCCAAGCACGAAAAATAAATACATAAAAATAATGAATACAAAATATAAAGTAAAAATAAAACAAATTAACCTGCACTTTTCCTTTAAAAAAAGTTAAAATAAATCCCGACAGTTAAGTGTGTCCATTTATGCGCGCAAGTGCTGTGTGTGTTTGTGCATGTGTGTGAAGCTAAAGTAAGAGGAGAGGAGGAATCAGCCCCTCCCCCTCACCCCCTTCTCATCTTACACAGTAAATCTTGTTTGAGTTTCACACACACACACACACATTAACGGAAAGACGAGTGTGAAGGCGAAGTGTGTGTGAAGGGGCACGGTGTCAAATTACGCACACGGCAACGGCATGCTGACCCAGGGAGAGAGAGAAAATGGATCTTTAACCTCTCTAATTAGACTTTCTTATGCGCACACACCTGTGTTATAAGAAACAGTACACATGCGCTGTACACACACGTTTACAAACACAAAATAAAATGTTTTACACACACACATGTGGTCACAGTGTTGTATACTGTAAACAGTACACACGTGCACAGATGTTGATTATACCAGTAAGAGATGCACACTAAGACCCAGCAGGGGAGACGATTAGCCACAATTCCGCAGCGCAAGAGAAAGAAAAAACATTGGCTCAGTTGTGATCACGTGACGCTTAGCATCAAAACAAGAAGCGCATGCGTGATACATGATACTCAGTACTCGTAAAACTAGGACTTGCTCGTTTTTCAAGTCAAAATTTATTTAAAATCTTTGCTCATCTTCCAGAACACTCGCAAACCGTGTTACTCGTCATCCGAGGTCCCACTATACTTCAAAATTTTGTCTGAGAAATCTGACCTCCATGCCATCTTTTATTACTCATTTTCTGCTTCACACACTATACACTGATCAGCCATAACATTACCACCACATAACATTAACACATTTACACTGATTATGAATTACATCCCCATAAACTGGTGGCAGGACCATGGGCATCAATGTCAACGGGGACCAAAGGCCAGCCCATCCGGTCTGATCCCACAGAAAAGTCAGTGTAGCACAACTCGCCAAAAAAGTCAATGCTAGCAATAATAAAAAGACACCAAAACACCCAGTGCATCACAGCCTGCCATGCAAGGGACCCAGCAGGCAAAGATTCTAAGTCTATTGATCTGGTCACCAAATTCCCCGGAGCCCAATCCAATCGAGCAACCCTGGAATGCACGGGAAAAATAGATCAGATCCACAGAGGTTACACCCCAAAACCCAAAGAAACTGCTGCCAACTAGTGATGGTGAGATGAAGCTTCATGAAGCTCTGAATCCCTCCAGCCAATTGGTTCACAAAATAGTTAATTTCCCAAGGCTTCATTTGCACACAAACCCGCCTACTGGTCAAAGAATGTAAGACGAGCAGATGTGTTCGTAGTCATTTTATCAATACTGCATGTGATCCTCTCAAAGCTGTCTTGTTCTACTGTAGGTTGAGCATGGGAATAATACATGATTTTCATTAAACTATGCATTTTTTTTATTTTGAGCACAAGATAATAGCCCATTTAAACCATCTGTAGTTGTCTCCTATTATTACTGTGCTTGTGCTTGTTTGTAAATAGTGTGTGTAAGATTTTTGTGTCTGTTACATTTTGATAAATGTTCCATGGTGGTAGCACACATACCAAAGTGACCCTCTTACATTAATATTTCATACTTTCTGTCATATGAGAGAGGGACAGGATGTTTTCCAACTGGGGCAGTGTTACTAATTTCCCTCTGGGATTAATAAAGTTCTTTGAATCTTGAATCTTGAATCTAAGAAGATGAAATAATAATAATAATAATAATACATTATAGGTGCTTAGTGGATGTAAGTCTGGCAGGATGTGATTAACTCCTTTCAAACTTAGGCAGTGTTACTTATAAGAGGAAAGAACAGAAGGGCAGTGCAACTGGTGGTTGTGTAGGGGGGGCGACACTTTGTTCATTTTTATTTATGCAAAAGACCTACAGTATAATACTTAATAAAATATACATCAGGAATAACATTCAGAGAACCTAAAAAAAAAAAAAAAGTTTGCGCTGTATCTGTCAATAGATGGCGGCAAGATTCAAACCACTTCCTGAACCGCCAGTCGCAGCAAGGCTTCAAACGTCATTCAAATGCTTCAGTAAATAGTTTCTGGATTTCAACACACGCTTCGAAACATCGACACAGTACATCCCATCACTACTATTAACGTCTTGGTGCCAGAAACCACAGCACACCATCAGAACTGCCTCAGATGCACAGGTGGAACCAAAACCCTATGTGGTTTTAATGCTAATGGTTTTAATATTATGGCCAATTGATGTAAAAAATAAAAAAAAAACACATTCACACTATGTGATGTCTTGCTAACATTTACTGTGTGTTCATTCAAGTCTTTCATTATAGAATATCATCATAGATATTCCTTGATGTTTTGGTTGCTCTTATGGTTTCCTGTTTGTTTGGAAATACTGTGCATTATTATATTGCATCATGATTTCATTTCACATCACTACCTGAATCCTCACCTGAATTGGCTCAGAACTACAGTTCCCAAGTTTCACAGTGGCCTCCAAATGAGGCTGCCTCAAGCTCTCAGTCCTCTAGTCTGGAGACACACCTGATTCCAATTAGTAACCACCCATTTAAGCAAACACAGCCCCCAAGTTTTACCAAGCTTTGTGACTGTGCAATTCTATTCTGCTTACATACATTTAAAAGTGTGGACATACCTTCTAATTCCATGATCTTTCCTCATTTTTATTTCTTTCTACATTGTAAAACAATTCTAGTCTGCCTAGGCCTCATTGCTTGACCTTCTGCATATTTTGTCCATGTTTCTGCTTACTATTGCTGGATTGTTTGTTTCAACATCTGGTCAGATAAGTTTTAACTGCAGTTTTATCTTGCATCAGCTTCTTTATTTCTGACAGATTACTTTGCTGATATTCATGGAAGCCATGCTGTTATGGTTGCCAAGGGAAGCTACTGGGTGAACACAACTAACCGATAAATAGTGGAATAATAAAATTGATGTTCTTACAAATACATTATCCGCAGAGGTTCTCTCTCTCTCCTTAGAGGTTCTACAGGATCACTAAGGCCATGTCCACACGTAGCAGGGTATTCTTAAAAACTGAATTTTTTCTCTGCGTTCTGGAATTTCATCCACATGCAAACACAATTTTTATATATATTTTTTTTATATATATAAAAAAAAACGAAGTAGAAAAATCTCCATTTATGTGTGGACATGGCCTAAGGCTACGGGCAGGTGATTTTATTTTATTTTTATTTTTTTTCCCCTCATGAAAAAATCTGCATGACTGCGGCTCTCTCTAGGACCACAGTTGTGTATCCCTGCTTTAGAGGGTAAAGAAATCCGTGAGCAACTTTTTACAATTATTCAGGGGAAACCGAATATACACGTGAATTCTGATTGGCAGTAGATGGAACAAGCTGTTGCTGAATGCTGCATTCTGGCAGGCACTGCACCCAAAATAGGGTTTCCAGACAAGTAAGTCATATTCGATGCTCTTTGTGAAATGGCCATCAAGCTTAAACATCTTATCCAAAACAAATACTATTATGTTCCATGCTATTCCTGTCTAACCCATGTGACTAGAAAGGACCAAGTTAACTTGTTGAGAAAAGAAGAAAGCCAAAAAAGAAGGAACTCTTATTATTGTGGCAACTCTGGTTGTTCATTGTATGTATGAACACTGTATTCAAAAACAGGTGTCGTAAAAAATCTACAAAGGGCACTGAACTCAGCCGCAGCACCATATTAATGAATTACCAACAGCTTTTGAAACAGTTGAGCATAATTTTAACCAAGCTTTTCATCAGTATTGCATACCAGAAGACATAATCACTAACAAAGCCATACAGATCATGTCATATACTGTATACGTCTGGTCCGATTTTATGGAAATGTTGGGGGTCAAAGTGAGTTCAACTTTTGGTTATCATTTAGAGTCCAACATCCAAGTTCAACCTATTAATCAAGCAATTGCCATCCTGTTCAGAACTTCTTGTTCTCTTATTTTTTTCTCCTTTGGCCTGAATACACCCAGAGCTACTTTACATCCCCTTGCGGTGTATGTTTGGCTACAAAGTGTTCCTGTTCCCCTGAAAGACCACTGTCCAGCTGTGTATGACTGGTTCCAATGCAGTGAACAGATGTGGGAACTGACACTTGAAACCTAAAACATCTCTTGGTGTTCATCACAAGGGAGAAAATGCCACAGGTTTAGCCATGGGACAGAGAGTGGTTATCAACCAAGGATCTTGAGAACATGCAGAAAAACTCAATGGTTCATACATCAGGTAACATAGGGTTCCCTGACAGATAAACAAAGCAACCAGCAGCTTTATACAAAATGTATACACAAATTATGCTTGCAACCATGGTTTCCAGGTTTTTTTTCCTGTTGAAAAATAAATATAAGGGCATGTAGAAACTTCCATATATTTGTGAAGCCCACTCATCATTAGTGCTAATAGATATAGTCTAAGTGTAAGAAATGAAATCTGTAATGTTATTTGCCTTACATTGGCAAATAACAGCTGTAATGAGTTTTCTGCCAATCTCATGCACAGATTGTGTTCCTGTGACTCGGGGTCTCTTAAACACACTGATAAATATTCTAAACAGCTCCTCGCTTCTCGCCTCATGAATAAAACGACAGGATTTAAAATGCCCTTTTGCCACACTGCTGTTTCCCCCTTTTGCTTAAAAAAAAAAACTGGCATTAGATTGGAAGTGAAAAATATTTCAGGATTTCTGTTTGAAACGCAGGCACTCAGGTTTAATTTCTAATTGTCTCAGTGATATACTGCTTGTCCTCTGAACCTCTTCACGTTGTTGGGAAACCAGCAAATGGAAATGGAGTCATTAGGAAAGAGCTAATCAGTGCTTTAATGGAAATCTGAAATACACAACAAGCCCTTAAACTCTCTCTCACACTTTACAATCCATCTGAACTGCATGTACAGCCCTGAGGATCATAGACTCATGATAAGGAACATACAACTTGTTTTACCAGTAAACCTGTTAAGTCTTTGATAACGTGGCCCTGAAGGAGACAGATTACAGATCCGTGTCCATGGGATTACAGGAACAATTCAAAAATAAGTCTGAGGCATAAAAAGAAAAAATAGACTTTGCAATTACGATCAACTTTAATGCGTCAATAAGAAGTGCTCGAGAAAACAACAGAAGTGTTTCAGAATTCAGGAAAGGGTACCCTCTGGAGGTCTGGATGAGAAGTGTCAGGGTGAGCTGTTACATTTTTACATTTAGTTGACCCCCCCCCCCCCAAATACATGATAAATAGGTATTTCTTTTATTGTACTATTTATTTAATAAGTTAACACAGTTCTTCGATCTCCTCAAAAGTTTGTATGTTAATGCTTAGAGCTGAAATGCCCCTCAGATAATGCATTCTTACACCTTAAACTCCCTCTGTTTCACTCTTCATCTGAATTGAATGTGCCATTTCGGTTTTTATGTGAAGAGCTACTGCCGAGCCACATCCCTGCCTGACAACTGTAGGTAAACAAGAAGATAGGTAGGGTTCCCCCTTATATAAGGTTACATTGCTTAAGCTATGGCTGATACAAAATTAAACAAATGACAAAAAGCAGGGAACTTTTCTCGTGTCATGTTTTTGATTTTTTGAACAATAGGTTCCATTTATAAAAACGAAACTTCCAATGGTCAAATAAAACATATGATGCAGTTGAGCATTGCGGTTTATTTGTTGTGCATGGAAATTAATATGTTGTTTAATTTTATAAGTACAAGTTTAACAAACACACAAATGTATAATTCTGTGTTAACTTTATGTGAATTCTTATTAATTTTCTTAGAATTCTTTATCATTAAATAGCTTAAGTACTTTTACAACAACAGTGAAAAACACACCAAGCAATAAGTTAAATAAATTCATTCTTTTGGCGGCTCCTGGCAAAGGGTCGCCGAAGCAGACCATTCCATCCATGCATACATGCTTGGCACAGGTTTTACAGCAGATGCCCTTCCTGATGCAACCCTCCCATTTTATTCAGGCTTGGGAACGGCACTGCATCCAGTGGCTGGGAATTGAACCCGGGCTTTCCGCATGGCAGGCGAAACACCTACCACTGAGCCACCAACGCGCATATATACTGTATATATATCCCATCTGAAGTAAATAAGTATATATGGGTTGCAGGATCCATGGCTCGCTCTTGGCCTTTTTGCCTGATAAGCCTTGTAAATGGCAGGCCGTGATGCACTGGGCGTTCTGAAACCTTATGTTATGTTGATAAGCATTTCACTGCATACTGTACTGTGTATGACTGTGTATGTGACAAATAAAATTTTTATTTGAATTTTGATTTGTTGTTTATGCTTTCTAGCTTTACAGTGGGATTTGGCCGGCTTTTGGTCCCTGCATGGATGGATTGGCATTGGGTGCCCATGACCCTGCCACCAGTTTAGTTATTCAGTTCATCTGACAGTGGTGTTAATGTTATGACTGGTGTGTGTGTGTGTGTGTGTGTGTGTAGGCTTGAAATGCACCTGAAATGATTTTCCAA
Organism: Clarias laeviceps; assembly: GCA_030014305.1. Lineage (NCBI taxonomy): Eukaryota > Metazoa > Chordata > Actinopteri > Siluriformes > Clariidae > Clarias > Clarias laeviceps. The sequence goes on along the minus strand of JAQMYJ010000036.1, from coordinate 30,619,470 downwards.
CAGGAGTTCCCATATATGTTGTGCATGTAATTAGATTTGAATCTGTACATGTTAGATTTAAGTCTTAATTCCTTCAGGCATCCACAGCTTATATCAGCATCTTTCAGAGATTACTCATCCATAGAAATCTGTGATAGAGCTGAGAATGTGCACAGCTAAGCAGCAATTAATATAGACAAACACATTTACTGAGAAGTATTGCTGACATATAGGGTCAATACAGTGCCAGAGAGGAAGTGTTTAAAGAGCTAACAGGAAACTACTGTCGCTTAAAGAAAGCTGTTTAATATGCGGATGGATCTGAGAGTCTCCAGACCTCATTCCTGATCTATTTCTGAGTGTAAAAATAGGTGCAAACATGCACAATGTGCAAGCTGGTTCACGTATGATGAGTAGTAGAACTGGAACAGTGACCATCTGCACAAACTACTACGAGCAAAAAGTAGATATCAAAGGTCCTATATTTTAATTATTTTGTTATTTATTATTTACTTTAACACTGGTCTCATCCTAAAAGCGTGTTACCTCTCAAACAATCCTTGTTATACCTCAAACTCCCTTTATTTCACTCCTCTTTCAAATGTACCAGTTCAATGTCTATGTAAATGAGCTTCTACCATAACATTAAGCTTGGAAATGCACTTAATTCTGTTTAATGGGTTTAACATAAAATATATATTTTTGTTCAATTTGCATATTTTTCTTGAGTGATAATACATTTTATATTTATTTATTTATTTATTTATTATATCTATAAAATGTTACTAATTTGGTGTGAATATAAGGCAGCAGAGTGGCATAGTGGTTATCCTTGTGTTCTTGCATCTCCAGGGTCAAGGGTTCGATTCCCCCTGAGTCTTTTGTGTGCATGGAGTTTAGGGTATGTTCTCCCCTGTTACAGTCCAAAGACCTGCAGATTTGGCCAAGTGGCATTTACAAATTGTCCATAGTCCGTGACTGCGCTTGTGCCTAGTACCCTGCCTAGTGCCCTGAATCTCCTGGGATAGGCACCAGGCCTCCTGTGACCCTGTACAGGATAAGAGAGAGAGTTTTTTTTAAATATTCTGGTTAAACAAGGCATTAACTTTTTAATTAAGATATACATTACTCACAATAAGTTAAGGATATTGTTATTTACATGAGTGCTTTTCCTATTTGCTCTGAATTTGAATGAAATACGTAAAAGTTCCCTTTGATATTTTTAATAATGCATGAGAAGAAGCACCATTTTCATTAGTTTAATATTTATTACCCCAAAAATTTAGATAACAACAGGGATGTCAGTAGCGGGTGTTTCCACCATTTGCCGCAATGACAGCTTGACAGCGACATCTCATGCTCCTCACTAGCCTCATGATGTTGTTC
>JAQMYJ010000036.1:30604274-30618005 GCA_030014305.1 Clarias laeviceps | reverse complement strand
AAAACACAAAATGAGGTGTGTCTATCACCCCAATACAATTGCCTTCCTATCCCAAAAATGTCTGAAGTGAAACAAACGCCGTATGTATGACATCCATTAAGTCTCTCAACATATCCCTAACTTATTGTGAGTAGTGTATTTCTTCTTCAGTTTGGGCATGATAGAATGTACTGTAAGCTACAGCTGTTCATTGTTCTTGCACAAGCGTCATGCAAAGGCTTTCTACCAGTCCTGGGATTAAACCTTATAAATGTCTAATATGTATCTTAGAGCCTTAACAAAGCCATCATTGCACTTAAAGCATTAAAAACACCTAAAGTAGTCTATCTGTGAGTGCTGCCCAATTGTACTACATCTTAAATGACCTACATTATGAAAATCAGCTATTCTTCTTGTTGTAAAATTTTCTCTCTGGTGCAGTTTCTTCAGCACAAATTCTGACAAAAACTCGCTATTTTTAGAACCTGTTCAAAATCACAGCATTTATCTACATCATGCAGGAGGCTCTTTAAAAGAACACATTGTGAGCAATCTACGACTAGAACTAACATCCAGCTCAAATAAATGTGTCAAACAAGATGGATTTGAGCAAATCTCTGTGACTAGTTCATGACAGCCAATCAACACACAGCACCACGAACACACAGGGGAAGTGCTCCAAATCGCATATGATCATTCTCAGTAAACAGCTGCCTGCTGCAGTATATAAAGTAACATCTGGAGATGAACTCTTTTTAGTGCACTAGAAACAAAAAGCTCTCTAGTTGGCACAAACACAATACTACAAATTCAGCATTCAACAACTATTCAAACTTCACATCTGAATGAATGTTGTATTCTGGGTTGATTATTCCTTGTTTTTTGCTTGTCATTCCCTGCTTGAGTTTGTCTGTTGATTTGGGTTTTTAATAAACAGCTCATGCTACTGTACATCCTTTTATCTGCTCATGACTCAGCTACATAATCTCTGGATTTGTTTCTTTCTTTCCATATGTTCTGGAATAACAGGACTGTTTCCATTAGAATATCTGTCTCTCTTTTTTAACCTTTTACCATAAACTCATGGATTCAAAGACAGCAAAGTATAGTTCTCGAATTATTTTTATGCAACAGTTAGTTCCTACTGAGTAATCTAATTGTAAGAAGGGAATTCCTCAAGTGCTGATGATAGAGGGTATATAACTATATGTATCACTCCACTCTCAAGTGTTCTACAGTCGTTAATTGCACTAAGCGTCAGTTGCAGCATGGGTGAAAGTAGGTCTGTAAGGTCCGCAGTACTGAGGAGAGAGCAGCTGCCCACATTTAAAAAAAGTGTTTTTATTGATGCCTAAGGAGAGCTACAAAGTTAACCACCTTCTAACACAAGGCTGAATCCCAAATCCCTCTGTAATCTGTATTTTAAATGAGTAATTGTACACCCTAGTGCACTAGCTTTCTATTTAACACTATTTGAAATTTAACCCCAAAACCCAGAAGTTGGCTGATTTATTCTGTGGAATAAGTGAAAATATAAAGTAAATATCATAAGTTTATCAGGACTGTTCACTACCTCCATGGTTTCATTTTCTTAAATAGTACCACACACACACTACGGACAATTTGAGAACACAAATTAGCTAATTCTGCATGTCTTTGGACTGTGGGAGAAAACCGGAGAACCTGGAGGAAACCCACTCATATATGTAACACCCATGCACGAGTGTACTGTTTACTATAACATTGTGACCATGTGTGTGTGTGTGTGTGTGTGTGTATGTGTGTGCGCGCGTGCGTTTTTTACAGCATTTTTATTTTTATTTTTTTTGTCCAAGTGTAGTGACTGTTTTTTAGTAATTGAACTTCAACAACAACCGTTGTGAGGAAAAAAAGTTAAAAAAGGCTGTAGTTGTGCGAAAGTGGAATATGTTTAATGACAATGAAATGTTACAAGTGTCATTAGAGAGGTTCCTTGTTAAAGTCAAGCAAAATAGCAAAAAAATATTCCTGTAATCAGACAGGACTCATAGAAGAGTGATTTCCGTTAGTGTGTGTGTGTGCGTGTATGAAAGTTGTCCTACACAGTAGCCCCCCTCCTCTTCCTTCTTCTCTCGTCATCATGCAGGTTAATTTGTATTATATTTTGGTGTTATTTATTTTTTTTATCTGAATATTTATGGGTTGTGGAACAAATTGTTGGAGTTTCCATTATTTCTTACAGTATGAGGAAATCCACTCTGATATACAAGTGCTTTGTATTATAAGCACGCTTCCGGAACGAATGCTCACAATCCAAGATCTAACTTTTTACGTTAAAAGTAAAACCTTAAATGTTTAAATTCATGTTCATTTTATTTTTAACAGTTACAAGAAAAAGTACATTATTCTGTGCCTCTGTGAGGATAAAATGTATTGATCTTCTTAAGGGACCAATTCATATGACATTATTTTGTTGTTTTGTTGATCTTTTTTTTTTTTTTTTTAATACAGGACTTATGCTTGAACAGTTTATTATTATAGTAATAATAATAATAATAATAATGACATTAGGAGTAATACATCAACCCCTTTGGGAGTATTTGGGATTTAAACATGTAATCACTGTCCAAAACAATTGACAATTAAAGAATCTTTGTGTAAAATGAATTCAAACATTGCCTGCCAGCTTTTAGTTGTTGAGGTTCCACCAAATGTTATTTATGAGCTTGGAAAGAAGTGCCATGTGTTTACTTTGCTATATGTTAATTATTTATTTTTTAGACTTTCAGATTGTCAGAGTTTTGTTTTTGACATGTATCTCTCAAAATGCAATAGTATAATATTAACAATAGCTTGTTCATGAAAAGTCAAACCATGACTTTTGATTGTGCAGAATGAAAGAACAAGGTTATGAGAGTATTTTTTTCAATATCATCTCCTGCTACACTGATGCACTTACAGTACATACCATGAAGATAGAAGGTTTTCTCAGTATACCAAAGTCATGATCATTTCTGAAACATTGGCCTCCCTGGAACTCCTTTAAATGGCCCAAATATACATACAGGGATGTGGCAATAACTCTCAGCCAAGTTATTGTAATGTGCATGTGGTGTTTATGAATTTTATTATTCTTTGTAGTAGCAGTAATAGTAGTGTGATGTGTCCCCTACATATATCCTAAGCACCATATAAATTACACAATATATTATATGTTTAATATCCTGCATGCCTTGTATTGTAGGTTTGAAACTGCCACAGCTTTTCAAATAAGAAGCTGTTAATATTAACCTGCCTGAGGCAAAGCTCCAACTGTTACTTTTCCTACAGTATAATCCACTTCACACTATCACCTCATGATGTATAGAGCAACTGCTACATTTCAGTATTCAGAGCTGGAAGGACATCCATTTACATTAATCTAGACTTCTGGTCACCCGGACTTTTATATACTTTTAAGTTATAAACCATGCAACTGCATTATAGCTTTTATTTCCCATGGTCCTTTGGTTGGGCATCTTTCATTATCTAAAATGCATAATTGCTTTACTCAGCAGGTTGAAAGAAGACCCTTTGTATTTTGCAATGCGTTTTTTTTTTTTTTTTTCATCTCCAACACATAATATTCTATTAAAGTTGTTTGACTATCCATAACAATGCTGCTCCATTTGAGTCAAATTAATGATCTGCTCATGTTTATCGTGCTAAAAAGCAATCAAGCACTTCATTCTGTCTTATTCAGAGCAGATGACAAGGACAGTGCTGACCCCGACCTCAGATTTATCATGGCATTCATTTTCTTCCATTTTAAAATGTTTAGAAATTCACCATCACTCCTCATCACACCTGCTAATTGGATGTGATTAAATTATTTCCAGCTAACATAAGCATCAGGACATGAGGGAAATTTAAATTAGGAAATACAAGGCTCTAATCCGTAATAGAATTTATTGCTTTAAATACCCTGCAGAGAGGGAAAGCCGTGGAATGCTGTGTTCAAAGCAAATTCATGTGTACAACATGCATTAAATATACTGTACATTGTCCAAATACTAAGATGACATGAAGAAACAGAGTAATGTTAAATTACTCAGATTAAAATACTAATTAATAAAAGTGTCTGGTATCATCTTTGTACAGTAATAGTAACTCTACATCGCACAACCCTGTTGTTGATTGTTTTTCTATAACAGCATGCCTTCATGTTGTTTGTGTTCTGCTTAACATTAAACCATGCATAACAAGCCCTGATTAACATGACTATCCCCTTTGCTTTTGTTTGTTTGAGCTGTTGGTCATCATTTACTCAGTGGAAAACGATTACTGAATATCTACTGAATGCTGATTATAATTAATGGCTTCAAAGAGGAGAGTGGGTTTTACAGATCTGCCATATTGTATCCCAGTATGTTTGGTTCCTTTGCTGTTTTATACCACTGGCCTCACAGTGGAATTTCTTTAAAAAGGTGCCTATTATGGGAAATGTACCTTTTAGGCATTTAGATCTTTCTCAAGCAGCACAGTGGCATAGTGATTAGCACTCTGACCTTGTACCTCCAGGGTTGTGGGCTGGATTCCTGCGTTGGGTTTTCTCCAGTTTCACAATCCAAAGGCATGTACTGTAGAGTAGGCTAATTGGTGTTTCCAAATTCCCTGCAGTCTGTGTGTGTGTTTGCTTGTGTGCCTTGTGATGGATTGGCACCCCGTCCAAAGCGTACCCCAGTTTCTGCCCCAAGTCCGCTGTAATAGGCTTCAGGACTCCCACAACATTCTACATAATAAGCAGTATAGAGAATTAATTAAGATTCACATGTACCTCACAGCACAGTGACATCATTTTTCACATACCCCAATTAGGGAGCTGGGGTCAGAGGACAAGGGTCAGTTAGGGTAAAGCACCTCTGGAGCAGACAGGGTTAAGGGCCTAGTTCAAGAGTTCAACAGTGGTGTTGGAGCTTGAATCCCTGACCTTCCAATCAGTAACCCAGAGCCTTAACCATTTGAGCCACACATTCTGTGCCATGAGCCACCACTCCCCTGAATCAGAGTGAGAGGGATACAAAACAACAAAAACTTGAGAAAACAAACATTCGCTGCTTTTGGCTGGTATTTAAATACCACAATTTGATTTTCAGCCTAGTGTGACCTCATATAAGAACAGCTCCTCTCCCAGCTTGTTGCATGTCTGACCATCACATCCATTGCCACAAAGTTGGAAGCAGACAACTGTAGAGAATTCTACTTGCACTAAGAGTCCCAAACCTGTTCCAGAATAACGAAACCCAAAGCAAGTGAAGGGATGGTGTGCAGTGGAAGGTTTTTTTGGTGTTTTGTATCTCTCTCACTCTGATTCAGGGGAATGGTGGCTCATGGCACAGCAGTGGTGGCTCAAATGGTTAAGGCTATGGGTTACTGATCGAAAGGTTGGGGATTCAAGCCCCAACACTGCCAAGTGGCCACTGTTAAGCTCTTAAACAAGGTCCTTAACCCTGTACATCCTGCACAGATCTCTGACTGAACTTGATTCCACTATACACCTTTGGGATGAACTGCAGTCTCTTCAACATCCCAAGTGACTCGGGCCTGGCCTGAGCTCAATAATGCTCTTGTAGATGAATGAACACACATACCCACAACCATGCTTCAAAATCTAGTGGAAAGAGGAGTAAAGCACATTATTCCAGCAATGGGAGACTACATTATTCATTCAGACATAATTAGTAAATTTCATCAGCATTATTACTGCTTGCAGTGGGTTTGTGTTCGTCAAAATAATTTGCAACACGAAAGCTGTCAGAAAAACGAAGCATTAAATGCTCAGCTATGTCCTTCCCCTATGTTATTTCCACAAAGAACACACTCCATTGTAGCAGTGTGCACAGCAATCAGGGTTTTCCAATTAGAGACTCTCTGGTCTTTCTGTTTAAGAAGGTCATATTGCTCTCTGCCACAACATTCAATACCATAGTGTATGCTTTTCTTCCTCCCATCTGTCATTTTTCTCTACTTCACTGTAGAAAAAAAAGGCTTGCTTATTTTTCAAGAAATTTTATTTAAAAGAAAGAAAAAAAAAAGAGATTGAAAAGGGTCATTGGGGTTTAACATTCACAGTTGCAGCACCATTTATTTCCTCGTCCTGTGTCTTTCCTGTCACTCAAGCTGTTTGACCTCCTTTTGGTCTAGACCCAGGACAATGTTTAGAATGAAGCTCTTATTGAACTAACCGGTTCTTGTTCCTACTGTATATTGGTTTGCCTTGTAACACAAACAAATGCATAGGAGTGATATTTTATGAGTGACATCAAGAACACAATATTACTTAATTAATTTATTTTGTTAGGTTTATTTATTTATTTTTTGGTTAGTAATAGTTTAATGTAAGAAGAATATACTGTGCTGTTTAAGGAAAATAATCAACTTTTGGCATAGAAATGTCTACTTGTAAGTCAGTATCATGTATATGAGGGGCGTTCAAGTCAAACTGGGACTTGATGATTTCTGGTGGATGAAGGCATAAAACTGATTGACAGTTAAAGAGAGATCTGGCTCAGAGGCCACTGCAGTCATCCCTATCACACCTAAATTCACACCTGTTTTTTGAAGATTAATAAGTAACTTATGTCACCAATGTGTGGAAGAGATGTTTCTCTGTGGGAACTGCACAAACAATCATTCACCATCACCACTTGCACGTTACAGGAACGCCACATCCTCGGACAGTCCTGAACTTGCTCCAAGCCTTTTCCACATGTTTGTGCCATTAAAGGAATTCAACACCACCTGAACACCCCTTATGTTTTTGTGTCCCTTATATAAATAACTTACTAATTCATTCATTCATTCATTCATAATTTTTATTTCAAACAAACAAACATATATATCAAACATATTCTTTACATCCATCATCATTCTTTCATTTAAATAGTAATAATAATAATAATAATATTATTATTATTATTATTATTATTATTATTATTATAAGAAAATGCTTAGTGTTGTACTGTAATTTACTTTACACCCATGACACTTTTCCACTTAGCCTTTTGTGCTTTTTTTTCTGCTTTTCTTTTTGAATGTTTGTTTTAAGCCAAGGAGAAAAAAATGTGTTGTGAAAAAGTGCACTTTTCCCAAATGTCCTACTGAGAAATGTTCAGTGCTACATATACATTTATCCAATTGGCAGGTGCTTTTATCCAAAGTGACTTGCCTATGCAAGACTCTCAAAAGCTAACTCCTGAGCCTCTTTTTATCAGAGCTGCGTTTCTCATGACATATTGTCAACCTTTATTAGATCTGCTGCTATTGTTCATAGGGTGTGTTTTTTCATTACAAAGTAAGACATCTTATGAAGCCTGAATTCCAAAGTAGAAAGGGTGTTGCTAGACTTTATGTCCCTGATGAAATATAAAAAGCCACTTTCCCACAATTCAGCACTGCTGTACCACCTCGGCTGTATTTGATCAAGTAGAAATCAACATTGGAGAATTGGGATCTGCTCAGAAAAGGCTGTTGAACAGTGCGTTGTAAGTGTGTATCAGCGCTCCGGCGGTCTCTGCTCCACAAGACCCCCGTCTCCTTATAGGTGCTGATGTTTCTACAGAGAAAAAAATAGGTTGAGCAGCTGGGAAAGTCGCTCAAATAGTCAAATAAGCAGATTGGGACTTACCAAAACAGCAGTGCTCTTAAGAAAAAGACATGAAGAAAGTGAACTTAACTCGGTTCAGCATTAGAGTAGAAATTGTACGGTGATAGATGAGACCAAAACTCTTTGGCCAGAATTGCCATGTTTGGTTAAAAACTGAACTATAAAATTAAATTCTATTCTATTTCTACAGTGCTTTTAACAATGGTCAATAGCTTTATGAAATCAAAAGAAAATTATGGACATATGTATGATGTGTGAAAATATGTATGATCAATAATAAAATTATCAGATTGTCCCTGATAAGCAAGCAGAGGGCGACAGTGGCAAGGAAAAACTCCCTGAGATGGGAATAGGAATAAACCTTAAGAGGAACTGGACTCAACAGGGAACCCATCCTCATTTTGGGTGATAACGGATAGCAGGGATTGATCTGCATTCATGATGTGTGTTAGGCAGCTGCAAGTTCAATAAAACAGAATATGTTTAATTAAGGGCATTAAGTTATACACCACCTTCTTACCTGTGAAAAGGTTCCTTGTTTGACTCCCAGTAGGACTACATGAGGCACTGCACCCTCTCTAATGGAGACTATGTTTTCTAAAACGTTCCGTATACTCTGTCTTCCTTCTCATTTCTTATATGGTATTTTGTCCTGTGGTTCTTTTCCCTCTCTTTGACTTTCCCCGATTTCCACAGAACGTGAATAGATCAAGCTCTTTTAATGTAGCAACAGATGGATGTGACACATATGTTCTCAAGAATACAAACACCTCTGATTTTGTAAATAAACTTGAGAATATTTGACTATTCATTGTTCATGTGTGTGTGTGTGACCAGAAAACTTATTGCAGGTTGGTGGACTTATCCCTTAGATTTTAAACCTAACAGAGTTTAATAAGAACTTCACCAAACATACAGTACATTTAACTCACTTGTTTTGTTTCCTTGCAAGTTTCTCACTAATTTACTCATCATCTATACTTCTTCATCCTGTTTACAGGGTCACGGGTGGGCTGGAGCTGAGGCGAGGGTGCCAATCCATCAGAGGGCACACACATACATACACTACCACTTAAACATTTGGGATCACACATCTTTCCTGATTTTTCATTCTTTCTACACTGTAAACCAATACTGAAGGCGTTTATCCAAAATACACAATAATCTCCTTTGAACAGTTGATATTGAGATGTATCTGCTACTTATACTCTGTAAATCCTCTAATCTGAGGCGCTGTTTGTTAATTGGTGATTTCTGAGGCTGGTAACTCTAAATGAACTTGAATGAATGAAGTTTTGGTCTTGCTTTCCTGGAAAGGTCTTCATCAGAGACAGTTTCATCATGGTGCTTAATGGGTTTTGCAAATGCACTTCTTCTTGCAAGAGCTATTGCAGAAAGGCTGATATTACTTAAAGTAACAACTGATTGTTGTTGTTTTTACATAATTACCTATTTCCATATGTGTTATTTCATAGTTTTGATCATTCATAAATGTGCAAGTGATCCCAAACTTTTGAGAGTTAGTACACACACACACACACACACACTGGCTTTTTGGGAACAACTGTTAGCCTAATCTGCATGTCTTTGGCTTTGGGGAGGAAACCAGACTACCCTGTGGATACCCACCAAGCACATGCAAACTCCATGCACATTGACCCCTAGGCAGGAATTGAACCTACAGTAGCTCGCAGAGGTACAAGTTGACATTGCTAACCACTAAGCCACCGTGCCACCTCCTTGCTAATCTGCACATCACCATTTTGCTGTTTCATAAATTAATGCATTTGTATTTTTACAGTATGATTTGTTACATGAACTATTTTTCTTTTTCCGCCTTCCTTTGGCTTTTTGTGTTTTTTCTTTTTTTTTTTTTTTCACATCAACACAAAATTATATTCATCCATTTTCTTAAACAGCCTCATTTTCCTTTCTGGCATCCACTTGTTTGTCCAGGTTTCACCTCTCCAGCTGTCCTAACAGAATGGTTTCTCAGAAAACACTCATGGGAAATGTGGTCACTGCTTGTGACCTGATCTCTCCTGGATGTACTGCAATGCTTCCAGATGGAGAGGAGCAAATCACCCATCTGCTGGTATGGGGGAAAAAAAAAAAAAAAAGCCCTGAAAATCTCAGAGCTGTGTAAATTTGGAATTTTACCAGAAGCTGGATGAGAAGCTTCTTGCTACAGTCAGCAATGTTTATGGTTAATGCCTTTAAATTTCTTTATCCCTAATGCATAATTACTTAATGGTTACAGCTGTAACAGACCAGGGCCCTGAAGTATACAGATTTAAATAGGATTGTAATGTTTTTTTACTTGTATTGTTTTAATGATTGTCAATTTTGATTATATTATCTACCACTATTGCACAAGATAACACACAGTCTCATTCAAAGTGTTTTTAATCAGTTCATATAAGGCAATGTAAAATAGTATGCTTGACAAATATATTCCAACTTATGTAAAATAAATAAATAAAACATAAATAATAGAACTTGCAGTATGTCACAAAAGTAAGTACTCCCCTCTAATTTCAGCAAACATTTTAGTACATCTTCGCAAAGGATAATACTATAGAAATGAAACCTAAATATATTTTAGAGTAGTTAATGAGCAGCTTGTATAACAATATAGATTTGCTGTCCTCTGAAAATAACTCAACATACAGCCATTATCGTCAAAATAGCTGGCAACAAATGTGAGTACACCCTAAGTGATAACTGCTGTATATTGTTTAACCATGCAAAGTCACATGTCCTATTCATTATATCCATGTGTTTGTCAGCTTGATAGGACCATACAAATTTGTGGAATCCTCTTCCACTCCTCCATAATGATATCACAGTGCTGCTGTATGTTAGACACCTGGCACTTTGCCACCTTCCGCTTAAGGATGCTCCACAGGTGCTCAATAAGGCTCAGGTCTGGAGACATACTTGGCCACTTCATCACCTTCAGCTGCCTCAGCCAGGCAATTTTCTTCCTGGTGGTGTGTTTGGGGTCGTTATCATGTTGGAATACTGCCATTTGGCCTAGTTTTTCTAAGGGACGAATCCATGTTTCCCCTCAATGAACCACAGCCCTCCAGTACCAGCAGCACTCATGCAGCCCCAGACCATGATGCTAGCACCACCATGCTTAAATGTAGCAATTTTCTTGGTACTTCTCATGAGGGCGTCGCCACACATATTGGACACCATCTGACCCAAACAAGTGTATCTTAGTCTCATCAGACCACAGGACATGGTTCCAGTATTTCATGCTCTTGGACAGGTTGTCTTCACCAAACTGTTTGTGGGCTTTCTTGTGAGCCAGCTTCAGAAAAAAAACTTCCTTCTGGGATGACGGCCATGCAAACCAACTTGATGCAGTGTATGGCATATGGTTTGAGCCCTGACAAGCTGACCTCCCTCTTCTGAAGCAATGATGGCAGCACCCATGCAGCACCCATGCGTTTTTTTTTAAAGCCAGCTCATGCACCTGACTCACAGCATGAGGACTACAACTTCTTTGATTGAAGAATGTTTAATAGGTTCCCTATTTTGAGTGGAACCTGTCTTGAAAAACCTCTGCATGACCCTGGCCTCTATACTGTAACTCAGTTTCAGGGTGATACTGATGACCTTGTAGCCTAACCCATCTTTGGGGAGAGTAACAATTCTATTTCTCAAATCCTCTGAGGGTTCTTTGCCATGAGGTGCCATGTTGGTCATCCAGTGGTCAGTATGAGTGAATTGTACTCAAAGCACCAAATTTTATAAAATATATAAATTACACAAATTTGTATGGTCCTATCAAGCTGACAAACACAAGAAAGTGATGAATAGGTCATGTGACTTTGCATGGTTAAATGATGTACAGCTGTTATCACGTAGGGTGTACTCACTTTTGTTGCCAGCTATTTTGACAATAATGGCTGTATGTTGAGTTATTTTCAGAGGACAGCAAATCTATACTGTTATACAAGCTGCATATTGACTACTCTAAAATATATTCAAGTTTCATTTCTATAGTATTGCCCATTGAGAAGATATACTAAAATGTTTGCAGAAATTAGAGGGGTGTACTCACTTTTGAGAGATACTGTATATACAGTACAGCTCATAATGGCCTGCTAATGCCCTTTAGCATGTAAGTACATTTTATAAACAGCAAACATTAAGTGATTCTGCAATTGATCTAAATACTTGCCTTAATTAAAATTAGAAAATAATTCAAAATACTAACTAAATATTTCATAGTCTCAGATATTTGGACTCTACATTAAGGAAACATTTTGTGTCTGCTTTCAGGCTTTCATTAAGTATGCACTATTAAACCTATTAAATCATCATTATTCACAAGAATAGATAGTGAAAGCTTCTCACTGTTTTGTGGTCATCACTTACAGCCAGCGAAAGGATGAATGAAAAAGGTTGAGAAGGTATTAATTATTTATAGCACTGAAAGGTGGAAAAATTTTGCTCTGGTCAGAGAGAGAGAGAAAGAGAGAGAAAGAGAGAGAGAGATAAGGCGCCCTAGGCTTGCCTAGTCAAAAATCAAATACAAACTTGTCTAATCTAACGTCCTAGATAAGAAACAGGAGAAAAATACAAAGGTAAAAATAAAAGGGGCTTCTCACTCCTACAGAGGCTACAAAGTGCTCAATATACTGTATACAGTGATTCATCTTCCACTAGTTAGCAACACAACTAAAGTTTCCAAAATTGTTACTCAATTCTGGTCACAGCTCAGACTGCACTTTTTAACTTCACATCACACTAATCACAGTTCACACACAAACGGTTTAGTTGGGAGTGGCAGGGTAGAGAGAGAGAGAGAGAGAGCGCTGTCAAGTGGTGGGTTTTTAACATGGGGATCCCAGCTTGTCCAATCAGCTCGCTTTAATCGATTTGAATTTGCCAGTCACAGGGGGTCTCGTATAACTCCACCCACACACATACACTCTCTCACACAACACTCTCAAAACATACAACAAATCCAAAGTAGTAAAGAAAACAAGTTATTATGCAATACATTTATTTTTTATACCTATATGACTCATAACACACGTATCATCTATACCGCTTTATCCTGTATTCAGGGTTGTGGGGGCCTGGAGCCTATCCCAAGAGCCTTAGGGCACGAGTCGGGGTACTCCCTGCACAGGGTGCCAACCCATCGCAGGGCACACACACATACACACGCTCACACACTCATTCGCACACTATGGGCAATTTGTGGAATGCCAGTTAGTCTAATATGCATGTTTTTGGACTGCGGGAGGAAACCGGAGTACCCGGAGGAAACCCACCAAGCACGGGGAGAACATGCAAACTCCATGCACACAGAGATGAGAATCGAGCCTGGCCGGGAATCAAACCTGGACAATCAAAATACAAAAATTTCTAATTATGTAAAAGATTCAAAATAATCAGTGATCATGTTGAAAATGCTTTTTAAGTTCCATGTAACATCTCAGCACTGTTGAGGCTGGTGTCTGGTACAAAACTGAGACTCTTCCTTGCCCTTGCACTAGAATATAACCGTAAATATAATAATAAATAATGCATGTATGTACATTCAATGTTTGATTGTTTTAAAAAGAATGCCTTACCGAATGACATGGACACGTCTTCACCTTGTCTTTTTCTCCTGTCTATCAGCTCCTCCTGACTCAGTGACTTTACAGAACTCAGAGACAACTTCAGCATTTTCCCCAGGCTGGGTTTCACTCCGAGATCTGACTGCAGACACAATGATGGAAGGCAGGTGTTGTGGTGGTTGTCTGTTTCCAAAAGTTGCCTCTCTTGAGGAAAAACTTTACAATAGTGTTAAAAAGCATTTTATTTTGTTGGTGGAAAAAAAAACCTTCACCATGTTTGTTTCATAACTACTAGGTCATGTTTCAGAATTCAAGTTCTTTATTTTTTTGCTCATATTCTTTTAATTTTTAATGTTTTCTCAACTACAATGGCATTATTAATATATGCATAAAATAAAGTTATTAGATGGAGGTGTAAATGTACTGCTAAAAAATAATATGTCAACATTATTAGGGCTGCAATAACTAATCGATAAAATCGATAATTATCGATAATGAAATTCGTTGTCAACGAATGCCGTTATCGATTAGTTGGGCTGC
>JAQMYJ010000036.1:30531016-30548605 GCA_030014305.1 Clarias laeviceps | reverse complement strand
CACATTTTATAACTTATTTATAACATTTTATAACTTAATTAATAAACTTGTAAATAACTCATGAAATAATAAAGTTATGTTAAAACCAAGCACAGCATTGTTTTTCTTGTGAAATTCCCAATAAGTTTGATGTGTCACATGACCTTCTTCCTATTGAAAAAACAAAAGTTGCATCCAAAATGGTCGACTTCAAAATGGCCACCATGGTCACCACCCATCTTGAAAGGTTTTCACCAAGCCTTTGCTCATCATGTTGTATTATTTTCCTTCACTGTATGCTACCAACTCTGCACAAGACCAATGGACTTTCACACTTCACAGCTTGCTGCAATCTTAGCCGCGGTCAGCTATCTTTGTTCATGTCTCATGCTGCCTCTCGCAGCCGATGCCTGTAATAACAATGCGGGAAATATGACAATCTATTTACTATCGTATATTTAGAGACTGTTTTCATGATGACTCCAGTTCTACTACAAGTTCTATAACCATTAAATATTGCCTAGTTAATTTTCACCCACACTGTAGTTTTTTTGTTTGTAGTTTTTAAAAGTCTTTCACCACAATAATTCCTGTCTCCACTTACATTATAGGACACTTTACCACTGGTGGACACAGGACTCATCATGATAGGCTTGTTAAACCTTAAGGCACTGGTAGGAAACCTGTTGTCTAGTCTCCTGAAGATCCCAAGTCCACTTCAACACCAATGAGCCAAGAGGAACAGCTGAAGCTAATAATTTAAAATCCAGTAAGTTGTACTGCTTCCCTCCTCCCTCGTCTGACTGTCACTCACTCCATGGACTTTCAATCATACCTACACTGACTTGAATGAGTGTTAATTTTAGAGCATAGTTACAGCCTGGTGTGAGAGCAAGAGAGAGAGAGAGAGGTACAAGTAACCTTAAATTATTAGCTTGAGTGCTTCCCCTGGGCTCATTATTGTGTTGAAGTGGCCTTGGAAGCTTTAGGAGATTGGAAGACAGATCCCCTGCCAGTGGCTTGAGGCTTATCAATGCTATCATGATGAGTCCTGGTGTCCATCAGTAGTAAAGTGTCCTAGCAGGGGTTTACCACACAGTAAAAAGATTAACAAGATAGATATACGGCAGATGCCAAATCAAGATACATATAGGGTTAATAGTGATACTACATGCTGGAGCTGGGCTGTAGGCACTATCCAATCTGTTAACAACTAGAAAAGTCTCAGCAAAGTCCAAATGGGATTAAAAATTCTTGCCTGGCTGACTTGCAGGATCAGTGACTTGATGTCTGACTTGCAGGATCAGTGACTTGATGACTTGTGCCGGAATTTTTCTTGTATTCACAGTCAGATTATGCACTTGCTTAAGATTTCATTGGCTTGACCCACCCCTGAATATTAGCCTTTATCAGCTAGCTGCGTCGAACATAATCAGATGTTGGTATATGTTAGCTCTTTAACCTGGAGCAGTTACACTAGAACATGTATGAACCCAAGGACACGTCAGCATGGGATGCTTTTCTGCAGAAAAGTCTGGTTGTCACTGAGGCTATTTTGTGCTGAAACTCCAAGCCATGTGCCAGATGACATTATTCACATTCTGTGCTTGTATTAAATTTTAAATAACACCATGTTGTTGAATTGGCAGTCAAGTGGATATCTGATTATGCTAGACCATAAAAATCAGTGCTCATCACTAAGACTCAGAGAACAGGAGGCTGGTGTGTGTCTGAAAATGTGTTTTGGACAGTACAACAAAACCCACAACTAAAATCATGAACCTGCATTGTGCTTAATAGTCGAAAGTTTTTTTGAATAGTTCTTATTCAAACATATTGATGCAAACAGTGCAGCAATTACAGAGCCATGCACACGGAGCCATACAGCCCTATACACACACTATGCAAGCTGCATAGGGCCCTGCAAATTACACACATGTAATAAAGGAAAAATGAATGGAGGAATTAACAATGGGAGCCTACACCATATTGGACAAAATATTTTAGATAAAAAAAAAAGTTTTAATGATCAGTGTGTGCATGCTCAAAGAATGAAACTCTGGCTTTCCCGTATCAGCATCTGTGGGAACTAGTCCAAACAATAGACCCTGGAACCACTGTCAGTCTCAAACCAGAAGCAGACAGTTGCAAACCATTAAAGTCACATGAAGCCATCGGTTATTGACTAATGGTTTAATCAGAGTTGTAGTGCTTTTTGATTAAGTACGCTACCAGAGCGCATTTATGAAGTGCATGTGTGGATGCTTATGGTTAAGCTGTGGGTCGTTTAAAAAACATTTACATATATTAACCAAATATGTCTAACCAGATTATTGAACGTTTGTCTGTTATTATGGATTTTTTTAACAAGCTGAGAATATTACACGATAGTATGATTTTATTACTTGGCATCTAGTATAGTAGTAGTGTGGTTCACAACGATTCAGCAATGAGCATGAACATGACCTCTGTCTGCATTATCTGTTAAATAATGTAAAAATATTATATGAAATCACGATACCGATTATGTTTTTGGCCAAAATCATGTTTTTTTTTATTTATTTATTTATTGTTTAATCAATAAAACCCACAGATGCAGTGCTGTCGATACACACCAGAACAACAAGCCAGCATGAACATGACCTCCGACTGAACTGCAATTTTCCTTAGAATGGAGGTTTCCAATGCAGCTTCATTTCATTCTGCAGAAATTAAGTCAATTTAATTACTTAAACATAAACTACTTGTGGCATGCTAATTACATCCTACTACTACATTCATGGTATCAGTGTTGACGAAGCCAGCCACAGCTTTCTCCTTTTTTTTATTGAGCCACAGCTTAATTTCACACCATCACAGATTTTCTACTTAATCAAATAGCGATAATGCCTAAATGTAAATGTAAATAGCCCTACACATCTGGTTGTAAGTAGCATGCCATAGCATTAAGCAATGTATGCGTAATATGAACACAAGTAGTTTATGTTTAAGTAATTTAATTTACTTGCATGTGCAATTGAAGCCGCATTCGAAAACTCCATTCTGAGGAACGTTGCAGTGCAGACAGAGGTTACGCTAATGCCGACATGTTGTTCCGATGCATTCCGGGAGCGGTATACGTTCCGATGCATTCCGGGTTGCGGTATATACAGTAGTTGTTAAACAACTATATAATATTATTACATTATTTAACAAACACTATTTTTTCATTAAATTCTTGGTGAAAATTGTAAAATTGCCACATAGTTTTGTAAGGTGGTGCAGTTTAAAATAAAATATTTTTTCAGAACAGTAAAACTCTGAATATCTGCTACAGCTTCTATTATTTTAGTTGATTGGGAGTGGGAGTTTAAATAGGGAAGTGGTGGCTCAGGTGGCTAAGGCAAATCACACTGTTTGAAAATGCAGCTTGGCTACAGCTAGAAATCAACATTTTGATGCACTGGAGTCACCAATGGTGCATATCAAGGCACTACACAAGATAACATGCATTTGACTCAGACAGCTAAGGCTCTAATTTTGTTGATTGGTTATCGGAGGATCCTGGTTTGAGCCCCATCGTCGGTGGTATAACCGGATAAAATGGGAGGTTTGCAAAAGGAAGGGGATTCAACATAAAACGTTACAAAGTTGTGTTCGGATGGTCCGCTGTGGCCTCCCCTTGACGGGAGCAGCTGAAAGTGTTTGGTTGATTGGCATAGTCTAAAAATACTCTTCAAAATTCAACTTATAATGGTTTAAACTAAGAAATTTTCTAAGGTTTTTCACGCAGTTGCTAGCTTAGTGGCTTAGCTAGTTAAATTGCTAAGTTAGTCACAAAGCCTTCAGAGACTACTAAACAACATACAGGGCACTTACTGTACATTTAAAACAAGAAAATAACTATCTAGACTCTAGGGTCATGGTTTAGTTACAACTCTGGCCTAATGAAAGATGAAAAGCATGATTTAAAACTAACTAAATATTGAATTTGAAATGTTGATTAAATACAGAGCAAACTTTAAAGTGTTGCATTAACACCCTCAGTCAATATGGAAGCACATCACTCGGTAAATAATGACTAATATTATAATAATAGATAATAATAGATAATATTAATAATATAATTAATAACAAGACTTCCCCGATCAGGTAAAAATGTTTCACTACTCATCCAAGTATCTTCTTCAGTCTGAGGAAAGTTGGTTAGTTTCTCATACTGTATTTGTATCCTCCAACGTCAAAAAGACCTCACGTTTCTGAACAGTATATTACAGTAACAGCACGGTGTAGTATATTTATTGCGAGTAACGTGGTTTGCGAGTGTTCCGCAAGACGAGCAAAGATTTTAAATCAATTTTGCCTTGAAAAACGAACAAGTCTTGGTTTACGAGTACCGAGGATCATGTATCACGCATGCGCTTCTTGCATATAAAGCAAAAGCAAGTCTCATTAGAGATGTTAAAGATGACACCGTGCCACACACACCCCTCCTATTTTCGCCTTCACACACACACACACACACACACACACACACACACACACAATCTCTCTCTCTCTGCTTTACACTGAAACACTGCTCTGTCGCGATTCTTTTCGAAGGTAAAGTGCAGGTTAATTTGTTTTATTTTTACAGCAGTGATTCCATTAGTGTGTCACTCAATCGAGTGTCATTAGAGAGATTTCTTGTTTATTTTTTCCAATAAAACAGTGTTTCCGTTGTGTGCGCGCGCATGTGTGAAGAGAGTAGAGGAAGGGTAACTGTGTAAGACGAGAAGGAGGAGAGGGGAGCTTACTTCTGCTACACACACACACACACACACACACACACACACACACACACACACACAGCGCCTGCGCGCACAAATGGAAACACTTATCTGTCTGGATTTATTTTAACTTTTTTTTCAAGGTAAAATGCAGGTTAATTTGTTATATTTTTACATTTGTATTTTGTGTTAATTATTTTTATATTTTTATTTTTTTGGGCTGTGGAACAAATAATTTGGGTTTCCATTATTTTAAAATCGATTTGGTTTACGAGTGTTCTGGAATATGAGTCCGCTTCTGGAATGAATCATGCTCGTAATCCAAGGTTCCACTGTAGTATAAATAGTATGAATAATTGTTTCCACATTGTTGGTCTAATGGGCCTTTTCAGGCAGGCGATGACTGACACTGGAGGTGTCAATGTAGCGGTTATTTTGTCTCCCTGATGTAAAGCTCTATTTATACATAAAAGAGAAGTCATGACATGACATGATTGAAATCCCGGAAACTTCAGCTGGATGACTACTAATCTTCACAGACAGACATTAAATATTAAGTATAGTATTTCACCTGAACATGTATAAAAGGAAATCAGTTTGAATAGGTGTCATGCAGCTGACAAAATTAATTATTTACAATATTTATTTTATTTATTTTTTATAGGGGGTACCCAGGGCCCCATTGAGGTATGGATTAACAATCATGTTAATAATCTGTATTTGAGTTTTTATTTTAAATCACTTTATACTATTATGCATTAAATTTTAAATGTGTTATTTTCTCCGTACTATATATCAGACTCACATCCTTGTGAAATCAATAATACAAATTTCTCACTATGAGAATGAGACATGATAATCATCACTATAATCTCTTTAAATAATCTTTACATCTATTTTGTCCCAATTAAGACTTTTACTAAAATAATCCACTGCTACTGTAGGTATCAGATGAGGCCCAAATGGATCATCTGCGGTGATTGTGTCCTTAAATTCAGTTATATATTAGGACAATCAAGGGATTCTATTCATCAGATATTCTGTTAATTGTCTAACAAAAAAAAAACCTTGAGAACAGAATGGGGAAAAGCACAAAGCAAAAAGAGAAACCTCAGTTTTTTGTGATTTTGGAATCACACACTAACCCAAGACTCATCGTTATTTTATTTTTTTTGTGTATTTTCAGACACTGCTTTAGAGTTTCTCTATGATTAAAAACTGTTTTTTTCCACTGGTTGCTGAAATCCTATTTATTCACCATGCATAGAGGATTGCAGTATCCTGAATTATTGTCAAAATAAATGTTAACAGATGTAGTCACATAAAGTAAATGGAAATCTTTCCCGTCATCTGATCTGCAAATTGGATGATAATGTTTTCTTTGAACAGAATATGATTTAACTTGTCAGATTTTCTTTTAATGTCTCAGTGAAAAGAAATCTCTCTATATATAGCAGACCTTGCTGAACTGTAACTGTAAAAAAAAAAAAAAAAAAAAAATGTAGATTTTGTTAACGCTTATCTTTTCTATTTATGGAGCCTCTTGAGACAGCATGTAGCTCTGCAGATTGAAAGAATTTAGCCAATTAATTTTGATTTTGCAACATGTAAATAAGATTTTTAATATGAACATTAAGTAGAATAAGTTTTGATAGACCTACACACAGTATAAGTCAAGTTTTCAAAGATGTTGTGAAAGCTAGTATGCCCTTATCACTATTATGCTAAGGCACATCTGGGTCACTGGTGTACTCTCACTGTCCTTCATTACCTCCCTGTTCACAGAGTCATTGCAAAGTTTTGCCCCTATTTTGATTGCATTTATGAGTGTATATAACCAGTGATTATTTTTCTGATTTCTCAATCTCCAGAAGCATTAATAGGCTTTTTGATCAATAAACACCAATGTTATACCTTTCTCATGGATCAACGTTATTCAAATGCGTTCTAGCGATTTACTTTGTTGTATATGATCAATGTTTGTTCATAAAACAGGGTACAATGTCCTGATGTCAGCCCTGATCTTTCAATATCTATGTTCCAGCGGTGTTTATGCTTACATTAGAGTCTCTGTGATATTTTGCATCATTCATAGCTATTATATTGATTTAAGCCTTTTTAGGAATTGCGAAAATGTTTAGTGTGATCACTGTATTCTGTACTATCATGCTGCTAAGGTTCAAATAAAAGAGGAACTGTCACGTTTCGGTGGTTTGCATGATTTTGTTTTGCACCATTAGTCGAAATAATGCATTGTTTTACAGAACCAAACAGTTGAACGCTGCACAGCTAAATTCATCCATTTGCAAATAACCCAGCATCAGGCTTTTGGCACCGCTTGTAAAAGAGGTCGTATGAGTAAGCTGAATGTAATTGTAGACCTATAAAACCCCCCACGGCTCTGTCTCTACTGGATTTGCGAGCAGAGAAGAGGAAGCTCCATCTTTTGAAATGCACCAATTTGGTTTCCAGCTGTTCTGCCTTGACACATACTTTGCACGCAACAGCAACAAACAGCCAACAGGGACTCTTTCACGAGCATATGGGGAATAAAATATGAGGAGGAGGTGCAGGGTTCAAACACTCCTCGCATAACCCAAGGAGCTGTACGGGAAAGGAGACTATGAGAGTAAATAGACCCAGTAGATGGAAAATGTAGAGAGCCTCAGGGGTGACATGCTGGTTATTTTTTTTTTATTAAGGCATGGCCATAACATAATACAGTATATTAAAGCCACAAGATTCCCTGGGTGCAATGGCAGGGCCGTGAAGTGCTCAGGCTGCTTTCACACTACAGACTCAGACAAGGATCCGAGTACACTTGACCCCAAAGACTGGTGAGGTTGCATAACATGAACACACTGTACTGAACCCAGACATAGAAAAAACGCAGGGTGCATTTGAAAAAAAGTGATCTTGAGGGCAATACGATGTACTAGGGCATGGTTCGAGTCAAATGTGAATGTCAGTTGTTCCTAAACAAGAAAATGGAGCACTGCTTAGAAAGCAACATCAACGCATATCTCATAAACAGTGTGCTAATGCACTAAGTTACTGATTGGAAGGTCGGCGGTTCGAGCCCCAGCTCCACCAGGTTGCCACTGTTGGGCCCTTGAGCAAGGCCCTTAACTCTGTCTGCTCCAGGGACACTGTATCATGGCTGACCCGCTCTGACTCCAGTTACGTTGGGATATGCGAAGAAGGAATTTCACTGAGCAGTAATGTATTTGTGAGAAACAAAGCTTAACTTAATTTCTTTGAACTCAAGGGTGGATCTGGATATTCTCTGTAGGAGAAATATTGATGACATTTACAGTGTAAGGTTTGATGTTTATGTGCTCTTTTTATCTCACAAAACTATGTGCATACTGCCACCTGCTGTACTGGAGAGTGTGAATGCGCCAGTGTACTCAGATACGCAACAATATAATTAATGCGAAAACTGTCTGGGAGAAGTGGGGGAGCAGTCATACCTGGAAACAGTATGAAGCAATCGTGCCCCATGTGAAAACAACCTTAAATCTGCTACTTAACCTCTCTAACTTAATACATGCAAAGACTAATTAATTCAGTGGCTTGTTAATAAAGCAAAATAATCGACAACAGAGTGGTATGGAGTTATTGTTTCTCTGAAACAGCTTGGCATGGGCATGAATGTATACCGTTTTGCTGCTATAGCATAAGTGAGCACTTTTTTCATGGATGTACCACAATGCGAAATGTTATGTAAATGATTAGAAATTTGACGTGTCATTCCAAATTGTTGAAATAAAATGAATAATAATTTAGTTATTAAGTATTGTTGTTGGAAAACAATCAATCTCTGGTTAGTTCCGCTAACTCAATTTCATCGCACCAGCTTCTCGTCGATTGTCTTCCTGTAAACTATGTCACAACCAGAAGAAGTAGCTATTTTCATTTAGTTTTTACTATACTTACAATAAATATTTCACATTTCTATACTTTATACGTGTAGTTTTATCAGTGTAGCTTTTTATGTTTACTCCACTACATCCTGCGTCACATATTTGTACTTTCTACTCCATCACCATTTCTGAATGAGTTGTGATACATAACCTGAATGGTGCAAAGTATTTGAAGTGATGATATTGCCACCTGATGCTATTATGCATACTTGCATGGTTTGCCTTCCCTAATGATGTATGAGGTGTTTGAAATCAGTGAGAGGCAGTTGCAGATAACAACAAAACACCATGTGAACAGATGGGAACCACAGAGAGAGAGAGAGAGAGAGAGAGAGAGAGAGAGAGAGAGACTATTATTATGACTATTTTTACTTGAGTAATATTACCTATGATATCTTTAAGAAAGTAATTTTAAAAAATTCTCATAAAAGAGAAACCTATTCTCCTTTGAATGATAAGATTAAAATCATACTGAAGTTCGCAAAAGTAAAAAGCAACTAATTATACTGCTATTATCAATATGATTTAAAATTCTTAATACATTATGAAAGTCCATAGGAGATCAGGTTTACACATGATGAGAGTGAAGTAAGGGCTTTGTGGACCATTTTATTTTAAGAA
Source organism: Clarias laeviceps (assembly GCA_030014305.1). Taxonomy (NCBI): domain Eukaryota; kingdom Metazoa; phylum Chordata; class Actinopteri; order Siluriformes; family Clariidae; genus Clarias; species Clarias laeviceps. The sequence continues at coordinate 30,539,331 of JAQMYJ010000036.1, read as the reverse complement.
GTGAATCAAAGCAGAAAGAATTAAAATGTCACATGAATTGAGCAGCTTGATTTAAAGACAATATTTGGAAGAAACATTGGAAATTCTGAGATTCAAGACCTATATTTGAGACGAAATGAAACAGGCATCCAGGCTCTCATTACACTGAGAAAAAAAAGAGTGGTCTTAGTGCTCTATTGCATTATTAATGATTTAAAATCCATAACAGTGTTTGATACTTGGTTCTCCATCCACTCATCTATTTTGTTTTTATTTATTACTAAAATAATCATCATTCATTGTGTAGCCAGTTGAAAGCTGTATAAAATAAATTACTTTTAAAAAAATGACACTTCAAAATTATAAGTGCATAATTATTTTATCCCGGACATCATAAACAGCTGTAATGACCTTTTATGAAATGCATCATAAACATATTTTAATTGCAGATCTTCTGTTAATCTAAGTTGGGAACAAACAAAAGAGAGACGTATTTCCACCTTATAGTGCAAAATATGCACCAGGTTGATATGTAATATTTGTCCACATAAGATATATTAAATCTACATGTAACAATTTTTATTAAAAAAAAAAAAGAAAAGAAAAAAGTATGATAATGTCAAGAGTTCAACAAAATTGTTAACACAGTAGTTAGGATTACACTGGCATGGTGCCATTGTGAAATTTTATAGTTTTTAAATTTGTCTATAATTTCTTTTACTTTTGCCTCCTCCTGCTTTAAAATTTCCTCTTCTCCAAGCTCTGCAGATGTTATGCGGATTTAAGAAAGTCTAGGATGAGAAATTAGTTTGGGCAGAGCTACAAACAAGCAGATGTTCATCAAGAATCGATCATTAGCTTAACATGATATGCATATTCATAATAATTTTGGGCAACTGATGTGTAATCCTAATTACCTGGATCAGAAGAACAAAATGAAGCTGGGAGGGTAGCTGTGATCGCTGAGGTGATGTAACTCTACTAGACAACTCTACTCAGTAATTATAGTCGAGACTTCTTTTATGAATGTTAATCTAAATGTCACATGACGGAAAAATGTCAGCATCTCATTGCTCATACTTTTTATTGTTTAATAACACATTTATTATTAGGTTTAATTTATTTATTATTAGATTATTATTAGTTCTAAATCAAACGGCCGACATTGCAAGTCTCTGCGAATGAGCGATTATTTTAGATTTAGGTTGAAATTAATAACTGATCACAAAAGTTTAAATCTGCTGCTACAGAAAATTATCCAACATCAGTCAGATTTAAAAATTCAGCAGTGCTGAATGTTTTAGATGAATTCATCAATCCGGTTAACTCAGAAATCTAGGTAGGAAAAATTGTCATAGTGCTTTAACCCACCTGGATCTGCCTTGTCATAACAGCTTTGATCCTTTAATCTACAAGGAGGGTTTTATACATCCAGATGTAAAATCATAATTATATATGCACTAAATCATAATTATATATGCACACTTGTCCTAGTTATAATTTAGTTGTTGAAAGTTATAGCAGTTTTAAAAAAATAATTTTACATTTATAAATGTAAACCTACATTAATAAAGGAGCTTATTGATAGCAGTAGCAGATTGATGGAGGTGCACAGTGTAGAGAGTAGAATGCGAGTATTGGCCAAGTCATACTGTAGCAAGCAAGAAGGCAGGTGTCTAAATGTGGTTTAAGTTTCACATCTAATGAAATCCAAAGAATTGGTAGAAACTAGGAATGTATTGATTGTGACTTTTTGGGCTGAACCAAACTTCTTATACAATAATTTCTCAATCGTCAGTGCTGATATTTTGTTGTTGTATTTGTTGGTATTTATTTCACTTGTGCAAGTTGTCAGTATTTTGGGAGATACTGTAATATTGTATATTGTATCTTTGCTGAAACTGCAGCAAGGTAGACTACTGTTGTCCAAATTGGATCGCAAATAACCAACACAACATTTAGCCAGCTCAAAATTCATGCATGTTTTGTTCCACTATATGGTGTTGGCACCATAAAACACAGACATGAGGCGAGGTCTTATCGGCAAAAGGGTAATTTATTTAGGTAAATGGGGAAGATGGAAAGATTGTGCACGTGCAGGTCTGGTGGGCAGTGCCTTGCTGGCATGCGGGCACAGTCTGGTGAGCAGTGGACAGCGGGAAGTGTGGCAATGTGGGCCCGCGTAGACAGCAGCTTCTGCCTCCGTCCGCTCGTGCTGACTCTGCTCTAATCGGATGGCCGGACCGGCCCCTCCCAGCTTTCTCTGTGGGAGCGGCCTCAGATGGGAGTCCTCTCTGACGTCCGGTGGCTGGGCAGCTTTCCCCAGCTGGGAACCGGGGCCATGATGTTATCCTCCTTGCAGCCTTTTCCTCTTCAGCGGCAGGGTCACCATAATCCGGCTCCACTGTGAGAGCTGAAGAGCTCCGGCAGTGAGCTCGCGGCTGTCCTCTCCTCTTTGAAGTCTCTGGGGCTTGTTCCATTTGCATTCTGCGCACACGCGCCGCACTGACACCGCTTAGTAAAGTCCAGTCTCCTCACAGACAGACCCCGAGCTACACTCCCCGCTGTGTTTTATAGCGCAGGGAGAAGGGAATATTAGCGGCTATAGCTCACCAGCCATGCCTAATTTTGCGGCCCCACTCCTTCACATACCTGAAGGGGAGGCCGCCTAACTAGGGAGCTTCGGAGTGAGCGAGCACGCCCAACACAGGCTCACTCTGTGACACAATAAATAAACATGAGCCACATATCTTCACTGAACAGTTGGTAAGCCAGGTAACATTGACCAATTCCAGTGAACAAGGCAAAAATTTGCCAATACGTCACTATTATATTACTAGTATAAACCTCTACTTTACCCCTAATTCAATGCTGCAACTTAAAGTGCATTGTCACATAACAGATATTAATTATCAATCAATTATGTAACATTTATAATATACCTGTAAAACTTGTAGACAAAACTGCATCCTTACACCACTCTGCATAAAACAAACATGACTTCTTATGGTGCATGCCAAAGCAAGCTCTGTTTCTCCTGCCTATAGTGTCTTGGCTTGCAAAAGCCTGTCAGGGGTATTGATTGATTTCTGCACCCATGAACCCATCTGGATCTGCTTCATTTTCCATTCTAGGTCATGCTTCATGATGAATGCATGCTTGCATCCAGATGTGACTTGACAAATGGTGATGTCGGTCATACATGGAGTATTACTTTGTCAACTTCCTGCATGAAATGTCTGCGCAGAAAACCAAAATGTATTAGTCAGAATTTTTTTTTTTTAAAGATTTAATACATCATTAAAAAATAATGCAAGAAATAAATATCACATACTATAAAAGGTATATGACCTCTTTTGGGAAAGTGTGTAGGTTGTGATTGGCAGATAATTGTGCGGAGAAGGAATGAGGTCTTATCCAAGTATGTGGACCAGATTTACGTTGGATGGGGCACATTTATTTCTCGCAGTTTATTAAAGAGTAAGTGATGCTTTTCCTGTTTATTTATGTATTTTTTGTGGTCGTTGTTTACTCATTTACTGAAACCTCAGCCGCTGCGTTTTTAGTCACGTCATGCAAACTACGGTCCGTTACCACTGAACCGCTCCTGCTGTTCACACATAAGAAGATACAAACATTCAGAAACATTGGTTTTCCACTGCCAAATATTTCATTATGCATACAGACACCAGGATTTCAAGCCAAGCCTGTGCATTTTTCTGCCAGTCTGTGGCTGGCACTTGATGCACACACATACACCCAGTCATCAGGATGAGGCTCAGTGCCTGTGCCTACTGTCAAAAGCTGCCCTGGCTGACTGATATGTCAACAAAATGACACTAAACAAACCACATCATGCTGGAATAAAGCCTCTTAACATCCACCCTGACACCAAACAGCTGAAAGAAGAACAAAGCTACTTCCTGCCGTGACACTCGTCCTTGTCTATCAATGATGAAGCCGACACTGACTCTTCAGATGATTAAAAACATACATAGTGTCTCCCTCGGGTAAATAGTTACTTCCTTTGGTTGGTGAATTTCTTGAAGGTTCTTTAAGATTGTTCATCAATCAATCTAAAGTTGCATTAAAACTTTTCTGGAATGCTTCTAATAGATTGCAAGGACCAAGATCAAAGAATCAAAGAACCCTTATGTGATTCCATTGGAGTAGCTCTTTGCTGCATATTAAAAAAAAAAGACAAAATAATAATGGCACCCAGTATATGTAGTGATTTGCATTATGCTGTTTTCCAGATCAGGCTCCCACATATCTACTGTACCATAACAGCTGATGATGGGGTTCCATTGGTTGCTGAAACCTGAGGTAACCCTGGACCATTTTCAGCTCAAGGACGAACTCTCAATCACTCACCCTGGCAGTGTCCACAATAAACAGCAGATTTGGTTTAGCATCAACAGTTGCCAGTTGGACACTGGGTGATGGCTGGAGGGTATTGCTGACACCTAAAATTTTCATGAAAGCTCTTCAGATATGAGGAGAACTGAGGAACACAAAAAACAGTCAGTCATTTTTCAGGAGGCCAAGGCAACATTACAGGCTTTGCTACAAGTATGGTAATATCTCTAGGGCATATACTGTATATATAACATTATTATGTCATCTGGATATGAAGGCAAATTTCTGATCATTGTCATTCAGGCTAGGCCAAAAACAACAGCCTGACAGGAACTAAGCAGTTCTAGTAACTCCTGCATGTCCAGTACCAATAGATGTTAGTCCAGGAGTCACTGGTGGATTTGGGATGACAAGTGCATGGTCATGATGTCCAGTTATACCTTTAGGAGAAATGTGATAAATGCAATCTTGAAGGTTTCTATAGTATGCATATAGTGAGTGATGAAAAGGAACAAAACATGCATTAGAATCTTTCTCTTTGACTCACCATGCCTGATCTCACAGACGTGCTAGTCAATCAGCTGCTTTATTATCTTTATAATCATAGATGCAAGTTGCTCTTTTTGTAGTTGCTGCTGTTGGAAGTTGTGTCAGTGGTTACTAAGAACACCCTCCAAGCTGAGTTCTTCCACCTGTTGTGCGTTCTGGTTTCCCACGGCGTCTGCTAGATCATGCATCACGAGACCCTGAAACAAACAAAAGGCGTTTAACAGTTTTCTTTGATAACTAGAAAAAGACAGATTGCAGAAAAAGAGGAAAGACAGGAGGAAAATTAACAAGAGCATAGAACTGTAAAACAAAAACATTTATTTAAGCAACATCACCCTGATGGTTATGTTGTTGTGCTGGTTATCAGCATTGCTGTGATGTGGTTATAGGCAGAAAGACGCATGACCGCGTGTGATATTGCTTTTATACAACACGTCCACAAACACCAACAGATTATGATTTGTCTCTTTATTTAACCAGTTATTTATTTTAATTTTTTTTTGGCAACTAGCAAAACTAATTAACCACAAGCTGGCAACCAACAGCTAGTAACCAAAAGTTATTGGAATAAACAGGGGTGAAAGTAGCTTTAAATTCTTACCAGTACTGTGTAGCCAAAAGGTGAGGAAAATAAACCATAGAGTGGACAGTGCTGTTAATCTTCGAAGATTTTCTTTATATTACCACTTAATCTGCTTTAGAATATCAGCTCTGTTAACGTCTGGGGTTCAAAGTTGAATCCCACATTAAATGGAAAGGTAGTGCATTCAGGTGTACAATCCCTTATTCAACAAACCCTTAATCAGGGGTTTAGGTGAGACTTGGGATTTCAACTTGTCTTAGATGTTAGATTTCACCTTAGATGTGGATAAAACAACATGGAGGCAATTTTGAAAGACTTAGAAGCAATTATTGAGTAGACAAAGTGTTGTTTAAGATGTTATCAGATGTGTTTTCTTGCTAAAAGTGGATCCATGACTGATTTTAAATGTGGGTTTTGGCCAGAGGTGGGTAGTAACATTTTTTAACGTAGTTACATTTACTTGAGTAACTTAAAAAAAAGAAGTCCTTCAATGAGTAGTTTTATTTCATCATACTTTTTACTTTTACTTGAGTAGATTTGTGAAAAAGAAGCGCTACTCTTACTCCGCTACATTCGGCTACACTCGACTCTTTTCTAAACATGTATTATACACATGCAGCCACTGGATCTACCACATGACTGTGTTTCACCAATCAGCCGCAGTAACAATAACCACATGTAATCACATGACCACACACAAATTGGACGTATAGTGGGAAAGAATATTCAGCGGTAGTAGACAAGGAATGAAAACGTAAAATTAGCAGAGGCATCTGCTAACAGAAGAGGATGAAGAGGATGAACACCCCTGGCCTCATAGACAAAGCATGGTTCGCTTACACACAGTGCAAAAGAACAGCTTTATACTGCGGTGTCTTATCTGTCTGCCAAAACAGACATTTCATCATATAAAAACTCGACTTCTACCCAGAGGAAACATGTCGCAGTTTGTTTAGCTGTTTGATTTAATGTTGCAGTGTTAGCATATCTAATTATTATAATCATACTGTAATATACAATATAAATTATTATCATTTCTAAAAAAAATAAATAATCAGACATTACGATTGAAACAGTTACTCAGAACTTGAGTAGAGAAAACTTTTTACTTCTACTTGAGTAATATTATTTTGAAGTAAAGCTACATATTTTTTTGGCTTCTCTACCCACCTCTGGTTTTGTCAGGCCGCTGCTCTTTCACCCATGCTGCGACCGACAGTGTAATTAATGATTGTAGAACACCTGGGATGTGGAGTGATACGAGGAGTCTATTATCACCACTAGTGGAAAGCCTGGAGAACGTCTCACCCAATCAGTCAGAAATATTTTTTGTTTAAAAAAATGTCAAGATTATTTTTTTTTTCAGGGAAATTGCTTTGGGTAGTTTGGGGTAATTGATGAGGAATGTTGGAATTGTTTATTTCATCAGACCCATTTTAGAACCGTTATGACGAAGTTAGGAACTGCATCTAAATCAGCTGCTCATAAAGTATCTTCTATCAGGTGGTGAGTCAAAAATAAAAATAATCCCATCACTTGTTCTAACTTAGCCTGAAAGAGGTTTGTGTTTTTGCCATATGTTTTATTAAAGTGCAAGCCCCTTCAGCATGACATGAACTCCATCCATGAAGAATAAAAATAAATAAATCATGTGTGCTGGTTAAACAGAAAAAAAAAAAAAAAAAATCTTATTTGTGAACGGTATTTTTATCCCCTGCTTCATTCCCACCCACTTTCACTTTGATCTTTGATGAATCATCCAGTTACACATTCAGAGACGGAGGAGTTAGCAGAGTTTGATTAAAAAAAGCAGCCTGACCCGACTCGACTTGACATGACCACAATGTCACATAATGATAACAGACTTGTCAAACCGTAATTGTAACGTGTCACAGGGAGAATCAGAGGAATTACAGCAATTCCTACCCATTAACGTTTATCCATTCAGTGTCTCTAAGAGGCTTAAAGTCATGTTTAACTACAACATATGACTGGCTTTTGTAATCATAAGCCTCTTAAAGAACTGTGCATGCTTTAATATCTGTAATAAACCAAATATGTCAGACTGTGTGTTGATAACTGGGGTGGTGGAATTGTAAAAGAATGTAGAATTGAAAGAGCAGCTCCAAGTTCTTTTTCATAAAGGTTTGTTTACTTTCATTTGTGGATCATCTACCATTAAAACCACTGATGTGGCCACTGATGAAACACACGAGGGATTAGATTATTTTTAATAATAAGTGGGGAGCCCAGAAAATCAAGCAGGCACATAACCTGAGACTGAATACACATATGTAAAAAAAAATATTTACATAACATCTTTACTTCTAAATATTTTACATTTCTGATGAATGAAGGTGTAAAAGCAATTGACATTTATTAGACTTCAAGCACAGAACGGTGATGAGACTCCTAGTCGCAGTAAGACATTTGAACAGTGCAGACATATTAAAGAAGGCCATACTGTACGTCCGTGGCTAGAAACCCACTGCCATCGTTCCTGTGAACATTCAGGAGTAGAACGTCTGATTCTTGAAAATCGCCAGATAACTTGTCACCAACTTGCAGGTGAGGCTGTCTGTGGGAACTGTACACACAATCGTTCACCAAAACCACTTGTACATTACAGAAACTTAGCTGGGAGTTATTGCCACAACCACCATACAGTCCTGACCTCACTCCAAGCTGTTTCCACATGTTTGGGCCATTAAAAGTCCTGTGTTGCCTCCGAGTGGCGCAGTGGTAAAGCGCTCGCCCTATCATCCGAGGATCGCTGGTTCGAACCCCGGGTGATGCTGTTTTCCTCTCACAGCCGGAGGCCTAGAGAGAGCTGATTGGCCGAGCT
>JAQMYJ010000036.1:30470754-30481615 GCA_030014305.1 Clarias laeviceps | reverse complement strand
TGCCACAAACAGGAAGTTAATATCACCAACCATTCCCATTTTATTAAGGTGTATCCATATAAATGGCCCACTCTGTACATATATATATATATACTGTATGTGTGTGTATGTGTGTATATATATATATATATATATAGTTATGTGACATATGGTACGTGTGTGTGTGTGTATGTGTGTGTATAAGTATATATGTATATAAAATGTAAAATAGTCCCTTCCTTAATTTGTTACAATAAAGTGAGTTTAAAACCTCTCTCTCTCTCTTTCTCTCTCTCTCACTCTATACGTCTGTCTGTTTGTCTGTCGCTCTCTATTTCTGTATTTCTCTCTAACTCTATCTCTCTATATGTGTTTCTTTCTGTCGTTCTCTCTCAGCTCTCCTTCTCATTCTTTTCTCTCTCTCTCTCTCTCTCTCTCTCTCTCATTCATTCCATCCTATTTTTCGTTGCAGGTCACACAGTTTCTGGATGCAGTGCCCAGGTTCATTTCAGTGCGTCTATGTGTGTTAGAATGATACAGTGTAACTAAACAGGGCTGTGAGTTTCTTAAGTTCTTATGACTAATTAAGGAAAGCTCAGCACACTGTCACGCCCAGTTGATTAGTTATAATAAAGCAGGGAAGTGCTTTGGTCTGCCATATTACCTTTTAAAACTCTGGCTTTTTTTTTTATTTTTTATTTTTTTAACACTTACCTTAAATCCATTCGCAGAAAATTGGTATATCCCCCCCTCCCGTTATGTCTCCCCTCCTGCTGATTTGATTTAGTACGACTTTTATGTACCCCATTGCCCAGGTTGTCCTCGGCGAAGCGTCTGCTCATTAATTACAGCTCGAATGGGCCACTTGGATGTGTGCAGCATTAGCGGAGTGCAGAAGAAGGGTGTAGTCGTCTGTAACTAATCAGGACGGCTTCCAGCCTCGTACTAATGATACTAAAACTGTGAGGTGCTGCTCGTGACTCCCTTTTCTGTTTCATCCATTGCCATGTGATCAAGAAAATACTGTAGCATGCATGAATATGTCAAATGCATTCCTAATTACGTACATTTGGCAGTCTGGGAACTATTTATTTTTATAATTTTGTCTCTTCCAATACGAGATTAATTATCCAAAGTCTCACTTGCCAAGCTGTGTGTGGCTCCAACAAATTAAGTGGTGCGAATGTCACACTTGTAATGATATTGTAATTAGTATATACACTGATCAGCCATAACATTATGACCATTGACAGGTGAAGCAGATGGCACCTGGAAGTGGTTGAGATATATTAGGCAGCAAGGGAACAGTTTGTCTCTGAAGGATTTCAGTGACTTTGAGAGGAGTGAAATTATGATGGCTAGACGACTGGATCAGAGCAACTCTAAAACTGTATATGTATATTGTTCGCAATCTGCAGTGGTCCAAGGAGGGAAAACTGGTGAACCGGTGACAGAGCCATGGGCAGACAAGGCTACTGATGCATGTGGGGAGCAGGGACTGTAGTGGTTTAAAAGAAATGGGTAAACTATGAATAATTTGATCGAAAGGGGAAGTGGTGACTTAAATGGTTAAGGCTCTGAGTTGCTGATTGGAAGGACCGGGGGTTCGAGCCCCAGCGCTGCCACTCTTGAGTCTCTGAGGGATGTGCTGGTAAAACAAGGCCGATCCCTGGAGATCCCATCTAGCAACTTAAAGGATCTGCTACTGATGGCAAAAAGGGAACCTTCACTATCAGTCAAAAGTTTGGACACACCTTCTAATTCCATGGTCTTTCTTGATTTATTTATTTTTTTTTTCAACAGTATCGTCAAGTGCATTTGTAAAATCCATCAAGCACCATGATGAAACTGGCTCTCATGAAGACTTTCCTGTAGCAGAAACATCTCACTATTACTGTAACTGTTCAAAGGGGATTATTGTGTATTTTGGATAAACGCCGTCAGCATTGTTTTACAGTGTAGAAAGAAATAAAAATGAGGAAGGACCATGGAGTTAGAAGGTGTGCCCAAACTTTTAACTGGTACTGTATCTTGACCAATAAACACTACTGTATATATAATGTAAACAGAAGACGCAACTTCATCTTAAATGAAAATAATGAAGTAGATTAAATGTAAGAAATGGGAACAAATGTTTTAGGGCTGACTAAATATATTTTAACAATTGGTTGTTTGTGTAACAACCTCAGAGCGACCTCATGTCCCCTCTCGTCTGTTCCAACCACCCAGCATCACCAGTATACTAATCAGTAACCGGCCTGATCATCTGGCAACAACTGCACCTGTAAACATTAAACATAAAATTATATCAGGTTTCATTCAATATATCTCCATTCAAAATTCCTGTGTGTGTGTGAACAAACATTAAGATTAAGATCGGTAGACGTCTGGACAGGGCCTAAACTGGAGCAAGTAGAAAACATTCAAAACCATTCACACTTGCCTTGTTAACTTCTCTGTAATTCAGACTTGGTAAACAGTAACTGTAATGGGTAAGAAAGCACTTGAACAGAGCAAACACACACTCTAGATCTTGGTCACACTTGTGCTGGTTTATTTATTGCCCATATATCAAACCTCCGAGGGTGAAACCGTGTATCCCCCTGAATAAACTTCCCTGAACAGGGCGTGATTTCAGATCATTACTCTTCATTTAAGGCACTTGATAAATATACCTGCAAGTGTTTTTGGCACTTAATTACGTTTCAGTGAAATAGATACAGTGGACCCTGATTAAAGAGAGAGTTGTTTCTCCTTGTGAGTATTTTTCTTAAATGTTTCTTCTAGGTGAGAGTTTACCAAAGGACCTGAGCAATACATTTTAAAACCTTAGTTTTTCTCAGGTTGAAATTAGCTGAAAATCCCTTATAAATGTTAGACAGGGAATTTGCCTATTCATGGCAATGATTTATATTTTATCTTGACTCTAATACACTGTATATGATCCCAATACAGTCCAAGTCGAATTCTGATATTCAGTCTCTAGCACAGTCCTGTGATCATCATCGCTTTTTTGTGTATGTTCGGTAGATTCATTCATGCAGAAAATGAGTTTGCTTAAGCACAAACAAGGAAGTATGAAATAATAGACATATTTTACATCCATTACCATGTTTGGATTACATTTTGTAAATCACCAAAATGTAGTTGTCCCATACCTGTGAGTGTTTCCACTGATTTACAATAGCATTATCCTACGAGGGGCGTTGATGGCAAATTGGGGCTTGTGATTAACTTTTTTGTAAATGGACTAAAACCGATGTGGCTCAGAGCCAACTGTGGTTGGCCTTATAAACATTCAGCAAGTGTAACCCCTGATTCTTGAAAATCAATTAATAACGTAATAATGTTTTTTGGATGCAGTATCAAAATAGGTCTAAAATTGTACAGTGTAAAGCCTGCTGCAGTTTTGTTTCTGGATGCTGATCAACAGTCCATATGCATTGCTTTGCTAATTTGCACTCAGCCATATAATATAATTAGTTATTATTGAACTTGGAAGGCAAAGCATCATGCACATGTCTCAAATCAGTCTCCTCTGCAGCACATTCATTAACTTCTACCCTTAACTTTTAGCAACCTCCCCTTGTTATTCTTTGTTGTTTTATGTCTAACAGGATGTTCACCCTAACCTTTGCACTAAAGCTTTTTTCACCCCAACCATTTCTTCACATTACAGTCTAGCACTCTATATGGATGACTATATCTTGAATATAGTACACAGGCATTGTTGTTTCTCTCACCTTATCTCTTTTTCTCCTCGACACTTTTCTCCTCGACAACTATAGAAGCACACAATTCACACCTCTGTGGCATTTCAGTGCAGCAGCTCTTTATTAAACTAAACCTTGAGTTAATGAAATGAAAATGCACACATTATGTGCTGCCACATGTAGCCCTCCTACCAAGAGAACATGTCACATAGACACTGATTTATTTTCATTCCATTTTTCCATCATGCCATCATGAGAGTACACAATCTCCTCTCAAAATGGTATATTCTGCTGTAAACTATCCCCTTTCCTTTGTTCCTGTCAAACTTTATTCCTTGAAATACACTGGGTGGACATTCATGCCATGCCATGGATATTACAATGTGTGAATGCCCAGCTACATGATGTTTGTTTTTTTCTTTTCTTTTTTTTCTACCAAATATCCAATATGACTGAATAATGCTGACATTTCAACATTTTTATTTAACCATGTTTTGTTTCATTGTTGTACCTCACATTTAGCTTGGAGCCATAAACAGATGAGAAATCTGTAGTAAAGTTGATGTAAGGAGAGGAAACACACCCTTCTCCAAACAATCATCTTTAATTTTCTCATTACTTCACTAACCAAACGAGTAAGTGAACAATCCACATCAGCAGAAATGATGCATAAGCAATGATGGTTCTGTTTAGAAAATTTCCATTACGGAACTTCAGGCTTCTTTTTTTCTTTTTGTTTTATTGAGGTTGGTGATTTGTTGATGATGACTAGGTAGTGACTTACTTTTTTGGAAAGATGCTGCTTGCTGTCACATGGACACCCATAAACTGTATAAGAAAAATGGGGCACACACTCTGTGACGTCACCATAGGTTCTTCTGAAGAGCTGATTCTGAAAAGAGGTTTTACTTGGCAGACAAATAACAGTTTGACACCTACAATACAGTTATCACTCAAATCTGCCTCACTCCTAATTGCTTTTGGCAATTAATTATGTTTCAGTGAAATAGATACAGTGGACCCTGGCCTAATTATGCATAATTGTATGGCTTAATATAATTTCGAACTGATGAGTTCAAAATCACCCTCATACAGGTGTCATGAACGGGAAGTCTAGCTATGAAGACTCAAACCATTTTCTCATCAGGCTGCAAACATGTTTAATTATTGTAAATCTGATCATTTTAACCCATTTCTATTTTCTCACTTCTAGTGATCATTTAAGGAACTGCACGTTTTGCCACTTCCATGTTGAACTCATTATTCAGAACTGGAGGTTGGACCTTTGGAGACACTTTATACCTGGTTGGTATACATCATGGATCTGTACTTGGTCTTCTACTTTTCTTATTGTATCTTACCGCTGTATCTTACTGGGAATTATTTCACCACTTTTTTCTTAATATTAAGATGGTATTAACAGACACCCATTTGTTCTCAACTTTTACCTATCTTAGCACTACCAACATGACCTTTCAAGCAGCTTATCCTACATTCATATTAGAAGGACATGAAGTGCCAAGTGACCTTTGAAAACAGAGTTTCTCAATTCTATGCTAATCTGCTAAAGTGACAAATCCAAACAAATTACTTGAAGAATTCTTAGGACTAATCCTATAGTGGTCTGACATTTCTTTAGTTCGCCACTGACAACTTCTTACCCACAGTAAGTTCCCTGTTTGACATGTTTCATCTTATCCTATCATACAGTATATGACCTTTTATTAAACATTACAGTATAATGAAAAATAAAGCTTGGAAAAAAGTATCGGAGAGAACGTGTGCTTCCCTGCAATTGTTAACTGTGCAGCAGTGCATCAATATGTAAAATACTTTTCTAAAAAATAAGTCCTAAAATAATCATAAAGTACATTATGTTCTGTATCATACTCAAAAAAATTCCAGAAGATGAGGTACAGCCACAGATCTTTAGATTTAGGTTAGAAGATTAAAATGAGTACAATAGCATTGGAATAAGTTTCAAAAAGCAAAAAATTTTTTTTTTATTTTCCTAATTGGAAACCCAGGTTAGATTATCTGTGATGATGTCATACCATGCTTTATTATAAAAGCACCGATTTAATATAAATTGATTTAATATGCAACCGAATGAAAGATACAATACGTGAAACAAAGAGTCATTTTCCTTTAAGGCAGTTCTGTCCTCTGATCACAATGAGTTGGTGGCATTTTCGCTTCACTGTGATTTACTCTTTTAGCTTCTAGGCTTTGCTTTTCATCTCATTATGCCCCTAAACAGCACAAGGGCTTAAATCAGACTCCTGGCATTCCTAACCATGTGTAATGAATTGATCTGATTAGAAAGTCTGCTCTACCTGGCTCATGAAAACAGCTTGCAGCTTTGGAGTGCAGACCAAAATGTGATTGGTTTCTGTTATTAGTAAACACAAAAAAGAAAGAACTCATTACATCTGTTTGAAAAGGGCTGCATTGAGTACTACAGACATTTCAGGATAGATTTTTTCCCCCTCTTGTTTTTAAAGCTCCAAATGGCTTCATTAGTTTGTTGGCATAGTAAAATAGTGGAGGCTGATTAGTTTCTAAATGAGTGATCCATATTAAACATTGATTGGTGCTTTTTTTGTCTTGTTTTTTTCTTTTTAATTGTAGGGTTAATTCTAAATAGAAAAAAATATAAACTATTAAAGAACATTTTTACATAAATAACAATTTTTTTCCCTATTTTAGACAACAAATCAGGAAAGTAAACATCTCTATAAAGCTTAATATCAAGCTCCTAATCAACAATTAAGCAATTTTTACACACTAGCGGAGACTGATAGTAAGTTAATTTGAGAGTTTAGACATAAAAAAAAATAAATAATAATAAAAAAATCAATCACTGTTTCAGATTTTTATTTATTTATTTTTTTTTACAAAAGTGAAATACTGGTATGACATCACTGTTCATGGCAGATTTCCCCCAATTAGTGGACACCTGATTGCAGATAAAATTCTATGTACATTTTCTTTGAATAGTTTTTTTTTTCTAATCATGAAAACAATAACCAATTAAAATGCATTTACCCTACCCATAAGTTAAATGTTCTAGTTTTATCCTTACGCATTCCATTATACATTCCCTAAATACAGTTGGTACATGCTTTATAATACAGTGGAAGCTTGGATTACGAGTATAATTTGTTCCGGAAGCGGCTCATATTCCCAAACACTCGTAAACCAAATTGAATTTTCCCATAAGAAATAATGGAGACTCAAATTATTCGTTCCACAGCCCCAAAAAATAAATATATAAAAATAATTAACACAAAATATTAAGTAAAAATAAAACAAATTAACCTGCACTTTATCTTTATAAAAAAGTAAAAATAAATCCCAACAGATAATTGTTTCTGTTTGGGGGTGCAGGCGCTGTGTATGTGTGTGTGTGAAGCTAAAGTAAGGAGCCCCTCCCCCCCTCCCCATTCTAGTCTTACACACACTTCCTCCACTCTTTTCACACACACGTGCGCACACAACGGAAACACTGTTTTATCAGAAAAATAAACAAGAAATCTAAGGGAATCATTGCTGTGAAGTAAAAATAAAACAAATTAACCTGCACTTTACCTTTGAAAAGAATCGCGACAGAGCAGAGTTTCTGTGTAGAGCAGAGAGAAAGAGTGTGTGTGTGTGTGTGAGTCTGTGAAGGCAAAAGTAGGAGGTGTCTGTGTGTGTGGCACGGTGTCCAATGACGCGCGGGCGCACACAGACACAAAGAACAGCCTTGAACAGAGAGAGAAAATGGATTTTTAACGTCTCTAATGAGACTTGCTTTTGCTTTACACACATGTTGTACACACACAGATATGCACACACAAAATAAAATATGTTTTACACACACATGTGGTCACAGTGTTACAGTAAACAGTACACGCGTGCACGGATGTTGAATATACCAGTAAGAGACGCACACTAAGACCGACCAGGGGAGACGATTACCCACAATTCCGCAGTGCAAGAGAGAGAAAAACAGTTGGCTCAGTTGTGATCACGTGACGCTCGGCGTTAAAAACAAGAAGTGCATGCGTGATACATGATACTCGGTACTCGTAAACCAAGACTTGTTCGTTTTTCAAGTCAAACTTTATTAAAAATCTTTGCTCGTCTTGTAGAACACTCGCAAACCACGTTACTCGCAATTCGAAGTTTCACTGTACTGTCACCTTATATTAGTAGTATGAGCAGTACCAGTAGTACTAATAATAATAGTAGTAATTATATCTACTTGAAGATAGTAGTGAATACAGACTATTACTCAGATTGCTGGGGTCTTTAATGATCCTCAGAGCTCTCCTTGTGCATCTCCAGGAGTGGATGTCTTGGAGGGAAAAAGGCTCACATCCAATGATGACCTGGGCCTTTAATACAACTCTATTTAGAGTTAAAAAAATAGAAAATATTGCAGTTACCAAACCAAATGGTAATTTTGCAGGTTATAGCGGTTATAGTGGTTGTGATAATAGTAGCAATAGTAGTAGAAGTAAGAGGAGTGATAATCTAGTAGTGATGGTGGTAGTGATAATAATAGCAGTGGTAATAGTAATATTAGCAGCAGTAATATAAACAGTTATGGTAGTGATAGTAGGGGACGTGTTAGTGATAATGATGTTGGTAATAGTAGTACTAGTAAAAGAAGTGGTAGTAATACCAAACATTTAAAACAGCTTGTTTTTGTCCCATATGGTTCTGAAAGATATGAGTCTGTATACTGCCTGTGATAGACAGTGTGTGTGAGCCGAGTAGGGCGTGTCTTGGGACACTTACTGCAGCGGAGCCTTCACCTGCATGCAGCACTCACAGGCACAGAGAATATAACCAGCTTTCACTTCAAAGCCAACTGGACTCCTGTAATACTTTAACTTAGAAACTATAATTGCGTTTGAAATAAAAGCCTTTAAATGTTGTTGGTTACATGTGAGTTGAGTTTCATGTGTGTATTTAAAAAAATAAAAATAAAAAAAGAAGTTTTTCCAAAGTGTCAGTCTATGGATTGATTTTTGAAAGGGGTGAATTATTTTAATATATAATTTTTTTACAAAAGCAGTAGAGTTTAAGTTATGAGCGGGTGTCCCATTTAGGTGACCTGGCAGATTGGGAATTTTGAGAAAACTGTTTGTTCTCTTTCCAAACCCCTTCTATATGATATATTGTGTATTTGATGCATCCTTCTTCATTTTAATTAATGCTGTTCTAGTTACAGCTGGAAACAGGACATATCATTCACACCAATGTGTCATAGCAGGCTAATGATGGTGAATCAATGCCAAGCATCTGCTTGTTTGTAGTTTTGACTAAAATCAGATCGATTCTGGAACCACAGAACACACACATTTCCCTAGTGAACCAAGCTACCCAGTGGAAAACCAAACAACAGCACATTTTATGAAGCTGTACCAATTTTTGCAGGCATTATTTATTATGATTTTTGATTGCATATTACCTAATCCTGACCTTTATCTCATTATTACAGTATTACAGTATGATGAGCAATTTGTCATGGATTTGAATTACTTGGTCCATGAAGAATCCTGTTTTAGATTCTGATTGAGACTTGGATAAAACGAAACATTTAAGTCTTTTAAGTCATATTATACAGTTACATCTGCTGTTGAGTAAGTTTGGTGTCATATGAAGAAAACAATCGTCCTTTACACCCGTCGTTACATGTACCAGTAATGCACAAGATTTAGGTTCTGTAAACAAAAGCATTACTATATAATGCTTTCTGCATGGCATAAATGATTTAACTGGGTGCTCAGGAAATAAATGTTTGACAACTTCTTCCAGGAAAATACAACTTTTTTTTTTACATTATATATATATTCCAGTTTAGACTTTTAGTTCTGTTTTTTTTTCGAGATTTTCACTCACTGGTCACTTCATTAGGAACCCCTATTCAGCTGCTTGTTATGGAAAATATCTAATCATCCAATCATGGCAGGAACTCTGTGCATTTACACATGTAGACATGGTCAAGCTGACCTGCTGAAGTTAAAACTGGGCATCAGAATGGGGAAGAAAGGTAATTTAAGTGACTTTGAAAGTGGCATGGTTGTTGGTGTTAGAAGGGCTGATGTGAGTATATCTGAAACTGCTGATCTACTGGAATTTTTATGCAGAATCAGCTCTAGGGTTTAGAGAGGATAGGGAAAGCGAAAATATCCCGTGGGCAGCAGTTCTATGGATGAAAATGCCTTGTTGATGCTAGAGGTCAGAGGAGACTGGACAGACTGGTTTGATCTGATAGAAAGGCAACAGTAACTTAAATACCATTTTCATTACAACTGATGTATACCGAAGAGCATCTCTGAATGCACATGTCGAACCTTAAGGCAGATGGGCTACAGCAACAGAAGACCATTCTGGGTGCCACTCCTGTCAGCTAAGAACAGGAACCAGAGACTACTACTTGCATGGGTTCACCAAGCTTGAACAACAGAATATTAGAAACACATTGCCTGGTCTGATGAGTCCCAATTTCTGCTGCAACATTCAGATGGTAAGATCAGAATTTGATGTAAACAACATGAAAGCATGAATCCACAATGCCTTGTACCAATTGTTAAGACTGGCGGGTATGGTGTATTGGCGTTGGGGAGATTTTCTTGGTACCCTTTGGGCCCATTAGTACTAATTGAGCATTGTTTAAATGGCCCATCCTACCTGAGTATTATTGCTGAACATGTCCATCTGTTTATGACCACAGGATATTGCATCATGTCACAAAGCTAAAATCATCTCAAACTGGTTTCTTGAACATGACAGGGAGGTCACTGTACTCAAAATGGTCTCCACAGTCACCAGATCTCAATCCAATAGAGCATCTTTGGAATGTGGTGGAATGGGAGATTAGCATCATAGATACAGTAGCTGACAAATCTGAAGCAACTGTGCGACGCTTTCATGTTTCATGTTAATATGGACCAAAATCTCTAAGGAATGTTTCTAGCTCCTTGTTAAATGTATGCCATGAAGAACTACATGTAAGCAAGTTCTGGAGGCAAAGGGGGTCCAAACCAGTGCTAGCAAGTTGCACCTCATGAAGTGGCCAGTAAGTACTGGTAAGTAACTCAGCAAAAAAAGAAACGTCCTCTGACTTTCAACTGTTTTTACTTTCAGTAAACGTAATGTGTAAATATTTGTAT
>JAQMYJ010000036.1:30460507-30470654 GCA_030014305.1 Clarias laeviceps | reverse complement strand
TGGATTTTTACAACATTATTGTTGAAATACACAGTCCTGAAAAAGGGACGTTTCTTTTTTTGCTGAGTATATGTGAAAATACTAGATGAATAAAGTTATTATCTAATCGCAGTTGTACATAGGATATTACTCAGACTAGAACCATGTCTATTTTTTTAGTTAATATATTTTTAATGTAACATTTTATTATTATAAAACATAATTTATTTATTTCTCTCCTTACCAGCTAGCATTCAATGCACCATCTTAAGTTGCACTTCAGGTAATCTCTCTGGTTATGCACACCACTGGAATGAAGGGGGGGGGGGGGGAGGTTTCCCTATCCAAGATGGTTGCACTGTCTGACAGGCAGTGCCTACTCCAAGTATGATCTACTGTACTGTATGAATTCAGTCAACATGACGACTGTCAATTCAACCAAATTTATTATTATTATTAGATTCATTGTTAAAATCCTGTGTGCGAATAAATATGCATTTCTGAGAAGGAATGTTTCTTGCTTAGTCCAGTTATCATTACAACATTGTTCTGGAATTATTATTGCACTTTTACCTCTACATGGTTGAATAATGTTTATCGACCTGGTAATGTTGACCCTATCTAGCAGATGCTGTTGTGGATCATTAATAGAAGTACTGAAAGAGTGCACATAACCCCGACTCTGTACTTTCATCTTACTGCCTCTAGCTCTCTGCAGCAACAAACAGTACCACTGCCCACCCAACCTTTCTGTAATGTCTGTAATTTGACATCAGGAACATTACAGGGATGAAATAGCCTGGTCGGCCCTGAAAGCATCCTCTCATCATCTCTACTATATGTTCAATGGAAATAAAGGTCTCCTCGGGGGGAGCCTGTCCTGCTCTCGCCGACACCATAAATCATGAGGTAATATAACAAAGTCTGGGATTTGTAATGATAAGGAATTTTTATGATTGGAATCTGTATAACTACAGTATACTGTAAGTCTACAGGTAAACTCTCAGTCTCAGGGGTTCTCCCACCTGTATACTTTTTACACTTTGCACGCTTTTTTGAAATCAAGATTCAGAATCTAGAAGGCTTAAAGAAAAACACAAAAACTTTTAAACTCTCAACAAAATTAGTAATTGCAGCAAATCTAGTGACAGGATTGAGAAAGCATTAACTACATACTGTGTTTCCAGAGATTTGTTTGCAACTAGATTGCACAATTCAGACAGCCTCAAGGTCATTTGGCTTGAAAATAATCTGTTAAAATCTTAAATGTTTTGCTTCTTAAATAAAAATGAGAATACTGTGATATGATAAGTGGTGTGGATTGTTAAATAACAGCATATAGCGTTCATTAAAACATGTCTAATGATGCATTCCATGTCACAACTCTTGATTTCTTAGGGATATGAAAATAATGATGTGTCCTGTCCTTTCTACTTTTTACAGACAAAGTCTTTGCTTAAATCTTTTTACAATTACATTTAGGCATTTGTCAGATGCTCTTACATAAGTGCTTCCGTCAGTAAATATATCCTCACATTGGTTCACTAGGCTACTAACTAGAAGCACCCAAGTTTGAAAATAAGTCATGAAGCTGCATTCTGGATTAGCTGCATAGGACAAATGGGGTGCAGACCTGCCAGGAATAAGTTGCAGTTGCCCTGTGTGGAGAGAAATGGACAAATTATTTTGATATTGTGTGAGGAGAAAAGGACCGTTGATTGTCCAGAGTTATCCCAAGATTGTGGGCAGTGACTGAAAGAGTGATACTGTATAAGTGTTGTCCAGGGATGTTACTGTATAAGATGCTGACAGGGGGTCAGGAATCACACAGGATGAACAGCAGTTTAGAGCTGCCATCCAGAATATCTGACAGACTGATATCTGGGTGGAGAACTGAATGTCCTAGGGAGGAAAGGAGAGAGTGCATTGAGTGTCATCCACATAAAAATGGTATGAAAAACCATAAGAGGAAATCACTTCACCAGGATATGATGTATAAAGGAAGAACAGAAGAACCAAGCACCGAGCCTTGTGGGACACCAATGGAGAGTCTGGGTGAAGCAGATGTCGATCCCCTCTATGTCATCTCACATAACCAATCTTCTTGGTTGGAGGCAACCCATTGCCATGCAGTGCCACAGATTCCAAGGCTTGCAAGGATAGACAAGATAATCTTGTGGTTTACCGTGTCAAATGCTGCTGAGAGGACCAAAAGGATGAGGACTGATGACACTTTAGCCAATCTAGTAACATGGAGTTTCTCAGTGATGGACATAACTGCAGTGTCTGTGGAATGTGTAGCATTGAATCCAGATTTGTTAGGATCAGATATGGCCGTTCTGCTGCACAAGTCCTTCATAACATACTAATGTAACAT
Source organism: Clarias laeviceps (assembly GCA_030014305.1). NCBI lineage: Eukaryota > Metazoa > Chordata > Actinopteri > Siluriformes > Clariidae > Clarias > Clarias laeviceps. Next base: position 30,468,298 of record JAQMYJ010000036.1, on the reverse strand, counting down.
CTATAGACTTTTCACATCCCATTGCAATCGTAGCACCGTCAAATCAGAAAATAAAAAAATTGCTTCCATAATTGCATTTGATAGGCATCATAATGAGCTCTTAAATCAGACATGTATTTGAGGAGATTATGGAAAATCATATACGATGATGCTTCAGCACATCCCGCTTGCCACTGCAGATTGCACACTGACTCATAATATATTTCTCATTAGTCTTAATCTGATGAACGTTCCTGCAAAACTGAAAGGTAAAAAAAACAAAACACTTACATATAAAATATTATGGACAGTATATTGGTGCTTTTTTTCCACTCTACATCTCTATCCAACTACCTTTATTGTTCACCTCAGCTCTCTTTTTCCTCTACAGTGTCCTAAATCTCGCTTGGTGCTGCAGGTTTATGGTTCATACAGAGATTTGGAACAAAGCTAGTGTGAAATAAATCTTGGTTATGATAGAGGGAGAGAGAGGAAGAAGTCTGATAGAGCCGCACAGATTAGAGCTGCTCAGTAAACGCCTCTCTCCTGACACATTCATTGCTTTATTGGAGGGAGAGAGAGTAGATCAGATGCCCGTTCCGTATCCGCGATGTACAGATGGGAAACAATTTAATTATAGAGAAAGGTCCTTGGGGGTTGCACAAGTGAACCTCAAGGGTCCGCTACAGATTGTGATGTGAAGATGAAAAGAAGTTTAATGCCTTTCTGCATAGCTAGCCTGATGGAGATTATTATTACATTTTATTACATGATAGCAATGAGATTTTGAGGGATAATGCAACATTGTATGGCAATAATATATAATAAAATTATGTTCACTTATTCTAATATGATATTGTTTCTATAGTAGCAGCTCATTCACAGACACTTGTACTGTGGATGTACAAAAATGTCAAAATAATGTCTAATTGTTAATATTTAAACAGAGATTTGTTGGAATATGGGAGGAGTTTTCAATATTAGTAATTCTACAGTCTGACATAAAGCTTGGAATAGTCCTAAATTCTTAATAATAAAGGATTCATAAAAAACGCATTCTACAGTACATAAATATACTTCTCTACCATGCACAAGGTGTGTTCAAGTCAACGCAGGACTCTTAATTGTGAGAATGACCGAACACAGGTATGAGAGTAAAACTCCTTTTATAATCCCCTGCTACACTAATGCACTTATCCCAGTCTTTCACTAGTGGTTGCATACAGTACCATTAAGGTAGAAAGTTTTCAGACTGCCTGCTCCATGTCTGAAACACTGGCCTCCCAGGAACTCCTTTAATGGCCCAAATATATCAAAGTTATCTCACGGGGGAGGTGTCTACCTGTCATGTCCCAGTAATGTGCAAGTGGTGTTGGTGAATAATTGTGTGTACAGTTCCCATAGACAGATACATCTCTTCTGGAAGGTGCCATTGATTTTCATGGATCAGGCGTTCCACTCGCTGAATGTTCACCAGGACGACTGCAGTGAGTTTCGAACCACCTCAGCCGGAATCAAAGACTTCTTTACAATTTTCGCACTATTCAAATGTTTTACTGCGGCTAAGAGTCTCATCATCGTACTGTGCTTGAGGTCTTCTGTACTACAGTAAATGTCGATCACTTTTAAGCAACCATTCACTATAAATTTGATTTATAGTCCAGGTTTGACTTGAACAGCCCTTGTATTTATGTGCTAAAGCATGTTCTGTATCTGTGTTCACATTCAGGAAAGCGCCAAATTAAATTCCACGTTCACAAATCACGTTAAAGTACACAAAAGCCAAAAACACAGAGTGGCATAAAACGCTTGGAGGCTTCTGTCACACAAATCACTATGTTTTTATTCAGTGCATGGCTGCCCTGTGTGTGTGTGTGTGTGCGCGTGTGTGTGTGAGAGAGAAAGGCTGAGGCGGATAGATGAGGAGTGATTGCAGCCAGCCCGTCCCTTAGTGCACTGAGTACTCTCAGAGCTTTTAAGAGAGATTTCCACAAACTTGTGAGCATCTCTGTAATACTTTGAGACATCAAACTCACCACCATTAACAAGCTCTTTTCGTGCATTTTTGCACCAGCAGCAATACCTAGAGAAAACGAAATGAAAGTTTTAGGAAGAGGTTTTCAAGTGGTGGAGTTGTTTCGAGATTCGGAAAAAGTATGTGAAATATAAAACTGTTACAGAGTTGATGAGCATGAGATGAACATATTAAGATTTTCTGGACCATGAGCAAGCTCAGGTTATGTAACAGATTATCTGCCATAACAGGGCACTAGTAGGTGTTCAGGTGCAAGTACCCGTGCTATTGCTGCCCCGGCACGCCACACAACCTATGTGCTTTTTGAGCATGTTAAGACCTTCTATGGTGTCACTAAATGTGATGTTAATCAGGAAGTTATTAGCCTCTTTTCCTCATAAGTTAAGGCATCGCCAAGGCTGGACAGTTTGAGATCACTTTTTCTTTTTTTGCATCCTAAATGTTATGAGGTTACATTGGCTTGGTTTAGTCGCAACAGTATAAATCCCCTAGGAGGAGTATATCAAATTCCATTGGGTGCGTTGTTCATCTCAAAGGGATCTAAATGTGTACCGGGTTTCGTATGTGTACGTGCAAGTGTGTATAAGTTATGCAGCAAAATCTCATGTAAAGCAGCTTGGACGTTCAAATGGCAGCAGATTTCAACCTGTGACTTTTTAATCATGTCAAGATCCCCAAAAAGCGCTTAAAAGAACACTAGGGCTCTTCACTTACTATAATGTCATAGGTCTGGTTTCATGGTACTTGGATGCTAAATCTGAAAACAAATCAACTACTGTACTTTGATGGGTCACATTCAAAGCTATGAATTCAACATTAATGGATAAGCATGAAAATGTAACTTTTGTCACCATTCTGTCCTGCTAATCGCTTCTCCACTGAAGACTCCTGACCTACAGTGGGCAAGGATCACAGCCATTAATCTTATTCCTAAGTTGCGTTTTCTGTTTGCTTATTTTATTTACATGACTTGTGTAACTTTTCTTTTGACCAGTTCTTAAATTAAGAAACAGAAGCTCGTGTTCATCAAAACAGGTTTCTGGGAAAAGATCCAAGTCAGCCAACTAATTGCATTGCAATTTTCTCAAACATTCTCTTGAGCTTCAGCCCTCCTACATGAAGAAGGTGGCATCACACAAATCCTTATAAAGATTTAAGAACAAGCCATCCTTTCTGTTCAAAGAGGGGAAAGCACATTATCTGTTTTAAGCCCTTTAAACCAGAACACGCCCATCCCCCACACAAACTCGGAGTCACAGCTTGACTTGCATGGCCTGATTTCAGGCAAAAGCCTTAAACCTCTGTAACGCACAGACAGCTTGACCAGGGACCAACAAACTTTGCAGTCTAGCATAATGCCTAAACTAGGGGATAATGCCACCACACCAACCCCTCACTAGCTAGTCGTCACTGCTCCTCCAAAGGCCCCTGTGTCTAACCTGGAAATGATAAACCCATTCTTACTATCAGTGTTTCTTCTCATAAGGAATTGCACATTCTTGTTGTGCATGTTCCTCTTTTAGCATCCACTAAATGTTCTTAATTGTCCAATATATTTACAGAATATGGAAGAGGACACTGTTATCAACATCTAAAACTCACCGCACCAACCATCAAAATCTAAACATCTTGTGAACAGCAACAGTGCTACAAAATCATCAGCAACTGAACAGGTAAATCTCCACCATCTTAGTAGTATTGTTTGTTAGAGCATTATCTATGTTATTTCATTTAATAACCTGCTGACTGGGTCATGAACACCCTCTATAATATCAGTACATCTCCAGTGTACACAAGAACAAATGTAGAAGAGAAATGTTATTACTTAAGTGACATTTGAAGTGCCAACAGACTTTCCTTTGTGTTTCCATCTGGTTTGTTTATAATTTTCATACGGAGTCCCCATAAAGCATGTTTGGCCAGGTGTTTGTGTGTATATCTCAGGGAGTCTTATGATGGTTGAATAGACCTGTAGAACAGTGTCCCCAGAAGACACTTAAACCTGGACCTTGTTAAATGTGTTTGGAGAAATGAATTTAACATTTCAATATCCTTTCAGAGAATGTTTCTTCTTATAAGGAACGGCATATTTGTTTTGTGTATAGTCCTCTTTAGCATGCATTAAATGTTTTAAATTGTCTTTGTATTTCCATCTGGTTAATAGTTTTTATACAATAAAACTAACTAAAGATAACATCTTCATTCATACGTTATTACAGTTGTTCTGCAGGTATTAAAGTATTTTGTCGTATTTATATTTCTTGAATATTTCTAGGTCTGTTTCCTCCTGTTGTTGATGTAAGATTGGTAAATTAATGTTGATTCTTACATTTAGATCTGCCTCGAAAGAGGAAGTCTTGGGACTTGGATGAGGTCCATGCGATGGACAGACACAGGAAGACCTTCATTATGTCATGTTGTATTTCAGGGAAGTGTAAAATTCTATGTCTACAACCGAATCGTCGCTTGCTGTACCTGCTATACCGCTTGCTGTGTATTTTTAACTAGAAAGAATATTAATGGTTTATTCATTTTATACTATTTTCTTTTCTATTTAAACTTCTTGGGTTTCGTAAATGGCTATTCTAAAAGAAATAAAAAGCTACAACAATAAGATGTACAAAGGCATTTCAGTTTACTTAGGGGGTTTGCATTCTTTGAAAATAAAGCTATGGATGAAAGTTTGGTTGTCAGTCCTATGTATAACCAGAATTAAGAAACAATTCTTTAGTCATAAGGATCTTAAAATGTTTGACATGCTTAGTTTGTAATTTTGCATTAATTATAAAAGTTAAATGCACAGTTTGATATTTGTTAAACCCATGTCCCCTTGATCCTATGTAATATACCTGTAGGTATAAGTGTGCATGCAAGTTAGCTATTTAGTGATCATCATTAACATCAGATAAATGTGTGTATGCAAATTAGGTCACTAGCGATGTCCCCACAACATTATGAAAACCAGTTAATGTTCTGTGTATGCAAATTTGGTCCCCACTAATGACTCGTACTTGTTATGTCATCATAGGTTGTTAAAAAACCAAGGACATAATTTTTTTTTTTTTTTTTAACTGTAAAACTGTAATTTGAAGTGATATTTGTGTTTAGAGAATTTAATTGTACATGCCTGATGGGTGGGACTACTGTCCACATAATGCCCTAATTACAAGAATGTGTGTGTGTGTGTGTGTGTGTGTGTGTGTGTGTGTGTGTGTGTGTGTGTGTGTGTAGACAGACATATCTATGTCTTGTAATTCTGCACATTATCTTTTCGTGTTATCGATTCACATTGACTCACTCCTGTCACTCATGTTGCTATTAATAACCACTACCTCTGTTATACACTGTTGTGGTTGCTGGAGAAGATTTATAAGAGTCTTGTCCACATGAACGAGTTAGACAACAGCTCTCGTAATCCCGACCACAAGCCCAGCACTTCCAGGAATACAATGAATCCAGGCCGAAACATCCTGATCCACAGGGTTAAAGATGTTCTGACTCCATCGACTTAGCACTGCCTTTAAAGTCACTACTGCCAGGTTTAATAGTGGTTTTGAAAAATTTTGTCATTTTCTTAAACACAGTAAATAAAATTATTTGCACTGCTTCTACCATAATAAGTCACCCTTTTTTAATGATGTTGTTCTCCAGTTTTAGATATACACGAGGTGACACTGGCTTCCAGTTACTTTAAAAAAGAAAGCAAATACTTTTACATCATTATGTCAGTATTCCCAATTCATGTCACAATCACAACAGCAACAAACTCTCTCTCTCTCTCTCTCTCTCTCTCTCTCTCTCTCTCCCTCTCTCTTTTGAAAGAATTTGAATTTCATGGCTTTGTTTAATTTGTTCTGATTACTTTTTTTTAAATGCAAAATCATTAATATTTATAACTTACAAATAAAATGTTGATTTGATTTTCATTTGAATACTTTATTTTGAACACAAACATGAAACAATAAAAAACAAAATAAAAAATAAATAAACAAACAATATCAAAAAGTTTGAAAAGGAGTAGGAAGAAGTACAAACTTAATTAATTCTATCCATTTTAACTAGTTAATAATTATCACTACCAATTTATACCACACATTATACATATACAATGCACATGTACTGTACATACACGCACACACACACATACTTTAACATACTGTACACTTTCACTCCAACTTTGCTATCTATACTAACTTTGTTTGTACCATATAATATACACCAATACAATACTACCCAATAAGATTGACCTAACCCCTCCTCATGTCCGTACTTTATACGGATCAACTCTTTATTTCCTTGTAAATTGTTTTATATTTAATGCCAGAACAGCATTGATCACCACCTATCCAACCAGTACACTGGTGAGAGGATTATGGTCACCCAAGGCTCACCAATGCCCATGTGTAGTAAAGGCCATCCTGTCTGGTCTGATCCTACAGAAAAGCCAATACAGCACAATTTGCAAGAAAAAAATTCAATGCAGGTCATAATAAAAAGGCACCAGAACACCCAGTGCACCAAAGCCTATCATGCACAGGGACCAGTCGGGAAAGACCCCAAGGCAACTGACCCAGCCTCGAAACTCCCCAGATCCCAATCCAATTGGGTACCCATGGGATGCTCCAGACAAGAAGTCTGTGCAGCACCCAAAGGATCTACTGCCAACACCCTGGTGTCGGATGCCAAAGGAACCCCCAAAGACCCTGTGGAGCCATGCCATGAGGGGCCAGGGCTGCCTTGGTGGCACAAGCAGAATGCAAAGCCTAGGTGGTTTAAATGTTAATGCATTTAATGTTATGGATAATCATTGCATATTTCAACCACCATCCTGCATCTGCTTTCTTATTCATGTTATTCAAAAAGTTTTTAGAAGTAGTTGGTCCAAAACATTGCACTGAGAGCACATTGGAATATCCATTGACCCTGTGTGCACTAGCTAATAAATCAATCATCATAATTGTAAGGAATTAATCTTTTTCTTACAGTTCAGCAGGTTTCCACCCCCGGTCCTGGAGGACCCCCCGTCCTGCACATTTTAATGTTTTCTCAGCTTCCAGCACACCACATTTACCTAATTAGCTAATTAACAGCTGTTTTATGAATAGAGTGGGTGTGACAGAGCAGAGAAAACACTAAAGTGTGCAGGACAGGGAGTCCGTCAGGACCAGGGATGGGAACCACTGTTCTAGTGAATGCCTTAGTATGAAGGCGGTAATTGAGCTAACTAGTATGTGTTGTGTGCAGGTCAGATGTAGTTTTATAAATGAGTCACGCATTAACGGTTGAAAGACAGCAATACTTTTTTTTTTTTTTTCTCAGAAAGGTATTAAGCTAATACATAACTAAGCTAGTTAGCATGTGGTACTGTATGTGCATTTACTTCTGTAATGCTGACTCATTATTAACCAGACCTGCTAACTCCAATGCACGGAGTGTGAGACTCACCTTCACACCATCTTCACACGCTCTTATGCCACACTACCATTTTCTCATGCTTTCACATTCAAAACAACTGTCATCTGGAAGATGTGAGCAACATCACTGAGTCAGTTTTACACATCTTTTTATTTTGAAGCAAATCGCTTCATCATACTTCTTCATCATTGAGACATTTCATGCATCATTCATTCATTCATCACATTATTATCTAGATTTTTATTTTTCTCACACATGCACACTTCCATAAATTTTGTTTTTTTTTATTTCTTTCATTTTTGTAAAGCTGCTTTGCGACAATGACAATTGTTAAAAGCGCTATATAAATAAAATTGAATTGA
>JAQMYJ010000036.1:30410822-30428811 GCA_030014305.1 Clarias laeviceps | reverse complement strand
AGCATCCAGTCTCTTATATCCTTTATGCATTGCTCAACTTTAGCAAGCTGGTTTTTCTCATCTGGTTTTGCTGAAACGTATAACTGTGTGTCGTCAGCATAACAATGAAAACTAATACCATGCTTACGGATTATGCTGCCCAAAGGAAGCATGTAAATGGAAAAAAGCAGTGGCCCTAAAACTGAACCCTGTGGAACACCAAACTCTACTAGAGACCATGCAGAATAATCACTATTTAAATCTACATACTGATAACGATCAGTCAAATAAGATCTGAGTCAGGAGAGGACTGTTCCCTTAATTCCTACCACATTTTCTAATCTGTGAAGGAGAATACTATGATCTGAAGGAGAATACCATGATCATTTAGATAATCCAAAATGAATCTTCTGGTATCTTCTGGTTCTAGTGAGGACTCTCACTGCCGCATTCTGAACCTAACTGAAGCTTGTTTATGCACCTAGTTGAACAATCAGACAGTAAGGCATTACAATAGTCCAACCTAGATGTGATAAAAGCATGAACTAGTTTTTCTGCTTCGTTTAGTGACAATATATTCCTTAACTTGGCAATATTTCTGAGGTGAAAGAGTGCTATCCTGGTGATATTGTCTACATGAGCTACAAATGAAAGACTAGAATCTATAAACCGAGGTCTTATCAGTATGTAGATTTAAATAATGATTATTCTGCATGGTCTCTAGTAGAGTTTGGTGTTCCACAGGCTTCAGTTATGCTCCAATTTTTTAGGTTTTCTTTTATTAGTCTTTAAACTGTTCAAAGAAATCAATGAAAGTCTCGTACTGAAATGACATGACACTAATATTTGTGGTGAGAGTATATCTTTTAACCATAACTGTATTCAAATGTGTTATTAACATAAACATTTTTACATATTTACCTAGTGAGGGATAATGAAAAAAATGAAAAGTATTTTACTGTTAGGTGCAGGTTTGCGTTAGTCTGCGCTATGTATACTGACTTCTAAATCCACCCTAATAAATGTACAGCACATTTACAATTCAGTTACAACCACAACAAATTAACATGAATAAATAATGGATAATGGATGGTAATGAGTTTTATGTAAAAAGAAAAAAAATACACATTCAATAATTTAATACAAAAATTATTGTTATAAAGTATTCTCTTGGCCATTATTTTCTTGCCATTTTCTTCATTACATTTTACTGCAAAAACTCACATTTCCTACCACTCCCAGTGAGCAGGTTTTAATTATATTTTGGGAGCCATTTTTATTGTTATAATAACTTCCTTTGCAGCTGAAACTGCTGAAGCAGTAAAGATGCTCAATTTAAATTATTAAGTGTACAAGGCTGGATGCTTATTTGATATAGCTTAAGTATCTGGTGTAATTTAAAAGTGACATACAGTATACACTTCAGACCGAGCATAAAGGAATTTGTATTAAATAAAGAAAGTAAGGGAAATGTGGTCCAGCTTTTCTAGTGTTTAGGGATGATGTAAAACCTTGGAAGTTCATTCTCTACAGTAGAAGAATGTTTTTGCGAGCTAAAAAGAGCATTTTTCACTTTTACACCCAGGGGACAAAAATTAAAAATAATAAATTAGCATAATAAAAATTGTGAAGTCAATCCTAATCATTCCAGAGGGAAAATGTTATTTAAAAAAGGAAAGGAAGGAAGAACAAAAGAAAGCAAGAAAAAAGCTGTTAGTGGTTGACACCATTATTACTTCATTTCAATGTGACTACAGTATATATAATATAAGCCTATGTATAAACTTTTTTCCCCCAATAGGCACATTGGCACATCTGCCAATAGAAATGTCTGACATTAGATAGCAATTTTCAAAGATGAGGCAATGACAGGAAAATCTGTGTTGAAAGTTTTTCATTCCCCAAAGCAGAAGCCTGGTCTAAAAACAGTACAAATAAACCCACAGTTAAATGCGGTGTTTGGTTTTATTTATACCCTAGGCTTCCTACAAGCAGAGCAGGCAATCAGATGTGAAGACGCGATCTTTCATTTCTAGTCTAAGCTGTTTTCAAGTCAAGTGGTGGCGTCAAGCACTGGAACAGGAGAGTAAAAATATAATTTCTGCTCAGAACAAAGGAAAAGGAAAAATAAACCGTGTCTAATTCCTGAACACAGACTTCATGGCTATGTCACCACCCACATATGGTGCACTCTGAAGTATGCCTGCAAAGAAAAGACACCGAGTGTAAACTAAACATGCTGTTTACTGGAGTTGTGTAGCACAGAAGTACCCCCAGTGACACAGGTGTCACATACATTTAAAACATTTTTGGAAAGTTCTATATTCAGCTTTATCCTTGACTTAAACTCATGAAGTCCCTAAGTGATATCTAATGAACATTCTGGTGCAGTCAATCTGTAAATTTGTCTACAAATGACATAATTTCCACATCAAAGTGATGGTGAAACATCTCTGTTCATTTACAACTGTTCATATCTACTCGTTTATTCTGAAATGAGCACCACATACAGTATAACAGAACTAGTTATACTAGTTTTAATTATTGATCCTAATGATTTATTAACGTGTCATATTTTATATTTAGCCATTTCTGGGTGCATTTCTTGAACAAATTGACATAAAACAATTTAAGAGAATATCGCTCATGTCACGTTTCCATCACGAACCACCGTCATTTCTCCTTTTTTCCCACACAGTCATGTCTTCTCTCTCACGTCCTCATGTTTTCCTCATGGCTGTCATGCTTCTTCACACTCCCTGCCCCTTTGCACACCAGCATCCCATTCACAACTAATTTCTCCCGGCATTTAAGGAAGCGCAGAGCGCTATCTTGCTGCCAGATTATTGCGTGCCTTCAGAGCCCAGTTTTCTCGCGTTTCTTTTTTCATGTTAGTTGTTTCCATTCTCTACCTTGCTTGTTCTCGATTACATCACTAAGATTTTGTTCTTGATTACATCACTAAGATTTTCCCCCAAAACATGGAAGTACTCAACTGCCGGCGTGCTACACCTCTTTCGTTCCAAACCTGCCTGAAGCACGCCCCTTTGGTACTGTAAATCTGCACTTGGGTCCTGCTCCTCTAACTCTCTTCATCTCTCTGCCTCGCCTGACAAAATAATCTGGCCAGGATGGACCCAGCAGACTTAGAATAGCTAAACAGGCTAAGAATAGCTTTGGAGAGCCAGGGTGAATCTCCAAAACTCCAAAACATCTCCAAAACATCAACCAAACTTTCAAAACCATAACAGATTCCCTCGCTGCCCATTCGTCACAAATAAAGCACCTCCATTCAGCTCCTCCGGCACAGCCCCCGGCCCCTGCCGCTGTTTTAGCGGCAGCTCTTTTCCCTTTCCAATCTCATAAACACCGCCTACCCACCCCACCCTCCTATGATGGCGGATCATGGTACCTGCCGTTCCTTTTGGTCCCAATGCTCCCTGCTTTTATAGCTGCAAGCTTTGTCCTTCCCCACTGAGCGCTCCAAAGTGGTGTACATCATCACCCTACTCTTGGGTAGGGCCCGGGAATGGGGCATGGACCTGTGGGATGCTCAAGCTCCATGCTGCGGGGACTTCAACTCTTTCACCACTGAAATGCGAAGTTGGGATGAGCTCGCTTTGTGTGATGCCTTCGTTAATGGTCTGGCGGAATCTTTGAAGGATGAATTAGCTTCCCTTGAGCTACCCTCTGGTTTCCAGGAATTAACGGATTTAGCCAGTCGCATCGACAATCGCCTTTGTCTTAGACATCGGGGGAGGGGCTGCACATTCAGAGACTGCAGCTCACCCTCCCTTCCTGAACCTGTTCCCAAACCCATGCAAGTAGATCGTACCCGCATCTCCCCAGAAGACGAAGGGAGAGAGCCTGCTTCTATTGCGGTCATGCGGCCACGTTTGGGAGACCTGTCTGTTAAAAGGCAAGGTTCCCTAGTGAAACTGAGGGTCCTAGGGGGCCAGAAACAGGACACTAATTCAATCCTCACTCCTGCCTTCCTGTCCTTGTGACCATCAACAACAGGACCCACACTGTATGGGCCCTCATTGACTCTGGAGCTGACCAGAACCTGATCTGCCCCCGCACTGTAGACACCCTCAAGATCTCATCCACCCCTCTTGAGCGCCCTCTTCCTGTTCAAGCTCTGGACGGTAGCAGCCTCAACCCCATCACTCAATACACTCTCCCCATCAGTTTAGGAATTTCCGGCAACCACGCGGAGATCTCATTTCTCATCATGCACAAGTCCCATACCCCAATTGTTCTTGGACACCCCTGGCTTCCATAAAGGGGAGTTCCACGATAAAGGGGAGTTCCCCGATCTCACCAATGTACCCACGGAGTATGCTGACCTCCAAGAGGTCTTCAGTAAGTCTCGTGCCACCTCCCTGCCACCACATTATTATGTGGTGGTGACTTACTGCCACCACCACCATCACCATAAGGTCAATGTGGTGGCAAGGTGGTGGCAGTAAGTCTCGTGCCACCTCCCTGCCACCACATTGACCCTATGATTGTGCCACTGATCTTCTCTCAGGCACAGTCCCCCCCGTAAGGGGGCGTCTCTACTCCCTCTCTACCCCCGAAAGAGACCCCATGAACCAATACATCTCTGATTCGCTAGCAGCTGGAATAATATGACCTTCTTCTTCACCAGCAGGTGCAGGATTCTTCTTCATACAGAAAAAAGACAAGTCTTTATGGCCCTGCATTGATTATAGGGGACTTAACGAAATCACGATTAAAAATCATTACCCTCTTCCCCTCATGACCAAGGCTTTTGAGCTATTGCAGGGAGTGCACATCTTTACTAAACTGGACATCCGAAAACACCTCGTCAGGATCAGGGAAGGGGACGAGTGGAAAACTGCATTTAACACTCCTACTGGTCACTACAAATATCTGGTGGGACCTTTGGGACAGACTAATGCACCTTCAGTTTTCCAAGTCCTGATAAATGATGTCTTAAGGGACTTTCTGAATGTGTGTGTGTGTGTGTTTGTCTACCTTGATGAAATTTTAATCTTTACACACTGATCCTGATCCAGCAACGCTTCTGGTGAGCAACTATGAGGGAGGATATTTTAGGATTCGTGGCAGCATGCGAGACATGATTAAGAAACAAGTGATCCAACCAACCTCCAGCAGGCCTCCTTAAACCACTCACCATCCCTCACCATCCTTGGTCTCACATTGCCCTTGATTTTGTTACAAACCAGAAGCTGGAGACCTCTCTGAGATGCATGACATCACAGAATCCAACTTCCCACCTCGTCTCACTTTCAGTGCTGTTTGGGGTATCAACCACCCCTTTTTCCTTCTCAGGAAGAAGAGGTAGCGGTCCCTTAGGCACAGAATTTTGTGTAGTGCTGCAAAAGGACCTGGCGGAGAGCTCGGTCCCAACTCAGTCAGTACAAGCCTTCAAGCAACAAGCAGATCGACGATGCTTGGCTGCCCCAAAATACAAGGTCAGCAATAGAGTAATGCTTGCCACACAAGGCATTTCCATCAAAACCATTTCGCGTAAACTATCCCCTAGGTTCATTGGCCCATTCACCGTCACCAAGATTATCAACCGTTGCTCTGTCAGGTTACGCCTGCCTTCCACTATGTACCGGATAAATCCCACTTTTCATGTCTCCCAAATCAAGTGCCTGGTTACCAACCCTTTACAAAAACTTTGTTGTGCATGTTCTTGTGATTGTCGTATTTACTGAGAAATGAATACAAATGTAAAACCTCTTAGTACACAAGTCCTATGAGGTTGTTTACCTACTGTTAGCCGGTTATGATCTCCTGACTAATAGCCTGCCACACTAAACACAACAAGCTCATAACTGCATTACTGTAGTTAGTAAAACAGCTTTACAACGCACTCACAAATAGCAAAAGATGAAACTAAATCTTAACCACTGGCTTGTAAATCAACATCAGATTCCACAAGCAGGTAAAGTGCAACAAGAGAAAATGCTTAAATAGACAGGCTACAAGACTTAGCCTGTTGCCATGTTGTCACTTTCTTTCAATCCCTAAATTTAGGGTATGTTGACACTTGACATATCTGAGTTGGTCTGCGACACAAGCATATGCATTTCGTACAAGTACAATACCATACTGTAGCTCATGACACAGTGCTGCCTGTGTATTACTATTTCAAGATTGTCAGAATTTGACAGGAAGTCTTGTGTTATCACCAGTCATGCTGAACGTAGTAGAAAAAAGGAGGCCTATGCTGGTCCATGACTTAAGGTCAAAGGTTACATGTAAACTCAATGGAAAGTTGTGAATGTTCAGAGTTGAGTAGCGTAGGTTTTGATTAAGTAAATTTTCTTGGGGTTTCATTGGTTCCCTTAATGCAGTTTATGTCAGCAAATACAAATCTCTGGTAAGCCCTTGTAAAAGGTAGCAGGCTAGGCAAGAATCACATCTTGAATACAAAATCCTGTCATTCTTCAAATACTAATGACCTTTTGGACTTATGACCCCCGATGTCTGACATACAGTGCTTCCCCCCTCACTTTTTCACATTAAATGAGATTAAATAGTGTAGATTAAATGAAAGAAATGTAAACAAATGAGACAGGCTGCAAATGATGATAAAATCTATCCAAAATATGGCAAAAACAATGTGCACATGTCCACCCTGTCATGAAAGGATTTATGTCACAGTGGACCATGACAGAATGGATTTTTTTTTTTTTGCTACTTAATGTCATGACTTAAGCAGGCTGTGGGCTTTGGGTAAGGCATAGTCGCAGAGGTGAGTACGTGAAAGTCTTTTAATAAGAAAACAAAACATGAACTAAGAAAATTGGCTTTTACGCTGAAGCATGTTTTAAACAAAACATTCATCAAATAGGAACTTTTCTTAACAAGAGCTAACCAGAGGAGGAGCTTCAACAAAACAGGAGCTCAACAGACTAGGAGACACACCGACCAGGAGACACACCGACAAACTCACAGCAAAAGTACCTAAACAGAGGATACAAACAGACTAAGAGCCTAACTACAACATTAACTAAACAGAGGAGACAAACTGACCGGGAGACAAACTAACAAAACAGATGCAAGATTAACAAAACAGTGCAAACTTAACAAAACAGATGCCAACTTAACAAAACAGCTCAACAAAACAGATGCAAGACTCCGATCAACAGAACAAACGACTACTTATAATGAAACTAATGAGCTGCCTCGGTTCATGTGAGCGCTCCCATTCTGGGAACTTGAGTTCAAAAAACATAAAACTACAAAAAACACAAACAAGAAGTCTCTGGGCGCACAGCGCCCTCTAGGGGTTATCCCTGACACTTAATGAGCACATGGTGGACCTCAAGTTTACAGTTCACAGTGATTTACTGTTGAAGGTGACCTTGTACTGTTTATCACGATTATTAAAAAAATTTGAAAAGTTTTTATATTTATTAATATTTCACTATGACAGGGTGGGCTTGACATGTTATGCTTGACAACATCAGATTACAAATACAATATGGTGAAAAGACATGCCCAAAGACATGCAGATGAAGATAAATGGCATTCCAAAATTGCCTGTAGTGAGTGAATGAGGATGTGAGTGTGAGCATATTCGTCCCCTGCATTGGATTGGCACCCCCTCCAGGTTATGCCCTAAGTCTCCTGGAATAGCCTCCATGCTCCCCGTGACCCTGTATACATAAAAGCGGTATGAGTGAGTGAGTATAATCATACTAATATATGTCTAAATATTTGCTCAATTATAATAAAACATTAGGATCCCATTATTACTTTGCAATATGTTCTTGATAAGTGTGTGATTCTAATGAGGACACCAAAGGCCCTTTATAGTGATATTATCTGAAACTGGCCAGATGCAGTGACTGGACTGAAAACTAAAACCTGAAAGTCCTTCAGAAAACCTGGAGAGCTATTCCTCAAGACTACATTAAACAAATATAAGACAATATCATTGGTGGGGGAGGGGTCAAAACCTTTGCACAATACTGTACTCTCCAATGACATTTGAATATTAGAAAACATAAATCAGAGAGGATGGGTTCGATTCCCTGGCCAGGCTCGATTCCCGTCTCTGTGTGCATGGAGTGTGTATGTTCTCCACATGCTTGGTGGCTTTTCCTCCGTTGGTACTCTGCACAGTCCACCTGCAGATTAGGCTAATTGGCGTTCTCAAATTGCCCATAGTATGTGAGATAGCCTCCAGGCCCCCACAACCCTGAATACAGAATGAAGCGGTATAGACAATGAGTGAGTGAGTGAGTGAGTGATAAATCAGAGGTCACAAGACCAGTTTTGTATTTTCTACGTTGGATCCTCATCTTGATTCTGGAGGATTTAACACCATTATACAGGAAGACAGGAAGTATACACAGCATGTAGCACTTTATTCGGCAGGTCGCCCGGGCACTAACTGAGACAATAGGACACTAGGCTTGATTACATACATTTGACCATCCGGTTTGGCTCTGACCTGCTGAGACACTGTTTCTGTCCAAGCTACAGATAAGATAGTTAGTGTGATTCATGCAGTCAGACCCTCTGCAGCTCTGAGTCACGCATGACTAACTGCAGCCTGATCAACACGTAATGAAGACTCATTGCTGTGTGACGCCTCGCATGAGATACAATCAAGTCTCCATTATTGCTTACATAAATTTGTTATTCAACACTTTCTCATGGTTCAGTTTTCCCCCAGCGAGTACAGCATCTGTATTGCTGTTCTTTTTCTTTCTTTTCACGTAGGCGGCACTTTTGTGGGCCGTAATTAAGCTGCGTGGAGGGATACAGTCCAGGGCTAATGATGAGTCACACTGAAAATCCTGCTTGTTGACAGCAGTACACAGTTTGTCCAAAACTGAATAACGGTGGCCAAAAGTCTGCTAAAATCTGAGCTGTTTTCCAATGTGTGACTGTTGTACTACAGTAGATCAGTTTTAAAGGCTGTAGTGAGAATTTAATTCAGGCTCAGACGTAACTATGGGTTGTTCAGAAGTCGCACACATATGACACATGTACAGCGTAATAATGAATAATATATTGAATTAGCATAGCACTCAGCTGTAACCATGGAGGATGAGTGCTTGGAGAGATTTTCTTTCAAAGCCAGGGGCATGTTCTCTTTCCAGAACCAAGCATCAAATTAACCGAGAGTTCTCGACCCACCTTTTCCTGGAAGAACCTGGAAAGCAATATGCATTCATTAGCTATTCTTTTACACCCTAGAAATCAATGTGACTTCTTTCACGCTCATTTTTATTTAAATAACCATGCATAAGTTAAAGTGTATGTAGTTTACACATAGTTAGGGTGACTTCTTTTAGAAAGCTGTGAAAGAAACACAAATGAGCTGTCTTCTGACATCAACTTAGAGTGCTTTAAAAGCTGGCATCTGGTTAATTATCCTGCAGCCACCATGCCATGTGAGATAGTTGACAGTTTAATGCATGGGTAACAGCAATCAAATGCACACAAAGCTCAGTTTTTAAGCTTCAATTTGTCATGTATTGTAAGCATCATATCCTTTAAAGTTTGAAAAAAAATGTACACTAGTGACTTGTATAACAATAAAAAATCTAAATTGCGTGGGCAAATTGTTCTGCAGTTAAGGATATATATATATTTCTCAAGGAACCGTCACCTTGTGGTGTCTATATTATTATTATTATTATTATTATTAATATTATTATAGGAATTGCCTTATATAGGAACTACATTAATGCAAATAAATGTTTGTTTTGATTATGAATTTTGATAATATTTTGCCTTATGTTGGTACGATGGCTCCATCGGGGTTGTGGGTTTAAATCTCCTCCTTTAAATCTCCTCTAACACGCCTCCAGGCTGTGTTTGCATGTTCTCCCCATGATTGGCCAGTTTCCTTTGGGTACTCTGTTTTTTCCCCCAAATACGTGCAGTGTAGGTTGATTTTAATTTCCAAATTGCTCATAGTGTACGACTGAGGGTGTGAGTGTGTGCTTGTGTCCTAAGTTGCCTGGCATAGGCTCCAGGCCCCCTGCAACCCAACACAGGATAATTGAGGATAAGTGATATAGACACCAGATGATGTTTGGCCTTAAAATGGCTTAATTTGCAGATGCTATGAATGTTCTAAAAGTATATGCAGTGGCCTCCACATTTTCTGATGTTTCAAATTTAAACTAAATAGCTTTTTTATTGGGATTATACAGTATTTTACAGGCAAAATTCTTTTCTTCATATTAAATTAAATTACATTATGTAAAGTAAATTAAAGAAATTGGAAGAAATGTTTTACCATGACAGGCTAAAAAAAGTAAACAAAAGATACAATTTAAAAGTATATGTTTTTTCCCTCTCGTCCCCAAACACTCAGCATTCAGCATCAGCATCAGCAGTACAGTACACTAATCACCGGCCTGATCACCTGTCATTATCTGCACCTGTTTCTCACTGGGTCATGCCTTAAGTTAGATGTTTTATGCTTGAATGATTTATAGGTCACTATGTGGCTTAACAAACAAAAAAAAACATTCCCCTGAAACTGGTCAGGTACAGAGACTGAATTTGATATGAGAGACAAAACAAAAATGAGGGACGTAAAAATTCTTCAGGAAGCCTGGAGAAATTAATTAAATTAGAAGAAAGTCTGGCTCGCAAAATGCTACTAAATATAAAATGAAGGGGGCTCAAGACTTATTTGGATTAATCATGTGACCTCTGATGATGCCTGAACTAATCGGAGCTATTTCCCAGTAAAGGAGGTGAATTCTTCTGCAAATGTTGTCACTTAGTGCAATAACAAATGATTTTCACTCTACAGGCTTTATCATATTCAATCGAAAACAACCTTCCAAATAAGAGTAATGTAAATGTAGTATGATGTATATTCTCTCTCTCTCTCTCGCTTTTAACTGTAATTCAAGCTAAACTAGTAGTGATACTGCTCTCTCTCTCCTTGCTTTGCTTGGGGTGCTTTGATACTTCTGCTAGTCCAAGGCACCTTTCGAAAAAGAAGAATTGCTCCAAGAATCCTAATTTTCTCCACGTCTCTGCTGAGAAACCATTTTGACTCCAAGGTCATTGCTCAAAACTAACTCAGGCTTGAAGCTAAATTAGCCAATCCCAAAGAGCTAAAAAAGAAAAATTTCCTAAAGGGAACCAGCAAGCAAACAAACAATGCAATTTGATTAAAATGTGCTCATTGTATCTTCTGCTCAAATGCATGATGGAAGAATGTAGGAAATGATTGAATATTTAAGGAAGATTATCACGTTAATTTGCTTTAAAGTGTCATGTTTTTGAGGTTGCCAATTTCACTGGGTTGGCAGGGTTGTCTTCAGCTTCTACAGTAATAATACGGTCCCTTCCTGTCTCACCTCCACCCCTCCGTGTCCAATAATGAGACTGTCAGTTTGATTTAGGTGACCCGGGGCTGAGATCTCAGATTCATATTAATTCATAAATCAGAGACACTGAAAAGCAAATTGATGTGTTAGCAGTGCTGCGGGTTTCACTGCCGGGGTTTTAGTTTCTTTGTATGATGAGAAAGAAAAGTCCTTGAACATGTTACTAGTGTGTATGAGCTGTATTTACATCAGGGATAACAAGTTTAAGTTGATTTATTTTGATTTGATTCAACTGTTTGGTTCAATGGATTGAATGTGTCATTTAACTGATTTAGTTTCCTGGATAAACAAGGGGCGTTCAAGTCAAATGAGGACTTTTGATTCTGCGGCATAACAGAACACAGTTATGAGAGTAAAAAACTGCAGTAGAAGCCTTTTCAAACAGCCGCCTGCTCCATGGCAGGACCCTTCCCAATCCATGATGGGTCCGTGACCGATCCGTGCACGGACCCTGATCCCCCTCGTGAACGAAGCACCGCCCCATAAGCGCCCACTTGCGCTGTTCTAATAACCTGATTGCAATGCTGTATAGTCCTGCCAGGGGGAGCACTGCTTTAACTGCTTTAGTTAACTGCAGTTCTTGCATTGTCAGCATATTTTCATGATTTAATCAAGCTTGTCATCTTGGAGATGTATACAGTGTCAGTGTCCAATACAGAGTGATACGGAGTACCAGTCACTAACTATGCTTTAATGGTCTGACCTTTCATGCATGTAATGTAAGACACCGTGCCACTGGGATTTACTGCATTATTTATATTTTCCATCCCTATATTACATCAAGGATACATTTTTAAAAGAATAATATTACGTTTTTTAAATGTCAGCCAAAAATGTATTTTTATGTAGTCTTTAATAATGCTGCATCAGCATGTTTTACATAAATACATAACTCAGCTAAGTATGGGCTATAGTAACGCTATGCTTATGAGAGGTCATGAGTATGTAGAGTTTTTTTTTTTTTTCCTTTAACATGGTGTGTTACAACCTATAGAGTATAACATATATTAACACTATGCAAAGTCACACCTGTGGACAAAGAGATGCACATTGACACTTTCGTCTTGCATGGGAAATGGCTGGGAGTGGCTTCTACTGTACGTTTATTTCTATATATAGTCAACTGCTACACTGATGCACTTATACCAGCATTACACTGGTTACACTGGTCTTACTATCAAGGTAGAAAGTTTATATTTGAATATTATTATTTTAATAATGTTTTGGATGACTACTTTTTACTTCTACTTAAGTAATATTATCTTGAATTACAGCGACTCTTTCTTGAGTACAGTTTATGGCTGCTCTACCCACCTCTGTACATTACTTGCATTCAAAGTTTATGCATAAACTTTATTTAAAGAGATTTGTACCACCTGACATCAGTGATCCTGATGCGTTTTTGAGTTACGAGTTTTAGTAAGAATACAGCTCAAGTTTTTCAAGGCACATCTATCTATTAGGCTTATTGACTGTTAGTTTTTTGTTTTTGGATTTTTCATGTTTTCTATTTTACTATGGCTGCCAGCAATGTTTGTTTGAGCAAGTAAGTCAATTCCATGTTATTGGCTCTTTTGGATCAATATTAATTTTGCTAGTCAGGGCTCAGTGCACGGAGATAACAAACAAAGTGGTATACACACTTATATAACGCGAAAACAACTTAAGTCAGTAGATTAATGATCTTTACATCTACTGACTTAATGTTACATGTTACACTACATAGTGTTTGTTAAACATAACCAGCTCAGGCTATATTGTGATATGTATAATGTACAGTATAATAAAGAGACCTATGCACACACTGGCAATGTTACTAGCAAAAAGGCTTGTGACGATTCCTAATAGAATTGTTACACCGTGTTGTACAGCTCTGGATACAAGCTGACAGTTTTCATTAGTTTCTCTTTTGTCTTGTTCAACATTGTCATGAATGAGCCTCTCCCAGACCAGCTTCTATTATCTGATTGCACATACGCATCTGTATACCTTCCATCAAAGTCAATTGAGATTTTTCAATGGAAGATGAAGCATAATTCTTTATACATGCCTGGGTGCATGCTGTCTGAAGTTTTTCGATCGAAATCACAAAGGCATTGCTGATGTCTAGCTGTCTGACTGTGCAGATTTTACTTGTCGTGTTCAGATAATGCAGATAAATTGTTCTGTTCAGAACCATTTATCGTGTTGCCGATGTCTCATACTGCAACATCTTTGTCTGAAATAAGAGAAAGATGCCTCCAGGGCATACATTGTATATTTCATATACTCACTTGTATACACAAAAAAGCAAAACAAAACAAAAAAAGATGGATTACCATCTTGAATTTGTCAGTATCGAAAATGAGTATGTTCCTAAAGACTCCCAAAGTTGTGCATTCAAAGATAAAACTAGATAGAAATTAACTATGAATAAATGCTCTGTATGCAGCTGTACTGTAACCCTACGAGTGCAGCTTACTATGAATGCTACTTGACCTCAAAAATAACCTATTACATTCTTTCATCTTTTTATACGGATTTATACATGTTATCTTTTTATAAACATTTATACAGTACATACAGTATTTATGTAGGTCTTTGTCGGTTGTCATAACATTCCTATAACCATATGAATACCATTATAACATCTTATATTCAGAGAAACAGTCAAACTCTTGCACATCATGAGTTTTAAGACTATTCTAACCAACAAAGATATTTTTCATAGCCGTTTTTTTTTTTTTTCCCACAACGAGTGGCAATAATTCAGGAGGGATTCTGTCACCTGAGGGCATTTTCTCCAGCCTGATCAATCACGCTTAAAGCGACCCATCACAATCGCTCTGACAAGCCTGTCCCATCTGCTCGTTAACATTGCTCCACTCTGACATTTGTGAGAACAGGCAACTGTTTGCCTCCATCGTCCTTCAGGAACAAACATGATGGGGCACTTTAGCAGAGGCATGGAGCGAGTCAGTGCCAGAGTTATGCACCATGTGATGGATGCATTGTGAAATGTTACATGTCCTGCCAGGCTCCTGGATGACTGCAGTGAACACACCAGCATGACGTCAGATCACACATCCACTTCTATCTGGCTACTAGTGTTGATAAACTCATGCATGTATCTAAAATCATTTTTAAACCTTTATGAACATGCTATGTACATGCTTATCCAAACAGGTGTCAACTGCCATAAAGTGTCTTTTGAGTTTGTAACACCTGTGTACATCAGGAGTGGCAGGAGTGCTTCAAGAGATGAAGAACATTACTTGAAGACCTTCAATGCTCAGCCCCTGAAAATGTCGAAACCATTTGGCAACTTGTGCACGATAATCATCGAAGAACAGTCCACAACTTTCCTCCTATTGTCAGGTATCTTACGGAACAGTCCAGGAAATCCACGTGTGTGATTTGAACATGCGGCGTGTTGCTACCAAGTTCATCACCAGGCTGCTGACCCAGACGCAAAAGGAACAACACGTCAAAGTCTGCCAAGAACTCTGTCAGCGTGCCCCGGATAACCCGTCCTTCGAGTCGAGGATCATTACCGGTGATAAAACTTGGGTGTATGGCTACGACCCTGAGACCCTGTCTTCACAGTGAACAAGCTCATCATCTACATGACTGACCGAAAAAGGTGAGACAGGTCTGCAGTTCGACCAAGTGCATGCTTATTGTCTTTTTTAACATTGTGCATCAAGAAATGGGCCCCAGGGGCGAGACCATCAATAGCAAATTCTACTGCCAGGTTTTAAGAGTAAATTAATATTCAAACAAGATAAATTCCATTTATTTCTCAGTCTAGTTCAGTACATGCATGCATGCATCGTCTAGAAGATGATCTTTGACACGCTCCAAAAGCAGAATAAGCCACAGAAGGTCATTGCTGAAATGGCTGGCTGTTCACAGCCTGTATTGAAGCATATTCATGGAAAGTTGACTGAAAAGGGAACATGTGATAGAAAAAAGGTGCACAAGCAACAAGAATAACTTAAGTCTTGAGAAAATTGTCAAGCAAAGCCAATTCGAAAACTTGTCAGCGCTTCACAAGGAGAGGAGTGAGGCTGGAGTCAGTGCATCAAGAGCCATCACACACAGACATTTGATGGAAATGGGCTACAGCTGTTGCATTCCTTTTATAAAGCCACTCTTGAACCAGAGACAACATCAGAAGCGTTTTGAACTAAGAAGAAAAAGGGCTTGACCATTGCTTAGTGGTCCAAAGTCTTCTTTTCAGATGCATTTCATTTGGGAATCAAGACTCAAGAAGAGGAAGAATGGAGAAGAACAGGATCCAAAATGCTTGAAGTCCACTGTGAATTTAGTGCTTTGGGGTGCCATGTGTTGGTCCTGCTGCTGGTTTAGGTCCACTTTGTTTCATTAAGTCCATAGTCAACGTACCCATCTAACAGGAGACTTTAGAGCACTTCATGCGTCTTTCTACTGACAAGTTTTACTAAGATGGTGATTTAAAAAAAAAAACACAAGCATCATGAGACACATTAAGAAACATACACTAGGTTTTAAACATCCTGTAGATGTAGATGCACTGGTGACATGATTCTTTATCAAAATGGGAATTACAGTATTTGCAGTCATGAAGTAATTGATATTCTTATACAGTACTGTATATCTAGATTGCAGTAACTGACAGATGCCACTTTAAAACTGGTCAAAAACAGACAAACAGACAATTCCACAAAATCTGCCTGCTTACATAATCAGTGAGTCGTTCAAATCCTACTTTCAAATGACACACGCCCCTTACTGTACCTCTCAGATCCCTGGTGCCTAAAATATAGACAACGCATTTGAGGCATTTTAACTGACTTTGGAGGGCTATTTCTAACTAAAACACCACTTCAGCTGTTACCTCAGGGGTCATTATGTTTCAATCATTTACAAAGTCCCCAGTTCACAGACTCTGTTTATTCATTTGATTATATTTTGGGGAAATTTTACCCCTAAGAGACCAGAAGCTTAATGTGCCTGCTGTCTATTCAACAAATACAGGTATAGGTTATTGTTTCCTGTTTTGGCTACCATACTGGGACCTACACTAAAAGGTTTACCTCAAAAGAATTCATGGAAAGAGAGCAGCTTTTCACTGAAACTCTAGCAATCACATAGAAAACGGCTGCAAATTGTATGATTTA
Source organism: Clarias laeviceps (assembly GCA_030014305.1). Lineage (NCBI taxonomy): Eukaryota > Metazoa > Chordata > Actinopteri > Siluriformes > Clariidae > Clarias > Clarias laeviceps. Next base: position 30,412,313 of record JAQMYJ010000036.1, on the reverse strand, counting down.
TACACAGTCAGGAACAAAGATTTCTCATCAAAGTACTTTAGTTCGAGTATTTTGTTCACACTGGGAAATTCCGAGAACTGTCACAGGTACTCAAAAACAAAATGTGTGGAACATAGAACCCTGTGTGAACCTTTGTGATAGAAGATTACAACAGTTTAAAAGCCTTTCGGATTTTTCCCATATCACAGATACTATCCACTTAAAAGGTCACATTATCATCATTGAGCCACTGAGGGCATGTCCCAAACCCACAGACACTATTAACCAAGAAGGTCATGTTAACACTATCATTGGTCCACTAAAGAAGTGGCTGAAATCACACACTGTTTACTTGGAAGGTTACTTGAGTATCCTCATCATTCCACTGTGGGAGTGGCTCATACCAAACACACGGTTATTCGTTGGCACACTCTAGGGACACACCATTATTGGTCCACCATGAGACCCAGTGTCTCAATTTACTTAGAGGTTCACATTAACACCATCATTAGTCCAATGTGGACATGTTTCAAATCATATACACACTATATGCTTAGAATGTCATGCTACCACCACCATTACTAGTCGACTCTGGGTGTGTCCTAAAGGACACCCAGTATTCACTTTAAACATCATAGTAACACCATCATCAGGGGCTGTAATCCAAACCACACCCATACACTATTTACTTAGAAGGTCATGTTGACACAATTATTGGTCCACCGTGGGTGTGGCTCAAACTGAATACACTGTTCTTCGTTGGTACACTCTGGACCTTTGTCCCAAACTACACACACTATTGACTTACCATCACAATAATTGGTCCATTGTGGGCGTGTCCCAAACCCTGCTTGCTATTGGCCTGGAAGGTCAAGTTAACAACACCAGTCCTATGAGGACATGTCCTAGAAAAACACAAACTATTCACTGTAACAGCATTATCATATCCCAAACTGGACGTATCCCAATCGACAAACACACACACACACACACACACTAGTCACTTGAAAGGTTATGTTAACACCATAATTGATCCACTGTGGGTGTGGCTCAAACCATATACAGTACACTATTCTTGGTTGGTACACTCTGTACCTTTTTCCCAAACCACACACACTCTATTCATTTAGAAGAGCATGTTACAGTACCAGCACCATCAGCTGTCCCCTGTGTGCACGTCCCAAACCACTCTTAAGTTAACACCATCAGTCCACTGATAGCATGTGTCAAAAGACACACACTATTTATTTAAAAAGTAACACGGTCATCATTGGGCATATCCCAAGCCAATTATCGTATTCACTTAGGTCAGATTAACACCATCATTTGTCCACTGTGGGTATAAATAAAGTGTTTTAAGCCTGGATATACAGGATTTAAAACTCACTTTATGCACACGGTATGCTAATGCTAATCTCAGGGGGCAACATGAGTGAATGTGAGAGCTGCTGGAACAAAGCCATTTCATTTTCCTGCTCCTCTCAGGAACCCCCCCCCCCCCCCCCCCCCCCC
>JAQMYJ010000036.1:30386633-30399158 GCA_030014305.1 Clarias laeviceps | reverse complement strand
CATTCAAGTGAAAATGAGCCGTGAAAGTGAGGCCGAAAATGAGCTTCTCCTATTTGACAGACCAGTAGCCGCCACTGGTATGGGGATGGGCACACAAGACACACACAACAAGAGGGCTTTACAATTCACATACACATACACACAGATGATCAATCAGCTGGACTAAAAACACTAGCCAGGGGAAGAAAAGAATAAAAAGAAAAGAAAACTTTCTCATCAAAGATTAAAGGCATACAGTATTAATAGTGTGTAGTATTACCTGCCTGAAAATGAGCTAGCTGTGGAAATGTCTCATCCTTAAGCTTTATATCAATATTAATGACATTTTTAGGTGATATACTGTAGTTTACATCAAGTCAAAAGAGATATTTCACAAGGAATTTTCGCTTGAGCAGTGAAAGCTCAAGTATCCATAAACACGGTAGTGAGTCGTTATCGATACGAGCTGCCATCTCACCAGAGTGGATAGGTTCAATAATTGCTTTTCATGATCATATAACACTAAAGAAGAAATAAGAAGAAAGGAATGAAGCTGCTTTACAGCAGTCGAGTGTTCAGCTGACACCATGCTCTTATTGTTTCTTCTTATATTTTACCACACAGTGTTGATACATTTTCTATAACAGCAGCTCAAAGACTAAAGGTGGTTGATGTAAATGAACATAAACATACTAGTAAAACATGTAGACATTAATCTGTAAGGAATGTTTATAGAATTGAGCAGTATCCCACAAGAGGGAGTGATGTGCTGAATATCATAATAGAATGAACAATCCCTCGTTCCACACATGAAGTAGTGCCTTTGATCAGAGGATAGAGAGGTAATTGGGATTCAGCCTTGTGTTAGAAGCTCATCAGAACAACATGGAGGGTTTAGAGGCAATTCGGAAAGACTTAAAAAGCTATTACCATGGAGACACCATGTTGTTTAAGGTGCCCATGGTGAGAGCAACAGTCGGTGTAATTAATGATTGTTAGAACACCTGTGATGTGAAGTGATACATATATTTAGATGTCCCAGTACTGTTGTGCTTTATTATCACCACTCATGGAATGCCTCTTCGTCTTATCAGGGTACCCACTTAGAACTAAAGTGTTTTATAATATTTTTTTGAAAGAATCGCCAGCATCAAAACTAAAGATGTAACTTTATTTTATAATGATTTAAAAATGCAGTCGTTGGCAAATTGCTGTGGTATATGAAGAATAAAACACATCAAAAGTCACTGTTTTGGTAAAATAATCAACATTTACTCCACTTCATTACACCATCGTACCATTGATATTTTTCCCCTTATAACAGCATGATGTTGTTTTAAAACTTACTGTATGTCTAATTTAAACAGTGCACAGGAAGTTTGTATAATAGGAGAAAGAACAGTTCCTCTGAAAAGGAAGATGAAAAACTGCTCAAATTTTTACATAAACTCTGTAATAATATGAAAATTACACACTACAGAGCATTAAAAAGCCACTATACAGTCTACAGTCAGGTCCATAAACAATAAAAAGACACAAAAACACCCAGTACATCACAGATTGCTGTGTCCAGCAAGGCAAAGAGTTCAAGGTGGACGATCTGGCAATTTTGATCCATGGAGACCCACAACCCACAGCACCCAAAGCATCTGCTGCCAATGTCCTGCTCCCAGACAGCACAGCACACCTTCCAGAGGTTTTGTGGAATTATTCCCCAAGGAGCCAGAGCTGGTGCACCAAGGAAAGTTCAACTATATTGGGCTTAAAGCCTTACTGTTACTACTGATCTGAGTAATGTCACATATTAATACTTAACATAGATTTCGATTAGGAATGATCACTCATGGCAGCGAGGCTGCAGATTGGTGTTTTACCTTACACGTAATGTTTGGTGGACATATTTATGTATGAGTTGATGTGTTCATTTATTCATTCCTCAAGAATGCACACACACTCACAAACATTGGTCAATTTAGAGAACTCTTCATGTGTTTAAACTGACACTTAGCTGAGCTATGGACCCTGGATCTGTGACACTTCAATTTGGATTTCTTTCAAACTGCTGAACTTCGACATTTTTGCAACATCACAAACCCAGACCTGTGACAGTGTAAAGTCAGAGCTAATCCTTAATCCTTACAGAAGAGTGAGATAAGGGTGAATGGGGGTTCTACACTTGGGGTGAATGCTCAAATCCACACATGAAACAGATCCTTGGCTCATTTGGGGATGGAGCAAATAATCATGCATTTGCTTTTACATAGTAGAATTCTTTCTGGAACTGTACAGAGATTGTACAACTCCATCTATTACTTTCTTATGCAGAGAAATACAAAATGCATGTATTAGGGCACTCCCCCATTAAGGCTACAACTACCAGGTAGGACAATGGCTATCTCGTATTTCCTCCAAAATATGCAGAGGCAGCGTTACCGATAGGTAGAGCCCCGAACTACCAGGGACCCATAACTTAAGCCTAATTAAGTATTTTTAGCAAGCCCTTTGTTATAACATTAGTATGCTATTACACTACACAAGTTGTGTTGAAGTGTTTTAGTCACCCATAAAAAAATAAATAAAAAAAAAACACACACACTAAATTGGTAGAGGAAAGTTATTTAGTCCAGCTTGATTGAGGAGCAGGAGACTTACGTCTACAGCCATGAAGCTGCCCAAGTGGTGCAGAAAAAAACAAAAAAAAACAAAGGTAACACCATTTTTCACACCTGTGCAGCAGATAGTCACCCCAGGTCAACAATGTCACAAGAAAGGCTGTCTGTGGATATCAGTGGATGTGGAGTCATTAATAATAAAGTTTGCTGAAGCCAAAGCTTGCAGTTTTAGTATCTTGACCCTCACTATTTACACCAGCCATGCATACAATAAGACTAATTACTTTAGGGCACTGGTGGCTCAGTGGTAGGTGGTACGCCTGCCATGCGGAAGGCCCGGGTTAGATTCCCAGCCAGTGCCCAAAACCCCAGCCACTGGATGCAGTGCCGGTCCCAAGCCCGGATAAAATGGGAGGGTTGAGTCAGGAAGGGCATCCGGCGTAAAACCTGTGCCAAGTTGTAGTGCGGACTGGGTATTCCGCTGTGGCAACCCCTTGTTGGGAGCAGCCGAAAGACCAACTTAAAATATTTTTTAAATTATGACTATGTTTATATTGTTCTTGCTCCAACACTCCAAGGTCCATGTTTTCCCTCCCACTAAAGCTCATTTGATGAAGGAAGAGTAAGCTCTTTTAAAAAAGTAAATAATATCCAAAAACAGGGAGAAAGAATAAAAGCTCGAGAAATACAGTGCCAAAAGAGGAGAAGAGAAGGAAAGACATTTGTGGAGGAGAAAGCAAAAAGACAACAAGGGACAGAGAGACAAAAAAGAAAGAGAGAGAGAGAGACATCCAGATAAAAATAAAATCAATACAGGATGTAAAGTAAACAAAAAAGAAGAGGCAAGTAAATATTGGGATGACAGAAGAAACAGTGAAATGCATTAAAGAGATTGGAAGGGGACAAAGAAAGTAGTCAAGGAGACGGATAAATACATAAACATGAAAGCATTAAAGATAAGATTAAATAGGATAAAGATAAGAGCCCATGATTGGCTAAAGCCCATGATTGAACCCCTCCGCCCATGATTGGCTAAAGCCATGATCAATGTGAGAGTGCTAGAGTGCTTCTCATCCCTCCCCCTGAGAGAACTCGGCCAATCAGCTCTCTCTATTCTACCAGCTGCGGGAGGTTACAACATCACTCTTCAAATTTGCGATTTCCAGATGATGGGGCGAGCTTGTTACCGCTACACCACTCACGGGCCAGAAGATGTACAGTGTCCTCAGCATCTGGTCTCATAAAAAATGGTTTTAAATATCAGTAATGTTTCCCTGGAAGACCACAACAGCCGATTCCCCTCCATCATCAAATTTCTAACAGGAAGTAACGTGACAAGTTGGACCAGTTACAATATATTGTGTACGACGAGTTCTCAGGGTTGAGTTCTTTGGACCAGGCAGGTACCATAGTAAACTCGCAAAGAAAGTCTGGAAACAAAGAATTTTATAGAATTAAATTTTGGGGTGAGATGTCATAACTAACAACCATAAATGTAACTCTAAACAGATATAGGTATCACATGCTGTTCATTACTAACCTTAAGTAAAAGTAATTGTAGGCCAAGCACAAGAAAAAAAGATAATGTATCTTCAATACACAACCATGGCATTGATTGTTGGCATGTTGACAACCAAGCTGTGATTGTAATTTGTACACATCATAAAACTATAATAGCAATTTATAAGCAAACCTACCTACACTATACTGTATACCAGGATACATGTCATCCATCATCAAAATGTCTTAGAACAATGTCACACCAACCCTGACCTTCACTTCTTCTCCTCTAGTGCTATCATACAACTTAAACAATAGTCACCAGATATTAGTAGCTATTTGCTCAAATTAATGCAATAGCAACTGTTCTGTGCATGATAATCAGTGTTATCATGGTAGACGGAGAACCCTGGCGTTTCATTTATAACCATGAGGCATTTTGCAAAGAAATGAAAAAGCAATGATTTTTTTTTCGCTCGTCACAAGGTGATATTTGAGGACAACAGTGACAAAAATAACTTCAAATAATTTGTTTTCCCGAGAGTGTTTGTGAGAGGAGCTTATAATAAACAAAATAGAATAGTGTTTTTTTTTTCCCCAAGTGCAATTTTAGAAAAAAATACTTTTTGTCTTTTTTGTTTTTTTCTTAACCTATAACTACTGTACACTCCTCTGTCTGAGTATAAAACGGTGAAATTAAGCTGTCACTCTGGTTGCAGCTTGACAGCCTGTAGGCTAAATGAGGAACACTTATGCAGTATGAAGATCCTTCTCTTGCTGACAGTCCTCTGCAGTGGTGGAAAGAAGTCAAAACACACACTGACTTGAGTGAAAGAACTGCTACTGTCCTAAAATTTCCTCGAGGAAAAGTAACAATCAGCTAAAATTAACTCATCCTTTAAAGTAATTAAATGACCAAGTACTTTTAAAACAAGTTTGACCAATTAAAAAATGACTAACTAATTTACAGCAAGTAAAAGTAAACGACACAGTTACCAACTGAATATAACGACAAGTTGCATAAACTGGCTATCTGACCTACAGTAGTTAAATCCTATTGTGTGTTTCACTCATACTGTAGATGAGAAGTAACTAAGTACACATACAAAGTACTTAAGTACAGTTTTCACATATGTATACTGTACTTTACCTGAGCAGCTTTATTAGTGGGTACATTTTACTTTTTTTACTCACCTTACAACACATATCTATATTTTATACTTCACTACATTTGTGGATGGCATAATAAGAGTGGTGTGTAGCATTTGAAGCTAAATTATCGCCACCTGCTGACTATTATGCATAATTGCGTGATTTGCCTTCCATCCGTAAAAAACATTCAATCCTGTATCAGATGTTTCAAATAAGAAGCAGAAATCGTTTCAGACAGTCACAAAACAGCACATTAACAGTCTGGAAGGACAGACAGAGAGAAAGAAAGAAAGAAAGATTTTAACTATGACTTAAAGACTACTGTGAGCTAATACTCAGTACATTTGATACTTAGGTACATTTGAAGGCGATTTTTTAGCAGAAATTTAAATGGAGAACTTTTACTTAGTAATATTCTACCCAGGGTATCCCTACGTTTACTCAATTCCAGGATTTGTGCATTTCGTCCACCACTGGGTTCAGTGGACGGCGGCACCGTGGTGTAGTGGTTATAGCTATCATCTTGCACCTCCAGGGTCCGGGTTCAATCCCTGCCTCGGGGTCTGCGTGCATGGAGTTCGCATGTTCTCTCCATGCTTTGTGGGTTCAGGTCAGGGTTAATGATGCCACTCCAGCTCTGTTGCCTTTAAGCCATTTTGTTAGATCTCATAGATTTGTTTTGTATAACTGTCCTGTCTGACTTTCTGTCTTTTATGTATTATTTTCATGATTTTTTTTTTCCAGCTAAACAGCCCAACATCATAATGCTGCAACCCCATGCTTCCCAGTTGGGAATTAAAAGCTGATCGTTTTTCCTTCATGCAGAGAATGGATCATTATGAGCAACCTTGAACACCCCCCAAAGGGTTTGGGATCATCTGCAAACCCTTTTGAAGTAGGTCTTGGGGAACTGTGGATGTACAGTACATACTTTGGTACATAACTCCTTGTACAGAACTCCTTCACCTGTTCCTCTGTTAGTGTCTTTTGGTCCAAATTCCTTTCATCCTTATGAAGTCATGTGTTCCGTCTCAAGATATTTAGATTTGCATACAAATGTTTTATTAAACACTATTATTGTTTGGAATTTGCCGCTAAGGAGGAAACAGACTTCCTGTGGTTTTGGGAAGGGCAAAGAGGCTCTAAGGGTAGGTCCTTAAGTACTGGTCACAGCTGCACCCCAAATTAATTCCTAATTATGACAACTGGCCAATAAAAAGACACTAAAAATCAGAACAACAATTTAAAGACAGTCAATTTGATATTGGTGGCTCAGTGGTTGGTTTCTCGTCTGCCATGCGGAAGGCCCGGGTTCGATTCCCAGCCAGTGCTCAAACCCTAGACACTAGATGCAGTGCTGGTCCCAAGTCGGGATAAAATGGGAGGGCTGCATCAGGAAGGGCATCTGGCGTAAAACCTGTGCCAAGTTTGTGTCCTGATCGTTTGTGGAGCAGCCGAAAGACCAAAAACAACTTGGTGTATGTAAACATCTGACCCACTGGAATTCAATATGGAATACAATGAATATTCACTGGAATACAATGAATCTGTCTAACAACACTAACTTGAAGCACCTAAAGTACTTTATCAGCTATGCCTGTGTTGGTCAGGCTGTAATGTGAAAACACACAAAAAAAAAAAACCTCCATCAATCAGCTTTATTTTAATTGGTTCTTGAAACAAATTTCAAATTCATGCATATTGTTGTTGAATTTGCTCGCAGCCTTGCAAGAATACATTTTGAACTGTGCAGTAACTAGAATAGTTTGTTACATGCCACTCTTTGTCCTCGAGATGTCTTTAGAAGGCCAGTGATTGTCAATCCTTTGAATTTGGACACATGGGAGGCCAATTTGAGCTCATTTCTCAGGATGGAGGATGAGGAGCTGTCTTTTATTTTATGCATTGTGTGAATATTGGAAAGCATGTCCAATTTAGAGAGGCAGGCCATCATTTCTCTGCTACAGCACACAATCATCTGAGCTATAAGACCTTAGTGTAGTGTTGGCAGCCTTTACTTTTATCCTTTTCCCCCATATTGTTCTATTTATTTAGCTAGTTATTTAGTTTTCTAAAGAAATACACCATTATACAGTATGACATGCGTTGAAGTCAAATGATGAAATTTCTTGTGAATTAAGACATAAAACAGACTAACGCTTACAGAAGACTTCAACGCAGCACAGTGGTGAATGACGATCCCAGCCGAGGTGGCTCGGAGCCTACTGCAGTCGTTTCTGTGAACATTCAGCGAGTAGAACACCTGAACCTTGAAAATCAATGGATAACTTGTGGAAGAGGCATATCTGTCTGTGGGAACTGTACACACAATCATCTCCACTTGCACATTACAGGAACTCAGCTGGGAGTTATTGCCGCATCCACCGTACAGTCCTGACCTCGCTCCAAGCCATTGCCACTTGTTTGGGCCATTAAAGGAGTTCCTGGGGGTCCAGCGTGTCAGACGTGAAGCAAGCAGTCCGATCATGGCTTTGGCATTCTAAGAAAACTTTCTACTTTGATGGTATCCAAGCACTAGTGAAACACTGGGATAAGTGCAATAGTGTGTCAGGGGATTATATAGAGAAATACAGGGAGCTTTTACTCTCCAGAACTGTGTTCTGCTCTTCTGCACAATCTAAAGTCTTGCGTTGACTTGAACATCCCTTGTATATCCAAGCTGTAATAAACCTAATGCATTCCATACTGTATGGTATATTTATTCTGGGAAGAAGAACAAATTGAACAGTAATTTGTTATTCTGAAAAAAAAATATTGTGTTCAAAATGGACAATTTCTAATGATATCATGATGTCATTTTAATTTGAAATAATTTTTTTTTCTAAAACGATGCTAAGCTTTGAATATGTTACATACTGCACCATAGACTTTGTTTTTTCTTTCCTTTATCTAATTATATTTCTTTAAAGCTGCATACTAATGGTGTTATATAATTAGGATGCATACTAATGTTTTGTTAAGTTACAGAGAAGCATAAACTCCCCTGTCCTGGTGTTGGGTATAAAGAAGTTCCCAAATTGTTAAATTTAAAGTTAAATTAAAGAAAAAGAATTATTGCTTGTTGTATCCACTGAATACACTTTTATTGATCGTTGATACACTTACTGGCTGAGCCCGATCCAATAGAAACAAACACACATGCACACATGATGTCAGAAGATCTCTGTATCTTTGATACATTAGCATTGTTCAGTTAATGGAAAGAGTTCCAGCAGACATGGGCTGGTTGTATGTACAGTATATTCGTCTGAACATGGGCTATAGGAAGTGTTAGAAATCAGGAAGCACAATGCGGGGGTTATTTTATGGGTATAGATGCATGAAAACGTTCACATCATGTTAAAAAAAAAAACTTAAATTTGGAGATGACTGCAAACTTTGACTGTTACAAAGCACTGAAACTGGAGACTCCTTCCATAAATGTTCAATAAACATCTCTTTATGGAAAACTAGTATATCATGTCAATTATTACACAATGTTGCTTATGTGGAAATTGCTTGTGTTTAATGGTGTTGTTCTAAACACTATTGAAAGCCTCCATTTTGGATACTTCTACTCCAGAAATATCTAGCGACCCGACCCGAAGACGCGAAGACACATCCCTTTCCCTGTTTAAAGTCTGACACAACTTCTGAGACGAGTCACCAACCCTGAACGCGTCCTTATGTGGTTGTTTATCCCTGGATCTTATCCCATAAGGTGGTAAAATTCCTGAGGTTTACCGTAAGCTTCCAATTGAAACATTTTGACACTCACGTTAAAATTTCATGTGCTGGCTCGTCAGGAAAGTCAAGATCAAAACAGCTTTTAAAAAAAAAATTTATAAAAAAGAAAACACATCTGTCTTTCTTGGAATGAGTTTTGAATCCCTGTGCCAAATGTTATGTAAAATACTTCTTTTTTTTTTTTTTCTGGTGAATTATGAGTTATCTGGGAGAGGATTTCAGAAAGGCTTTTGAAGTCTTGTCCTGTGGAGATGCCTCTGTAGCTGAACTGTTTTTTTTTTTTTTGCATGGAAAAAGAGAAAAACGTAGAAAGCACCTAAAGTGTTCTGCTCCCTCTATAATTCATGATCTTGCTTGACATTTCAGTGTAGACAGATACGCAGAGTAAAGATACAGTAGATAGATAGATAGATAGATAGATAGATAGATAGATAGATAGATAGAATTTATTTGTGCATGGCAAAATAATGAAAACAAGTTTCCTACAATTAACAATTGCAGCAATTAAATAAATGAAAAACTAATAATAAAAAATAATATATATGGTCTTGCAACAGTTTCTTAAATTCATGTGTGCTGGAGAATGGTGTGATGAAATGGAGGCACTGTAACCACCCATTGTTGATGGCTTTCCTACAGGATAACAACATGTACTGAAGTGTTTTTCTTCCTCTTATACCACTGATTACAATTTTGCTTTTATTGAAAAAAATGTGTCAATCTTTTTATTGCTTTTTATTAGGGCTCTAATTGTACATGTCTTCATATTCCTTGTTATTTCAAGACTGGACTACTGCAACTCACTCCTGGCAGGCCTGCCTCTGTCCACCATACGTCTTCTGCAACTGATCCAGAATGCAGCTGCACATCTCAATTTCAACCTTCCCAAGTTCTCCCACACCACCCCACTTCTACGCTCCCTTCACTGGCTTCCTGTAGCTGCCTGCATCAAATATAATAAAAATGATGCTTGCCTACAAAGCCAAAAAAATGGCCCAGCACCCACCTACCTCTCAGCTTTAATCACACCACGCATTGCACCAGTTTCCTTCCGATCCTCCAGCACTGCTCATTTCGTCCCACCATCTCTCAGGGATCAAGGAAGACATTCATCCAAACTCTCTTCTGTTCTGGCACCTAGGTAGTGGAATGAACTTCCTCTAGATGTCCGTACAGTTGAGTCTTTGACTAGCTTTAAACGGCGACTCAAGAGGTATTTGTTTCTCAAGTACTTGGACTAACCCAGTGTAAGTATCTATCCAATGATGGAAACTTCAAAGTACTTCTTGTAAGTTGCTCTGGATAAGAGTGTATGCCAAATGCTTAAATGTAAATGTAATCTTGCCATCCATACTGGACATACTGTTTGGATTCCGATTCAAGAACTTTAGCTTTAACAAGAACGCGGGAAAGAGATGCTGCGTGAAAATGCTTCTTCATTAAGAAGTCCTGAGGCTCATGCGCCTAGGACCGTGGGGGTGGCTCCCCCCGGAGAGGGGCACGTAGAATTCACACTCTCCCATAGCATTTTCACGCAGCATCGAGTGTAGCTTTTGAAAGGGAACTTTAACTATGGCCACGTTGTGATGGAAAAAAGCTGGCATGGAGCATCTCCAAAACAGCAGGTCCTCTGAATTGTTGATGGTATGCAGTCATTTGTACCTACAGTTCCAAAAGTATTCCAAGATCGGACAATCAGTGAAGTGTTGACATGGTCATGGGTTTCCAAGGCTTATTAATCTGCATGGGAAGCGAAGGCAACCCTGTTTAGTCAAATACCACAGAAGAGCTTCTTATGCACAATTTGCTGAAAAAGTTTTTTTCTGGCTCAGATAGGAAGGTGTCAGAACCCACTGTGTATCACTGCTTGATGTTTATGTGGCGGTGTAGACACAGACTGATCAGAGTGCACAGGCTGAACCCTGTCCACTTCCTGAAAGCTCCTACAATGGGAATCATGGAGCAGTGGAAGAAGGTGGCCTGGTTTGATGGATCATGTTTTCTTTTACATCATATGGATGGATGGCTGTGTGTGTGCATTACTTACCTTAGATGTCTCTAGGATGCACTATGGGAAGAAGACATGCTGGCAAAGGCTGTATGATGCTCTGGGAAATGTTCTGCTGAAATACCCTGGGTCCTGGCATACTTTGACACATTAGTTTTGGACTAATAAGTCTAATCCATGGAGGTCCCACCTTAGTCAGCTAAGTCAAATAAATGAGTGAGTTATTTAAAGCCACTCTGTAAACAGGATAGGAACTCTGATTTAAGAAGAGTAGGTCAAGTTGCAGTGGCATTTCATGTCGTGAAGGACACACTCCTCATTTACTCTGTCAAAAAAAGAAGGGTTCACGAAGAGATTGTGCAAAAATTGTACCATTTATAGAAATTGTCTAAATAATGTAATTATTATTTTTTAATTTAATTACATTTTTAATATACTTTAAATATCTTTTTTTTTTCCAAGGAGCCACTGTTTGCTATACTGTATATTGTGCTGTTGCTATTCTTACACCTAGATGCCTAGCTGTAAGTATGTTTATTTAAAAATGAAAGGTATGTTTCTTTATGTACATTCCTTAAGTGTTTGGTAAATTACAGCCAGTTTGTGCAGTTCAGTCTGACTTTGTACAAATTAGTATGTTTACAAGAAAACTTGATAATTAATACAATTCTATCTATTGTTTATCTCCTTACTGAATACTTTTAATTACATACACTTTTAATTAGTTTATTAATAGTGAAGCATCCTCTATATAATGTACATCCCTGTGAATGAGCTGTTACTGTAGAATTAATAATATATTAGATCAAGCTCATTAAGGAGTTATCGAGTCAAACTGGGACTTTTCATTGTGCAGAACAACACAACAGTTACGAGCGCCTTTATTTCTCTATATAATCCCCTGATACACTAATGCACTTATCCCAGTGTTTACTAGCGCTTGGACACCATCAAATTAGAAAATTCTTAGTACAGTAGAGCAACGATCTGACTGCCTCCTTCACATCTGAAATGCTGGCCTCCCAGGAACACCTTTACTGGCCCAAACATGTGGAAGTGGCTTGGAGAGAGATCAGGATGGTACGGCGGGCGTGGCAATAACTTCCAACCGAGTTCCTGTAATGTGCAAGTGGTGTTGGTGAATGATTGTGTGTACAGTTCACACCGACAGATGTATCTCTTCTGCAATTTATCAAGAAGGTATCTGTTGATTTTCAAGGACCAGGCATTCCACTCGCTAAATGTTCATGGGACAGACTGCAGTGGGCTCCACATTGGCCGGGATCGTCATTCATGGATGTACGGTACGGTGGCCCTGAAGTGCAAAACAAATTAACAAAACTAAAAACAAAATAACAAAACCCAATACAAAATAACATTCAAAAACAAATTAACAAAACGGAGAACAAAATAACTAACTCAAGGCCAGATGTACTAAAGCATTAGTCAGATTTAAATCTAGACTCAAAACTCATCTGTTTAGCTGTGCGTTTATTCAATGAGCACTGTTGCTACGTCCGAACTGAC
>JAQMYJ010000036.1:30364833-30386533 GCA_030014305.1 Clarias laeviceps | reverse complement strand
TTTGTAAATTTGGTTTTGAATTTGTTATTTTGTTTTCAGTTTTGTTAATTTGTTTTGCACTTCACGGCCACCGTAGTACGGCCTTCTTAAAAACGTTTGCATAATTCAAATGTTTTACTGCGGCATTAAAAAGTTTAAGTGTCTCATCAGCGTACTGTGCTTGAAGTCTTCTGTAAACGCAAATCTCTTTTTGCAAGTCCTGGTTTGACTTGAACACAGTTTTATATATCAAACCAGCTTTATGGATATTAAGAAGGCAATCTTTATAAAATCCTCCTCATCATGCTACCACTTAGCACCAGCTAATAATACTAGGAACCTTAAAAAGAAAGTGCTCTCGCTTTTCACGCTGCTGCACTCGTGGTCACCAGGGTCTTGGGGAAAAACAAACCGCATGCCCACGCAGCACGGTTTGTAATTCTGATGGGCATGAGTTCATGTCCTGCTGTTGAGATTCTTATAATGAGTAAGGCTACGACCCCAAACAGAACACGAAATGCGCGGAGGCCAGGGCCAATTAGACTCACATCATTTCCAACAAACTGACAAGCTCTGGAACACGAGCGTGAGGAAGCGCAACCTCATTACACAGAGACCGTGTCATCACTCTGACACTCGATGTGGCTTAAACTAAGTGACTGCTGCCCCAGGAAGGAGCCATAATGCCTGGCCGTGTCTGACAATGCTTGTTCATAAATTTGTCACTGTACAGTATGTACTGTATAATCTCAGACATCAATCTGTCTCTGTCCCTAATTAGGCATGCTGGGAACTTCTGTGTAAACACTACTCCTAATTTTAAACACAGCAGTCCTCACACACACACACACACACACACACACAAATAGTTGTGACTGTTTGATGTCGATATTGAAGTTCTTGATTGTTGCATTTATTTAATTTTGAAAAATAAACCTTGCTTTGGCACGCAACACATGGCGTCTTACAGATCTGCAAAGGTATGCCGATCCTTTTAGCTCCACATTTTGTGTTGGAGGTGCTGGAATTTATTCGATAAGCCGACCTTCATCAGACACAAATGCTTCTTCAAGCACAGACGCCTCTGCAAAAGCTGCTTCTCTCTTTTCTCGTTGCACTTTTGACTCTGCTTTTAGTAGCTTTCTCAACTTCAGGATTCTCTCTCTCTCTCTCTCTAATCTTTTTTTTTTTTTTTTAAAAACAAAAAGTTAGCTTAACATCTTTTTTCCCTTCTGCTTCATTAAATAAAAACCTTCTTAAACTTGTTTCAAATGCAATCTGTTTCCATCTCAAGATGAAACGATACATCTGGAATGACTCCAGAAACATTCAAAGAGTGTAACTGGATTTTCAGTAAACTGCCCCAAGGATGAATCATTTAATTCTTTGTGGCTCGACAGAAATTGAAGAATAAAAAATATATATAGACATCTTAGATATTCATAATTTTTTTTTATTAATCAATAATTATGGTTCACCGTATCAAGAGTGGTTATGAATTAAAACTGAGAATGTGCACATGAGTATTCAGATCTCAGATGATCTCCACTCTTGGCTAATCTTTCCATTTTTTGTTTACGTACTGGACTCTCAGTTTTTTTATTATTATCATTTTTTGACACTCTATATAATATAATTTTATTTTATTTTAAATTTTAATTGGCTGTAGTGTGTGAATGAGTGTGTGAGTGTGTGTATGTGTGTGTGTGTATCTTGCGATGGATTGGCACCTCATCTAGTAGGGCGTCTGCCAAATGCTTAAATGTAAATGTAAACCAGCTAGGATTTGGGTTCCCCTTGTGCCACCTGTGCGGCTTTGGCCCCTTTGGGCTACACAAGACCTCTGCGGTGGTGCTGTGGTGTCTGGCACCAGAAGGTTGGTAGAGAATCCTTTGGGTGCTGTGGGTTGTTTGGTGGGGACTTGTTTGTCTGCCGCATCCCATGGATGCTTGACCTGATTGAGAATGTTTATGAGCCGGGTCAAAACACAGAACTTTTTGCCTGATGGGCCCTGTACAGTATATTGCAGGCTGTGGTGCACTGGGTGTTTTGGTGTCTTTCTATCATAGCCAGCATTACCTTTTCTCATCGATTTGTGTTGCATTGGCTTTCCTGTGGGATCAGTTGGCCTTTGGTCCCTGCGGGCATGGGTAAGCCTTGATGTCCGTGATCCTGTCACCAGTTTACTGCTATATAATTAATAATCAATGTTATGTTTTTTTGTTTTTTTTTTAGGGAAAATGGTTTTGATTTTTGTATCATATTGTACTTGACAGTATATAAATTGATAAATATATACCACCACCTACATCCTTAATTTTTTTTTATTTTTATTTTTTTATTTGATTCTTAAAGGCACATGTTTACTTTAAGGAAAATCTGACATAAGGTAAAAAAAAAAAATTGTTAGTTGCAGTAAAATGTAGCATAAAATCAAACAGTAATATAATAAAGCGATAAACCACCAGATAGGGTGTGTTACTGTAACTTTACCATGTTCTTAGACATGATTTTTTTTACAGAACTGAAATCCACGGATTCCATGGATATAACTGGCTTCTCTACCTGATAAACTAGTCTCATGTTCACACGCTCTGGTCCAAGCACAAGAAAGTTTCTTTTAGTTTTTGCACCAACATAAAACAAACTGCCAATGCAAATTTATAATGTGGCCATGCAATAATAATAATAAAAAGAGGCAATGCAATGCTAAAGTGGTTTAATGGTCTTCTTTCATGTTTTTTGTTCTTAAATTGTTTTTCAAATATTTTTTCCTAAAGATTATCGTTGTCCTCAAGAGATGAATGCTGTCTGATTAAAACACGTCTCTGAGCTCATCCATGGCCACAAAAAAAGATTCTTCAAAGAGCGATTCATATAAGCATGATTTATACAATTCAGACACAAGTTCAAGGTCAGAACCAGTTCTTGTGAAGTCTGTAAGTATCTAAGGTTTGAATATCAATGTGTACAACAGCAATGTTAAAGCCTTATTACGCTCTTAACTCTACTTTGATTGCAACCATAACAGAATTAAATCAATTTGAATTGAATCGAAAATATTATTTAATATTATTACAGTCTATCGTATCATCAGTTACAGGCACCCAATTAATACATTTGTGAATGCACTGAGAGTCAATATCTCATCTTTAATTTTGCAAATGTCTGCTATCAGATCTACTTCGTCTTCAGGGGTCTGTTAATTCTATTTCAGGGATTTTTGTGGCACAGTCTCTCTCTCACTCACACACACACACACACACACACACTTATACCTGCTGATTCATTCTCTGCTCATTTTTCAGGAGCCATTTGAGATGCTTGAAACGAGCGTCTATTGCTTTGTCAATATCTGTTCGGGCGGTGTGATCGTTTGCTTGGACCAGCCTTTAATTCATTCAGAAGATCTTTAAAACCTCACTGTAGTTTTTCCCCAGGAAGTAAACACAGTATTTAAAGTCTCCCAAACACTTCACCTATCTGAATGCAGATTAAGAGAACTTAAATATATAACGATATGATCATGAAGTTAGTTATGTTTCAGTTTTTTGGGCTGTGATAGGAAAAGATCAGGTCATCTGTATATGCTAATTGATTCACATAATTTTAAACAGCTCTTTGTTTATTTAGTCATTAATTTGTGTCCAACTCTTTGTGACCTCATGGGCCACATAATACCAGGCCTTCCTAGATGCTGTCCATGGCTTTTTTAGGCAAGGATACTGGAGTGGGTTCTCATTTACTACAGACAATCTGGAAACACCAATTAACCTAATCTGCATGTCTTTGGACCATCCCCACTACCACAAATACATTAGGTTTAAACAAAGGGGTTGTTTTTGAAAGCTATTTTTCTAAGGATTATTTTTTTTTAAATATATACTTTGCCTAAGACAGCAGCTAAATCTTCCTCTGTCTGAATAACATGTCAAATTCTGTATCTATGCAAATCTTATAACATGGTAAAGATGCAAAGAATCAAAAAAGCATCTCCGGTGCCTGTTGTACCTCAAGTATCTCAATTATGCTCTCATTTTTACTGTATCTGTCTTTCAGTCCTGAGCACTCCTTAGTTTTAGGTATCTGCAAACTAGACTTAGCATTTTGTCATCCTGGCAAGTCCATCACAAGACAAGTGTCCAAACATGGTTCATTAGCATACTTACATCAAGGAACGTTGGCGTAACAATTCTGTGCTGTGCTCTAGACTAAAGCATGAGTAGTGTTGAGTATTGATAATTCATAATTATCATATCAGGAAATAAAAAACAATCTCTAATCTAAATCTACTGGATTTGTGATTTTCTAAGATGTCGGTAAAGGACCAAGGAATTCAAGTTAGTTCTGTTGATGTCTGATGTACGTCAAGTTAATATGCTGATAATACGCAGCTCTATCAATCTAGAGCACACATCAGTCTTACTGTTTTACCTCACAGATAATCACCTCCAGCTTTTTCATCCTGGCAAGTTCACTAATTAAAGAAAGCACTACCATTGATTAATCTTGGGGTAACAATTCTGAGTGTGATCTGGACTGAACGATGTGTAGAGCAGAGACTATCCATCCATCCATCCATCCATCTTTCCATTTAAGTCAACATATCTAAGTGCTACTTTGCAGCAATGATCTATGACTTCATGCCAGAGTTTTGTTTTGTTTTTTAAGGAAGGAGGAGGTACATTGCTGAGGACCCAAACCAATCACAAAGAAAGTTCAATCACCTAAGTTAATCAATGTATCAGGAAGCAAAAAATGTCTGTGAATCGTATAAAACAGTGCAGTAAGAAGAGCAAGGGACTGAATACAGGTTCTTGAGGGACATCTAAGATAATACTAAGGCTCCTCCTCAGTATTTTCGGAATATCCAACGCGACCCTGACCAGATCAATTAATCAGGAATCATTTAGTATCATGGTTATAATATTTGAATAGTTTGACAGCAAAATGAGATAAATGCCATTTTAAAACTTTCACTCATTTTGATAAATTATTGTCTACAGTTACACATGGTTGTCCATAACTTTTTTAATTTTTTGGTAATGAATTGCAGTAAGTTCCGTCATTAGAGCTCACTCTTAAGTCCAGCACACATAATGCATATACGTCCAACAAACATTGTCTAGGTACTAGGCTCAATTGGCGTGATTGAACGATTCAAGTTAAATGAATGAGCAATGTCTGCCATCTTTTCAGCTCACTCTATTCTCTCAATTATTTTCTTATTTCATAATGTTCTTAGCAGTACCAGCTTCATCTCTGCGGCTTTTACCCTTGCTCCCCGGATATTCTGAGATGCATGCTGCACGCACATGACAATATACACCGGGCATCTGATCTAACTTCCGCAATTGCACATGCGCGAACACATGTTAGAATCTCCAAAAGTTTGTAACTCAAATGTTTGTATGTAGGGGACTAACTGCATATTGTTTATTTAGGAGAATAACTAACACTGGTGTTCCTGTACTTGAAAGCCATGGTCCACTTCAATATTTACAAACAATGTTTAAAAGAAAAATGAAATTAGGCAGCAAGGTAATGTTACATATAAATCATATTATTATTATATTATATAATGTTATTGTATATTATAAATATATAATTATAACCTTATGGGGCCACAGACACATATACAGTATGCAGTTATTTGATGCCCAATCCAACCATATACAGGCATTCCTGTCCTAAGACAAGTTATTGTCATTAAAAATCAAAGTGAAACTAAAACTGATAGAAGAGGAGAATGACTGATGTGTAGTGTTTTTACTGTCCCTTATGATTTTCAACATTATTATTTACAAAGGTTTTGTACACAAAATAATCTGAGCTGATGAATCTTGGCATCTTGGAATATGCCAGTGCCATCACCTGAGCAACAGAAGCAACCCCATAATATACAGTAACACTGCCGCACAGGCTTGTATGGCAGACAAATTGAAGCCTTTTTTCTGATTAGTCTCACTGATAAATGTTTTTTCTCAAGGCTACACAGCTGTTTAGCTGTTCTTAAGGCTACTGTCCCAAACCCCCTTGAGTTCTCTTTGTATTGTGCATATTAAACATAGCTCTGTTAATTAATTAATTAATTTATTTTTTACTATTTGATTTCACTAAGCATTTACGTGATCTATCATGGTTATTCAAGATGGTTTTCCAGCTGCATTTCTTCCTTGAAGTTGATGATTCTTAACCCAATTGCAGTAGTTTCTGTCCTCAGTTGTATGATGGCAGACAGCAATTTGACTCTTCTGATACAGTGACATGACTTTGCCATGACTACAGGATATGTCTTTTGACATGGTTGTTTAAGAAATTAGAAGCCACTCAGTACATCAGTTAGGGTTAAATAACTTGTTGCAGCTGAACAATATTAATCCTTGCAGTAATTATCCAATAGAAGGCTCAGTTCCCTTTAACTTGCTGTAGGCACATTATATTTCTCAATACTCACATTTTGTGACAAATTAATGCAGAAAACCATGAAATTCATACTGTATATATATATATATATAAGGTTCATACATTTTTCTTGTCACTGTATAATAATTTGATCCTGAATGTTTATTGTTTATTGCTTTCAAAGACCTGGTTTAAGTCCCTTTTCAAATCACACCTTAGTCAGTTTTTTCTCCAATTACCTTATGTACTATTATCTCCTGCTTCATAAAACGTGACCTTACATTTCCTCCAAATGCAGTAATGCAGTGGCCCCTATGGGTCGCCTTCTCTCAGCTTCTTTTAATTTCTATGCTTCCCCTCATTGTTTCACAGATGGTCTCTGTCCACAGAAACCTCAAATTGATCGATTGTGGCCTTTTAATTTTATCCGGGCATAATTAACATATCTCTACTAACAGGACTTGGATTTTTTTTCCCCTCAGAAGCATTTTTATTTGTTAACTAAAGAGCAAGAATGGGTGAATAGTGCACAAGTAGTAAGTTTCCAGCAGAGTACTCAGGTCTGTAGCTGTGTGTTCTCCTTGGTGGTTTCCCAAAGACAGAAAGACTCTCTTTCAGGCTGCACTGTTTGGGTGGGTTGCCAGATTTCTTACATTTTGTTTCTTTTAATAAACTTAAGGGGTTTTTAAATAGTACATACTATTACACACACACACACACACACACACACACATCACTCATCGACTATACCGCTTAATCTTGTATTCAGGGTCACGGGGGTCCTTAGGGCATAAGGCTGGGTACCCTCTGAACAGGGTACCAATCCATCGCAGAACACACACACACACTCATTCACACGCTAGGGAAATTTGGGAACGCCAATTAGCCTAATTTGCACATCTTTGGACTGTGGGAGGAAACCGAAGTACCGAGAGGAAACCCACCAAGCACAGGGAGAACATGCAAACTCCATGCACACAGAGGTGGGTATCGAACCTGGACCCTGGAGATGCAAGGCGATGGTCCTCACTATTAAGCCACCATGCTGCCTAAGGGTTATTTCATCTAAATTAGTGTAGACGTGTAGACTGAACCCTCATTTTGTCATCTTTGACAACATCACAACACTAACATTGTAAAAAATAAATAAATAATACACCAAATGGAATGTGAAGTGAAGCGTGCACTGATGTCTTTTTAGCCGAGACTGTAATGTAGATTTATTTGGCCTATCAGTGACAGTAGTTTCAAGTGATTACACAAAGTGACACGGCCCCTAGATTTGCTCTCCATTTGCTCTGATATTTTTTACATATTTAACCCATAATCAGGTGAAGAGTCCCTTAGGTAACCGCTGTGGGATTTGTATTATTTTACTCCACTTAACTTTATCCGTATTTTTATTTTTTATTTATTTTTATTTTTTTCGAATATTTTTCTAAAATATCTTTTTTTATTATTCTTTATATATACACATTTTGTGTATATGGGACCTCATTGAAATTTTTTGGAAATTCAAAATATTTAAAACTTCAAGACTTTTTTTCCCAAGTTGTTGACTTTTTCCTTAATAGTTGTCATTTTTATGTTTCAAATCAAGGTCACTGAAGTTACCACCTAGTAATAGATTCTAGGATTTATTTTTTTTTGGTCCTAAAAAGTATATGCTGAAAACATATTGTCGCTTACTGTGATTGAAAGGTGTCAGAACCCACAATGCATCACAGCAGTTTTGGTCTTTCCTGGAATGGTCTTCATGACAGCCAGTTTCATTATGGTGCTTGATGGGTTTTGCAGGATCAGCTTACATACCACTTGTTAGGCTCAAGAGGCCACACCTCGTCAAACTAACTAGTGATTATAATAAAGGACAGAACAATTTGATTGTATTATACTGCCATGATATTTGCATATCTACAATATGTGTGTAGTATGTAAAGTTTAGGTGGCTGAGTTGCTTAATGTTTAGCAGTCTCATCTTGCACCTTCATGGGCAGGGATTGATTCCCATCTCTTTGGTGAATCACACACACAAATAATTCCTCCCACAGTGTATAGACAAGCAAATTATGTTAAGTGGCGTTCCCAAATTGCACATAGTGTGTGAATGTGTGTGTGTGTGTGTGCATGAATAGATGAATGCATGTTATAAGTGTGATGAAGGCATGCTCTACTGATTAAATATCATGGAACATTTGGTGAGTCAGTGGTTAGCATGGTTGCCTTGGACCTCCAGGGCTAGGAGTTCTTGCCTTAGGTTTGTGTGTGTGTATGTGGACTATGTTCTCCAAATGCTTTGTGGGTTTTGTCTAGGTATTTCAATATTCCTGCTTTCAGTTTGGCGACATGCATTGAAGGCTGGTTGTTGATTCCAAAATGCCTGTAGCATGTGACTGGTCGTGAGAGTTTTCGAGAGTCTTTATAATACTAGCGTAAGTACCCATCATTTCACAGGTGTGGTAGAAATAGTTAAAAGATTAAAGTTAAAAATAATCTGATGAGCTTTAATGTAATCAGTAATATTATTATTTATGGTTGAAGCCCATGTACATGTCTGTCTGTCTGTCTGTCTGTCTGTCTGTCTGTCTTTCTGTACACAGAACTCTCTGTCTAACTTATTAATCATAAGAAATCAGATTTTATAAGGTTGAGTATTTTACGCTAAGTTGTACTTCTTTCGCTTCCTGTTCGGTAATCTGAGAGTGAATCACAGATGAGAAATCGAAAAAAATTGATTGGATAAAGATTAAGTTTTGTCTTAAAATGACTCCAGCGTGTTAAAATTCACTTATACCACTTCAGTGCTGTTATTTCCGCGGTGAGGTTTGAGGCGTCTTTAGTAC
The DNA here is from genome assembly GCA_030014305.1 of Clarias laeviceps. Classification (NCBI taxonomy): domain Eukaryota; kingdom Metazoa; phylum Chordata; class Actinopteri; order Siluriformes; family Clariidae; genus Clarias; species Clarias laeviceps. The sequence continues at coordinate 30,377,306 of JAQMYJ010000036.1, read as the reverse complement.
CATCGCCTCGCACCTCCAGGTTCCAGCTTCAATTCTTGCCTCAGGAACTCTGTGCATGGAGTTTACACGTTCTCCATGTGCATTTTGGGTTTCCTCCGGGTGCTCCAGTTTCCTCCCACAGTCCAAAGACAAAGTGATTGAGTGAATGAGTGAGTGTTGCAGGTGTTTGTTTACATTGAGCTAGTAGCTTATTTTAACATAGATTATTAAATCCAACACATTATATATATATATATATATATATATATATATTATTAGCACATATATCTGATTTCACTTATGGTACAGGTTAAACTTTAGGCAGATATCTAAGTACTGCAAAATTTTAATCAAATTCTGCCCCGCGGTCAATTTAAGATGCGCCCACAGTTTGACGCATGTGCAGTACCCTGTCAAAACTTGCGATTTCTTATCTGGCACATAACTGCTCATGACTTCACGTTTACTCAACATTTTGATTTCATTTAGAAGAAAAAGATTCAATTATTTGTCACATGTTCATTCTAGTACATATCAAATTATTTTGTTTCCGCATATCCCAGTTAGGAATCTGGGTTCGGAGCAAGGAGTCAGCCAGCATGCTTGGTGGGTTTCCTCTGTGTTTCTCTGGTTTCCTTCAACAGTCCAAAGTCATGCAGATTAAGATAATTGGCATTCCCAAATTGCCCGTAGTGTGTGAATGAGTGGATTGTCACCCAGTCAAGGGTGTACCCCGCCTCATGCCCTAAGTCTCCTGGCATAGGCTCCAGGCCCCAAGCGACCCTGAATACAGGATAAAGAATACAGGTATAGACAGGTGAGTGAGTGAGTGAGTAAGCGAGTGAGACAAACTCTGTCTGGACAGACATACAGACAGGTTTTTTCTGAGACCAGTTTCGGTTCCTCCAATGTATGAAACGTAAAGATATCATTGAAAGAGCAAAGTTCTGACCAATGAACAGACGAAACCGTTCTTGCGTTTATATACTGTAGATATATATAGTTTTGCTACCCAGACACATGAACAAGCAGTCTTTATGGTGTGACTGACAGACAGACAGACAGACAGACAGGCAGGTCCTCTCGTGTCCTCTGAACTTAAACATGCTTATGCGTTTTATAACCCAATCTGGCATCCCAGACTGTTGGACTACGGTGCTGAACTGAAGCGCAGAGAGCCGAAACTCTCCAACCTCAACATCCTCAGCCTCAGCAGCAGCAGCAGCAGCCCGGTGTGTGAGCGCTGCGCCCGGCATCTCCACCGCGCATCCAACTTTATCTCCTATTTCTCATCATAGGAAGCGTAATGACTGCATCCACTGTCCGAGTCCCGGATTTTCATTTTCAGCCGCACAAAAGCATCAGATATGAGCGCGCGCTCTCTCTCTCTCTCTCTCTCCTGGGAAGAAGGGGATTGAAATTCCGCGGATGGATGGCGAGCTGAGCGGAAAACACCACAGGGAAGTCTGACATCTCCTTCCTCTTCTTCTTCTTCTTCTTCTTCTTAAAAAAAAAAAAAAAAACAATCTGGATCTTTTTTTGGTGGGGAGGCTGTTTGTCTTACTATTATTCCCTCATTTTTATTTTCTCTCTCTCTCTCTCTCTCTCTCTCTTTTTCTCTCCGCGATATGAAGACGGAAAGGAGGAATAATGTTTATGCCAAACGTGTTCACGGATCTTTCATCATATTCTTCACCTTCATCACCCTCATCCTCATCATTCAGGTCGATTTGAACCGGCTACATGGAGGAGCATGAGCACTAATCCTTCTTGATTTTATTTGCATCTTTTTTTTTTTCCCCCTTGCTTTTTTTTTTTTTTTACACCCAAGTCGGATTATTTCGGGATTGGGATTTTTTTTTTATTTTTTTTTTTAACTCCACTGAGGAGCATCAGGAAAGGGTTTCCGACAGAGTGGAAGCAGACATCTCAACCTGGTGAGTTAAAAAAAAAAAAAAGAAAGAAAGAAAGAAAGAAAAAAAATCTAAATATATAAGTGATAAGAAAAAAAAAAAGAAATCAAAATAATGAATAAAAGTGAAGTTAATCAGACTGGTGGAGCTGTGCGCGCTGCGGTGACGCGCTGCCGGGAGCGCGCTTTATTACTGAGCATTACTATTTTTTTTTGTTATTATTATTATTATTATTATTATTATTATCATTAGCTATTAGAAATAATCTACAGATGTGTCCAGATGTGTCCAGGTGGCTTGTGTTATAGACGCTCCAACGGATTATAAATGTTTCTCACATCCTGATCAGGAGTTCTGAGAGAATTATTGCACATCTCTCTCTCACACACACACACACACACACACACACATTTCCGACTGTGGTGTGTGTTTGTGCTCCTCTCCAGAGCAACATGTTGCTGCGCAGTGCATGCGCAAAGCTGCGAGACACCGCGGTGCTCACCGTCTATCGTCTTTTCATCTCTCCCTCCATCTCTCTGCCTCTCCCTTTTCTTCGATACCTCTCTCCCAGTCTGCTCTCTCTCTCTCTCTCTCTCTCTAATCCTGCTCCTATTCCATCCTCCTCTTGCTTGTTTTCTCTCTCTCCCTGCGGTTATTCACATTCTTTTTAGTCTCTCTGTCCCTCTCCTTTACATCTCTTCTCATTTTCATGTATCCCATTCTATCCTGCTTCATTTCTCCATCTCTTGTTTTCTTCCAACCCAAATCCCCTCTCTCCGTCTCCCTCTCTCTCTCTCTCTCTCTCTCTGCCCTTCCTTCTTTATATCTATTCCTGATTCCACCTGCTCTTCAATCTCTGTCTTGTCTTCTGTCTTCTCAGGTCTATTCTTCACATTCATCCTCTTATCCCTTTTTAATCTCTCAATTTCTTGCTTGTCAGTCTCCCTTCCTCTCTCTTTTTATCTCCTGGTCCCTGTCTTTCCTTCTGTCTGTCTCTCTCCTGACTCTTTCTCTCTGTCCTTATGCACCTCTCCATCTGTCCTCTCTTTTCCTCTCTGAATGTCTTTCTGTCACTCACTCTCTCTTCTTTCTTTCTTTCTTGATTTTCCTGTTCTCTCTCCACTCATCTGTTGATCCTTCCTTTTTTTCTCTCTTAATTTCCTTCTCCATTTTTCTTTCTCTTCCTTTTCGTCGTCTACACATCTATTCATTTCACATACTTATTTATTTCCTCTTTCATTGCCTTCACTCAACCTCGGACTCCTTCCTTTTTTCTTCTTTCATTTAATCTCTCCTCTTTCTTCATTCCCTTTGTAATCTCTCTGTAATTTTTCATTCTTTCATCATAACTTTCTGTCACCCACCTCTCACTCCATCTCTCTTGATTTCACACCTCTATCTCTCTGTTTCTCAATTATTTCTCCTTCCCACATTCTTATCTATGCCCTTCAACGTCCTCTTGAGATTTAATTCCATCCATCATCTATTTTATTTCTTGTTCTGTCTTTCTGTCTGTAAATCTGTAAATTATTTTGCTCTTTATTTTTCTTGAAATCTCTGTTTCTTTCTTTTCTTCCTCTCTTGATTTCATCCTTTCTTTATCAATTGTCTCCATCTTGCTTTTCTTCATCTCTCCATCTTTTCCTCTCTATATCTCCATATCCCTGCATAACTGAATGAGATAAAGGTATCAGTCAAAAGTTTGGCCGCAAGTTTGGATTTTATTTTCCACCCTTGACAACAAAACTGGAGAATTCAAAACTATGAAGTGACCAGTCAGTTGTTACTTTAAGACATGAAGGTCAGCTGATCTGGAACAGTTCTTGCAAGAACAGTATTGTGTCGAGTGCGTTTGTAAAACCCATCAAGCTCCATAGTGAAACTGTCTCTCATGAAGACCTTCCCAGGAAAGCAAGACCAAAACTGACCTCTGCTGCAGAGGAGAAGTTCATTTAGAGTCACCAGCCTCAGAAATCACCAATTAACAAACAACACCTCAGATTAGAGCCGTTATAAAGGCTGTACAGAGCAGAAGTAGCAGATACATCTCAATATCAACTGTTTTTAAGGAGATTATTGTGTATTTTGGATAAACGCCTTCAGTATTGTTTTACAATATAGAAAAATATAAAAATTAGAAACAACCAATTTTAACGTGAACTTTAAATGAAGCCGCATCCAATCATGGCAGGTCAAGGGCTTCATTTAAAGAAAAAGTGTGTTGTTGGTTTCAGATGGACTGGGTTGAGCTCCTGGGATTTTCTATAGAGTTTATACACTCACTCTCACTCATTCTCCATACCGCTTATCCATTACAGAGTCTCTGGGGGCCTGGAGGCTGTCCCAGGAGACTCAGGGCACTAGGGTTGGGAACACCCTGGACAGGGTGCCAATCCATCACAGTGCACACACTCACTCACACACTACAAGAAAATTTGGGAACGCCAATTAGCCTGGAGTAACCCAGAGGAAACATGCCACCAGAGTTCATACAACAAAAAAAGAGTAAAAGCAGAAAAGCATTGCAGAATTCATAACACGAGCAAAAATGCTGAGATACCTCATCATAGTAGTAAAGTGAGATTATTTGCGCTACTGTAGATTTTCTAGCAGCCTGAACCAATATGGCCATTTGCCTCTGGCCTCTCCATCAATGAGCCATTACTCAGCGCTTATTTATTTATTTATTTATTTATTTATTTATTGCACCATACTGTTTAAAATCACAGTTTTTTTTTTTTAAATACTTAAACCAGTCCATCTGGCACCAACAAACATGTAACTGGTATTTTATTCTTTGGTTGATTAGATAGCTGGGGGAAAAATGTATGTATAGATACCGGCGTTCCTATTATAGTGGACAGGGAGTGCATATCTATGCATCTCTCTCTCTTTCTCTCTCATTGTATCATGGTATATCCCTCTGTCTCACCATTTCTCCTACCTTCTTCATCACTCTTTTCTGTCTCTCCTTCTTTTTGTTTATCTCTCCCTTTTTCTCATCATTTTTTATCATCTCTTTCTCTTGATCACCATTTTTCACTCTCTCTCTCTCTCTCTCTCTCCCTCCCTTCACCCCACTGGGAGAAAACAAACCCATTATTCATGGTAAGCACAGTAGCTGTCTCCTCATTTACCCTCATATTTAGAAGGGAATCTAGAAATCATACTATTAATCTACACGTTTAATGCTGTATGTGATATTTTTCATTGATGTCATGGCCGAAGTGCTGTAACTCTACTGTAGAAACACATTTTTTATCAATAACAGACGAAGAGAGCCTGTCGCACTCTGATGAAGACCATGAATTTCTCGCTGCGTCCTAAAAATATCGAAGAATGCACCAGGAACTGGGTCAAAATGAAAAAAAAAAATATATATATATATGTATTTATCAACTAAATACCCCTTCCTAGCCTTTTCTCTGTCAGGTTCTCAATGCATCTATCAGGTTGTCACTAATTTCCAATCACAGACATGATCATGTGCTCACCAGATCTAATGAGATTAAACTAAGTTATTGCTATGCCTGATCGCACCGCACTTTTATCAGATGTGGGTTGGTATCAATACACTTTTCATCATGGAGTGATGATATGAAGAATGGGAGCCAGTATTTACTGTATACTAAATTTTCTGATCGTTTCATAGCTATGCTGATGACGTCCTGCATGCATGTCATAAGCATTGTAAGCACCAAAAGAACATAATATGAACTTAATGAGATCTTCTACAATGTGGCATGGACCTACCAAGGCTGTGGCACGAACATGAAGAGGTCGTTATGAGAACTCCATTGACATAGCAGCAATGCAGTGACGTGCAAATGACAGCTCAGTCAGAACGGTATCCGATCTTTGCGCCATGCTTGAAGAATGTCAATGAAGACCTTAAGAGGTGATAGTTACGCTGCTAACCGGTCAATGCCATAATTACTATGACCTTATTAAGTTCTTCTTGCATCTTGCTTCAACCACATCCTCTTCAGGTTTATTTTTTAGCATGTTGGTACAGTAGCTCCACATCAAGAGAGACAATACTACATACAGTATTTACCAGTTGTTACTTCGTTCCTGTAGTACAAGCTCTTACTGCATTCAGTCAGTTTTTGTGATCTGGGGAGGAATTGAGAATTGTTTCAGAAATATCATTCATACTGTATATGTAAAGATATTTTTAAGCATGTTATAGTGCACAGTGAGCGTCATGAGCATTTTGGGAACATTTCTGTCACTGTCTCCACAATAATTTAGACTGTTTGAAACTAGATTTTTGTAAGCTGCATGATAATCTCTTGCTCATGAATATAAAACACAAATAATCAGCAGGTGTGCCCCAGTCCTATTTCTTTATTTTTTAAATGTTAATACTAATATAATATGTCCTTGCCATGATATCACCTCATGGCACCTCTCCTTCTGTCATGGGTTATAATATTATTCAAGGATGCTTGATGCTCCTGGAAGTTTGTCCAAAATGAAAAACTATTAAACACAAATGTCCTCATGCTGTCTTCCAAATCGGGTGTACTTCACCTCTAGAGCAAAAATGTTTGCCAAAAATATTTGCTACTTAACGAGTCTCCTGCTAAGCGGAACAAAGTGACAATATTTATTAACGTTAGAGCGTTGAATATTACAATTTATACTACAGTGTTGTTAAATTCTGGTTTCCGATTAGCCAGGAGGTGCAGCCGCAAAATACTAGTTGCTCATAAAAAAGGACAAATGGATTAATAGCTTTATGCAAAAAAATAAATACAAACATGATAAGTTTTGTGCAAGGAGTGTCAGTAGATTATAACAGCCAGAATGTATACTGTATCTTTCTGGAATATGAAAAGACAGAAAAAGACGAGACAGTAAGGGAATGACAGTTTATTGCTGCTGTAATGTAAGTGATGGACATTCCACGACATTACATTTAACTATATTCTCCCCGTTGCTATGATGATAAAATGACCTGGGCATGACCTCCAAAGTATGAATTTGATATAAGGCTTTTCAAGGACCAACACATGACCTGACATCAATGGGTAGATGGGGGGGAAAAAACAACAACATCAACTTCTTGGGGATTAAAGACTTAACGTTAAGCCTAACTATTACTGACCGTTACAAGCAAAATAAAAACAGAGATTTGATAATCAAACATAAAAATAAATGGATTAAAAACGGTGATGGGACATTCCACTATAAAACAGATCAAACAATTCAGTTTTTGGAAATGAATCCACTTCTGGGTGGTACAAATAATGCCAGTTTATCACCTTATGTTATTGTTTGTATGGGTGGGATTTTCATACAAAGTAATAATAAATGAAACAAATAACAACATTGCCATTACCTTCGCAAACTTACAACATAAGGTTAAATTTTCAAATCCAATTTTTCAGTTTCAGTCCAATATGCGTCATGAGTGATAATCAGTTACATAACTCGGTACTTGTTCCTCTTTCAGTACAGAATAGTTGAGAATTATTGCACCATGTTAAAGGTCCAGAACTTTATAAGCATGGAATAAAGAAACCATTCTGCTCTGCTCTGAATGCTCCAGGCCTGGCGTGGCGCAGGATGGGCCGTCTCCTGGGAGTGAGCTGCATGCTCCTGCTCGCTCTGACCGTCTCAGTATCTTCAGGCTCCCTCGTTCCCGAGGACTACGCAGCCGACGAGGCCGAACGCAACACCAACGAGGTGCTGTTTGATGACTACCGCGGCAAAGGCTGCGTGGACGACAGTGGCTTCGTCTACAAGCTTGGAGAACGTTTCTTCCCCGGCCACTCGAACTGCCCGTGCGTGTGCACCGAAGATGGACCTGTGTGCGACCAGCCGGAGTGCCCCAAAATCCACCCCAAGTGCACCAAGGTGGAGCACAACGGCTGCTGCCCCGAGTGCAAGGAGCTCAAGAACTTTTGCGAGTACAGAGGCAAGACATACAAAATACTGGAGGAGTTTAAGGTGAGATGCTGAAAATTGGTTATTTCAATTTTGGTTTGTGATAATGCAATTTGTACATGTTCGTAACTTTATTCCATGTATACAGCACCTCACTAATACTCAAGGTTGATATACCCATTTACAGTATGCAGTATATATAAATAATGGCATTCTATAGTTTGAGGACTATGATTAAAGTATCTGCCCATAATGATGTCAGTCTGGTCTCTGGCAGTAGCACCTAATCAGAACTGGTGGATCTAAGAGCAGCAGCTCAAGGGCATAACAAGGAGATGTAGGGCCATGTAATGTTTTCTAAGTGAGAAGGAGGAATTTGTATTAAATCCTTTGTGAAGTAGGTAGCCAGTGTAACTCATGGAGTACTGTTGTAAAATATGCCAAACGTAAAAACAATAAACGTTGAGGTCTAAGTGTGAGGTTCTGAAAGCATGTACCAGGGTTTCAGGCTTTTTCAAACTACTCATGGGTCAAAATCAGGCAGTGCTGCAGAGCTTATGTTTCATGACTGTCCTGAAGTGGAATTCAAATGAATGTTTTTTTTTTTTTTTAAGATTATGCCTTGACTTGTGACCATTTGTAAATGATTTAACAGTGATGCCATAAACATCAACTGAGAATTCTAGAGTTTTAGTGAAGGCAAGATTTCTAGCTTGTCAGGGTTAAGAAAGTTGGCATCCATCCATGATTTAGCATTATTTCGACATGGGAAGAAGAGCTGCGGTGAACCTTTGTGGTGTGCCGAGTGAGTGTAAATGTGAGTATCATCTGCATAGAATTGGAAGCTTATACGTACTGTGTGTGTGTGATGAAAAGAAGGCAACCAATGACTGTTCCTTAGAGGACAGTTCCTTAGAGCAGTGGTGTCTATCTAATAGATGAGACACAAACCCAATATATACCCAAATCCCAATTGAGGAAAGGTGGAAGAGCAGAATGTCAAAATGTGTTAAAATATTCACTGAGATCTAACAGAATAAGAATAAAGAAGGTACCAGCATCAACATACAGGAGATCATTAGTGACTCGAAAAAGTGCAGTCTTGGTGAATGACGAGGTCAGAAATCTGATTAAAAAGGTTTAAAAGGTGGATTGTCATTGATGTCCCATTCAGAGTTTCAATTTTCAGTGTGCAGCAAACTTGTTTGTGTGAGAAACTCCAGATTCAAGGCAACCATGAAGCAGTTAGCATGAAGGAGATGAATGTATAAATGCTGTTGAATTAATCAATCAATCAATCAGACAAGGAATTTCACTATACAACTTTGCCTAAAAGAGATTATTGGTATCCTACAACCTCAAATCCCCCTGAAGAAGACAGAAGAAACTGTGGTTATCTAGGCATCCATACAATCTGAAAGTGACCTCTAGCTCCATTAACACAAAATACATAAAATACTAAGGAAATTGGTGAATAGGCCAAAAAATTTCACAATACTGTATTTTTTATTCATTAACAATAGGCATTAGCACATAATGCCAAGTGCTGATCATTTAAATGTCCCAGACACTTTAGCCTACCTGGTTAAATCAAGCACCACCACGCAGCACCACACTGTCAAAGCAACATCATGTGGTAAATTAACTCCTGCTTTGTCGACTACCATTGCAGTGTGCCCACATGTGAAGCGTATCTAAAGCTCATCCATCACCATGAAAATCAGTTCTATCGTGTCCATGCGATGAGCAACAATCCGCCTGACAAAGTAATCCATTTGCTTTCTGTGCGCATCAGTGGGCATATTTCTCCTTGTTTTAAATTTAGCTTGTTTATATTGATCTCATCGCGATGGCAAGCCAATCAATCATGCACAGGAACACTCTGCCTATCTAAAGAGGCCTGTCAGTCTCAAACAGATGCCTCAGCATTCAAAGTGTAGGCTTTGATGAACGCTTTTCCAATCTGCTAGAAGCTCGTAAGAAGTCAACGTTCATGCATTAATGCTGCGTTGACGAATCAGATGAGAGCATTCTTGCTGTACTGTTCAGCACTGTATAATTGATCTAAATGCCTCTTTTTATTAATAACGCATCCATTATCATGTTGCTACTGTATATTTATGGTCTGCAACTTGTATCCAAAGGCTACATCAGGATTTATATGAGGAAAGTTTCTCATATTCAGAGTTCTTAAGTTGATTTAGGTAGATGTCAGACTAAACCTGAAACTTGTTACTCTAATACTGTAGTGGTCCAGTCTAAGACAGAATAGAATTGCATTGCATTACTTTTTAAAATGCAACAAGAGCATTAAATAAAGAGTATCAGTATTACAGATGTGAATTTGTGTTGAAATATCTAATATGAAGTCAATACAATTGATAGATGGTGATATTCATTCTTTCAAATAAGCACATCTGTCTATCTGTTGTATTATTCATTTGAATGAGTATCTCATTACTTTAAGATATTGTACATTCTCATCGTTTGGACTTTTTCAGTCATTTCTTTTTCGGCATACCCAGTCTATGATTTGATTTAGTAGTTCTTTATATACTGTAGATAAGTCAAAATAGCATTTAAGATTTAAGTACTTTACCTTAATTTTTTTTTTATCTTATTGTCTTTACTACTGTAAGACAATAAGATTTCTTACAGTAGTAAAATACTATGTCAACATATGAGGGGTATTCAAGTCAAACTGGGACTTGTGATGAAATTTCTTGTGAATGGAAAAGACTTCAAGCACAGTACAGTGTTGAGATGCTTAGCCGCAGTTAAACATTGGAAAAGGGCAAACGTTTTAAAGAAGGACATTTGTCCATGAATGACGATCCTGGCTTTGGTGGCTCGGAGCTCACGGAGTATTCGTTCTCGTCAACATTCAGCGAGTTAAACGCCTGATTTTTAAAAATCTACAGATAACTTGGCATCAACTTGCAGAAAAAAATGCATATTTTTGTGGAAACTGTACACATTCCTTCAAGAACACCATTAGGACATTACAGGTACTCGACTGGAGGTTAGCACCACAATTCCTTTTCAGTCCTGACCTCGCTAGTTTTTAAAGGAGTTCCTGGGAGGCTAGTGTTTCAGACATGAAGCAGGTAGTCTAATCATGGATCCGGCACCTACAAAACTTTCTACCTTGATTGTATCCAAGCACTAGTGAAACATTTGGAGATGGTGCATTGTTGTAGCAGGGGATTATATAGAGAAATTAATAAATATAGTTTTTACTTCATGATTGATTTCCCATGCATTCTATGGAAACGATTATGAAAAATGGTAAACAACTTTAATTGTTAAAAATTCATGTTGCATTTTGTCCACCAACAAAAGAAAATTCTTAACATGAACAGTGGGATGTGCAAAATCTCTCACAAGGAGTATGTGTAAAATGGTAAATAGGCCTACAATGACAATGTACGTTTACTTTGACAGCTGCATCGTGATTGTTACAGAAAATATATTTGATAATAGATGCTTATGTGAGTAATCCCAGTCAATTCACGTACTCTAATGTACTCTGAGTATAGTAATAGTGAATGGTGGAGGGATTGATTTTTTAGGAAACACAGCGAGTTCAAGAAGCATTGTACTGTTCAGTTAATCTGATTATTAATTGATCGCCAGCTGGTTTACTCAAACCGATGATTGATTACGGAATGGTTACTGACTCCCATCAATATAACTGTTCTCTAATTCCGCACAATGAAAAGTCTCGGGTAGATTTGAATGCTCGTCATATTAAGATACATATACTGTATGTCATATGAGGCCCTGAATTTTGATATACAGTGGAGCCTTGGATTACGAGCATAATTCATTCCAGAAGCAGGCTCGTATTTCAAAACACTCGTAAACCAAAGCGAATTTCCCCATTATTATTATTTTTAAAATTATTATTTAATTATTAATTTCCCCTAAATTATTCGTTCCACAGCCCAAAAAAATAAAAACAGGAAAATTATTAATACAAAATTTAAAGTAAAAATAAAACAAATTAACCTGCACGTTACCATAAAAAAAAGTAAAAATAAATCCCAACAGATAAGTGTTTCCTTTTATGCGTGCATGCTCTGTGTGTGTGTGTGTGTGTGTGTGTGAAGCTAAAGCTAGAGGAGAGTAGGAACCAGACCCCCCGCCTCTTCTCGTCTTACACGGTAACCCCTCCTCCTCTCTCATTTAAGTGACACACACACACACACACACACACACAAAGAAAAGACTGTTTTATCGAAAAAATTACCTAAGAACATCGCTAATAAAACTTGTGTGAGCGCACATTAACAGAATCAGAGTAAATAAAATGAAAACGAAAAGAATCGCAACAGAGCCATGTTTCCATTAGAGAGCGAAAGAAAGTGTGTGTGTGCGTGTGTGTTTGTAAAGGCGAGAGGAGGATGGGTGTGTGTGTTTGAAGAGGCATGGTGTCCAGTGACGCGTGCGCACACACATAACAACAGGCTGATACAGAGAGGGAGAGAGAAAATGGATCTTTACCCTCTCTAATGAGACTTTCTTTTGCTTTACACGCACGCACACACGTGTTATAATAAACAGGACATACAAACACAAAATAAACTTTTTACACACACACATGGTTACAGTGTTATAGTAAACAGTACACACGTGCACAGATGTTGATTATACCAGTGAGAGACGAGCACTAAGACCCAGCAG